>JAUMJK010000759.1:0-251967 GCA_033558105.1 Coccyzus lansbergi | reverse complement strand
ACTCCGAGCGCAGGGTCACGTGCGCGCCCAGAGGCACGCTGGGAGTTGTAGTCCTCTCCGAGAGACACCCCCCCCCCCCCCCCAGGCAGCGCCCCGCCCGGCCCCGGAGTTGGGGAAGGGCTTGGAGGGGAAGCCGTAGGAGTGTTCCAGCCCCTCTGCCGTGGGCAGGGACACGTCCTACCAGATCAGGCTGCTCAAGGCCCCATCCATCCTGGCCTCAGACATCTCCAGGGATGGGGCAGCCACAGCTTCCCTGGGCCAGTGCCTCACCACCCTCATCATGAAGAAATTCTTCCTTATGTCTAGTCCAAATCTGCCCTCTCCGGTTGATACCCTTTCCCCCTCATCCCATCATCACAAGGGTCATTGGGCACTGGCAGAGGCTGCCCAGGGAGGTGGTTGAGTCACCTTCCCTGGAGGTGTTTAAGGGACGGGTGGATGAGGTCCTGAGGGACATAGTTTAGTGTTTGATAGGAATGGTTGGACTCGATGATCCAGTAGGTCTCTTCCAACCTGGTGATTCTATGATTCTAAGTGTGAGAAACACTCATTCACTGCTAAAATATTAAAAAGGACAAAGTCTTCGAAGCAAAGATAATAATTTTTGTTATACAATTCAGCGCTGAATTGGATGTCCTTCTAAAAAAAGGCATAAAATCCTACAGAAAACAATGGTACATATACTAGTGTTAAACAAAGACTGTAAATCTCTTCAAGGTTGCTCATATTTTTTTTTGTCGTATTCAACCATTTCCAGAGCCTCCCGTCAGGTTATCGTTGCCAACTATATAGAATCATAGAATCACCTGGTTGGAAGAGACCCACCAGATCATCGAGTCCAACCATTCCTATCAAACACTAAACCATGTCCCTCAGGACCTCGTCTACCCATCCCTTAAACACCTCCAGGGAAGGTGAATCAACCACCTCCCTGGGTAGCCTGTTCCAATGCCCAATGACCCTTCCTGTGAAAAACTTCCTCGTAATGTCCAGCCTAAATCTCCCCTGGTAGAGCTTGAGGCCATTCCCTCTTGTCCTGTCCCCTGTCACTTGGGAGAAGAGGCCAGCTCCCTCCTCTCTACAACCTCCTTTCAGGTACTTGTAGAGAGCAATGAGGTCTCTTGTTATCTTGTCTTGAGGTCTTGATATCTTGTTAGACAGCTAAGCACTATTTCTGGATATCGTCCACATATTATTTCTTGATACATGACAGATTTATATGGCAAGATAATTAAACATGCACACCAGCTGCAGCAAAACGTATCAACTAATTCCCACAATTCACCCCTTCTTACTTATTACATTTTTTGCTGAAGCCCATAGCTTTGCTCTAATTTACATAATGTTGATTGTAATTTCTCATCTTCTTTCTTTTGGTCTCGTTTCTTCAACACTAATTTTCTGGGCCATCTCATTCTAGCCTGGGGTTGTCATCCGTGGATTTACTGGCGTGCTGGTTAGCTGCATTCCTTTGACTACACTGGAAATCAGTCGTATAAAAAGCGGTGTAAAGCATGGTAAAAAGAGTAGCCCAGTGAATGAACACAACAAAAAGAAGCCCACTTTTTTCCACCAAGCTACCCCCATGAGATTATCTCACCATCCAGAATCTAACATTGACTTCTGTTTCTGCACTGGGACATGTGCATTTTTTTGAATTTCAGTTGCAAGATCCGTTACTGCTTGACCGTTATCATCTATTTTAAGGCAACAACCAGAAGTGTTCCACTTTCCACACACGCCTCTTTTTTCTGTTAATAGTCTGTTCTGATATATTGCCCCACTCATTTGTGTTTGCTGTTTAGCCAACAAGTGGAGGCCGACTGCTGTCTAATTAGTGATTAATTCTACTACTGCCTGCAACCTATTTATTCTATTTAACATGTAAATAGGTGTCCGATAGCCCCAGCTTCCACCGTGTGCCCAAATGGCTGGTCCATATGGCTGGATAATTCTTTCTGAGGACCATTCATCTTCTCCCCGGGTTTGAGTTCCTCCAATGTCTGACCCTTTCTCCCTCTTCAAGTTCTCAAACAAGGGAATCCCTAACTCATCTCCCTCCTTCAGGGGCAACATAAAAAATCCAGGCCAAATCATCCCTAATGTACAGGTCCCTTCCCAATTACCAGGTAGCTTTGAATAAGCGTTTTTTCCACAAGTCCAAAATTACCCATCAGGGACTCTCCACCAGTTCCTAGAAGTGTTTCCTGGGTTTTTCCAAAATTTCAGAATCTTTGGTAACCCCTGAAATGGATTATTTCCAGTAAAATTAAAAATTCCTTCCTCAGTGGACTTGGCACGGTTGTTATTATTTTTGGATAAGTACCATAGAGGTTTTCCCAGCCACCAGGTCCCATGAGCCATTGTAGGTGTACACCCATTTACAGGGGGTCTCTCCTACCCATGCTCCATACCCTATACCACTTACGCATTCTATACCAACTACTTCAGAACTCAAGACCCAGCCCAGTGGTCTCATCTTTTCCTCTGAGCTGAGTGAATGATTCCATTTCAATAGTTGAAGAGCATCCAGACTGATTCCTTTCCAGGGCCATTCTTCACTCATTAAAGTACCTCCTTGTGAGAAGATTTTACAGAGAAGAAGGCCTGGATGCTGTGAGACTGCTTGATACTGAGCAACTCTAACAAGACCTTGAAGGAGAGAGCTGAATGATAAACACAGGCCAGCTGGGAGGAACCCAGCAGCTAGTTTGGTGGGAACGAGTACCAGCTGAAAGGAAAACAATGGACATGAACTGTCAACATAGCTAACTTTAGTATAACTTGGTTTCTTGGCACGCGCGGTAGTTTAGCCAATAATATGTTGGTAATAGCCCAATGGACAACTACCTTTAGCCAATAATACACTGCAGTCACCCTCGTGGGCACACAGTTATGTAACCAAATGGGGTATATAGAAAGACAGCTAAGCTGAATAAAGGCACTTGCTGACTGATCAGATTGGTCTCTGCATCTGTTTTACAACACCTCCTCATACCCAACAGCCAGATACATTTCATAGAATCATAGAATCATAGAACAACCAGGTTGGAAGAGACCCATTGGATCATCGAGTCCAACCATTCCTATCAAACACTAAACCATGTCCCTCAGGACCTCATCTACCTGTGCCTTAAACACCTCCAGGGAAGGTGAATCAACCACCTCCCTGGGAAGCCTATTCCAATGCCCAATGACCCTTTCTGTGAAAAACCTCCTCCTAATCTCTAGCCTAAATCTCCCCTGGCAGAGCTTTAGGCCATTCCCTCTTGTCCTGTCCCCTGTCACTTGGGAGAAGAGCCCAGCTCCCTCCTCTCTACAACCTCCTTTCAGGTAGTTGTAGAGAGTAATGGGGTCTCCTCTTAGCCTCCTCTTCTCTAGGCTAAAACCCCCCAGCTCTCTCAGCCGTTCCTTATAGGGTCTGTTCTCCAGCCCCTTCACCAGCTTCGTTGCTCTTCTCTGGACTCGCTCCAGAGCCTCAACATCCTTCTTGTGGTGAGGGGCCCAGAACTGGACACAATATTCAAGGAGCGGCCTCACCAGTGCCGAGTACAGAGGGAGAAGAACCTCGCTGGACCTGCTGGTCACACCGTTTCTGACACAAGCCAGGATGCCATTGGTCTTCTTCACCACCTGGGCACACTGCTGGCTCATGTTCAGCCGACTGTCAACCAACACCCCCAGGTCCCTCTCCTCCTGGCAGTTTTCCAGCCAGACTTCTCCCAGTCTGTAGCTCTGCATAGGGTTGTTGTGCCCCAAGTGCAGGACCCGCCATTTGGCAGTGTTAAACCTCATACCATTGGACACTGCCCAGCAGTCCAGCCTGTTTAGGTCCCTTTGCAGAGCCTCCCTACCCTCCAGTAGATCGACACTTCCACACAGTTTTGTGTCATCTGCAAACTTGCTAAGGGAGCACTCGATGCCTTCATCCAGGTCATTGATGAAGACATTGAACAGTTCTTTGGCTGTTCTTTCAGACAGATCTACAAACAGATTCTTTCCCAGAGTGGGGAATCCTAATTGCCTTTGCAGTTCTTCTCTGACTTCATTATATGACTGCTTATATCCTTTAATTTCCCCAACTGGTCTTTCGCCTTTCCAGATTGGTACTTTGATTTCCCCAACTGGACAGAGTTTGTTAATTGTCGTGTTACATCCTTCACTAGTAGTTCTTTATATTGATCTTGGACTCTCCCACTGTCTGATATATCCCAATGTCCTTCCTTGGTGAAACATATCCATTCTTCCCCCTTAGGACATCTTACTCCCAGTCTTGTTCCTCCTTTTCCCAAGTTTTTCCCTACCCATGATTGTATTTTTCCCAAGTCACAAGTGGTTAAACTTTGTGAATCATAACAATGCCTATTTATGCAAGTGTGATAACTAAGACTGGAAGTCCATTTAATATGTAGACGTTGGTAACATATAGAACATTAATTTAGAGATCCTGAAGTACAGCTGGAGGTGAACATAACCCGAAGTAGGAGAGTCCAGGCAGCCATCACAAGCCAAGGCCTGGTATAGCATATATCTCTGCCACTCAGCCCCTGTTGGGTTGCAGCCAACAGCAGAGTTTTAGACTCTTCTTGGCAGCAAATATAGAGGCTAATCCAGTCTTGCCCTTGGCTCAGTGCTTGTCATATGCCTGAAATCACCTTTCAGATTTTTCACAGGGCTGCCACTTTCAACATGCTCCGCAGTACCGCCAGCCTTTGTTGTGGTAATTCAATTTACCCAGTCCTTTACTCTGTGCCTTACAATGGGAAACAACAACATGAGTAAATATTCTTACAGACTTCGCAAACCAATTTTGCTCATTTTCCTGAATTGTTCTGACTTATCTCTTAAATGTTTGTTTCAAAGGATCGTCTTCTGGTTTCACAGTCCACTCTCTGGAAGGTGGGGCCACTGGTCCCCGAGTCCACTCCTCTTTAGTCCTTATGGCTGCTTCCGTCATCAGAAGTACTAGGAAGGGTCCTTCCCACATTTGGGCTAAAGTATCCTCCTTCCAGGATTTCATAAGGACCCACTCTCCAGTTTGTATCTGATGTAAGCTGAAATCCAGAGGAGCTGTTTGGGGTAGCAAATGACGCTTTCTTAAATCTGTAAGAGATTGAATTATTCCAAGCAAATAGCTTCTAAGATACATATCATTGATCACAGGGATTGGCACACCGTCTTCTCTCCCTAAATATGGGAGACCAAACAACATTTCCTATGGAGACACACGCAGATCTTTCCTTGGGGCAATCCTGATCCATAGAATCACCAGGTTGGAAGAGACTCACTGGATCATTGAGTCCAACCATTCCTATCAAACACTAAACCATGTCCCTCAGGACCTCGTCTACCCGTGCCTTAAACACCTCCAGGAAGGTGAATCAACCACCTCCCTGGGCAGCCTGTTCCAATGCCCAATGACCCTTTCTGTATGATGCTGTGAAAAACCAGACTCAATAATCAATGCCACTTGGATTATTAGGTGTCCTTCCATGCGACATGAGGCACACAGGGGGTGGCTCCACCTAATCTGTGTGCCAGTATCTAGGTTGGTTACATGGGGTTTGGACTGGTCAAATATATATATTCATATAGATTCCAGGAAACATTTTACATATTCATTACCTTTCCTGGAATGGGCTTGTCTATTACAATCAGTCCTTGGAATTTATTTACATAAGGTTCCTCACCTTGGTGCATGCGCTCTGCCCTCTGAGCGCCTTCTTCAGGGGTCTCCGGATGAAGCCATACATCTCCCTCACAGTTAAACTTTTGCACTCCCCTTCTTGCACATGCTTTTAGACTCCTTGGGCCCCTTTCAAGGCTGCATCTAGTCTTAGCTGATTCTTCTCCCTTTATCATTGTACTAGTCCCTGTTATCGGGCTTCATGAGATACAGTCACATTCTTTCCTGTGCTTTCTAAACACAACCTTGCTAAAAGTCCTTACTAAGTAAGTATCTAAGTCAGTAAGTAAGCATAAGTATCCAGGCACAGGCTAGCTTCAAGTTTTTATTCAAGCCAGTCCTACCTTTTAGTTCTAAAATGACAAAATCTATACATAATATTCAAATATATAATAGGTAGCAACTTATAACCAACCATTTCTTCCTTCAGTGTGAATGCTGGGGACAGGAATTGAACCTGATGATCCTTCTAGATCCCTTCCAAATCAGGACACTCTATGATTCTATGATCCTGTTGTTATTTCCTGTTCCACAAGCACACGACACCCCTCCCCATGGCCTCGTATGCCAAAGCCAGGGCTGGTTTCTCATTCTTGCCTGCAAAGACACATCCCATCACAGTTCGTGTCTGCTGTAACAAAAGCCCAGGGGAAGCAAACCCCTGGCCCATCCCTCATACCAGTATATGACACCGCTGCCCCCTCCCCTGTGCTGTTGGTATTTACCAGCTCCCTGATGCAAGCATGTGGCTGAAGCCCTGGACGCACAGGAGGTATCAAGTTCATGCTCTGACAAGACTGTGGAGCTAAAAGGCAGTGGCTGCCAGCAGTGCACACGTATGGAGCTCAAAGCAAGGCACAGGACCTGTCTAAACTTGTGCTGGTCCACAGGCAGCTGAAGGTGAGCCAGCAGAGTGCTCAGGTGGCCAAGAAGACCGACAGCATCCTGGCTTCTGTCAGAAGCAGTATGGTCAGCAGGAGCAGGGAGGGGATTGTGCTCCTGTCCTCAGCACTGGTGAGGCCACAGCTTGAATGCAATGTTCAGTTTTGGGCTCCTCACTACAAGAAAGACACCAAAGGGGCGGGAGTGTGTCCAGAGAAGGTGACAAAGTTGGTGAGGGGGCTGGAGCACAGAGTCTATGAGGAGTGGCTGAGGAATCAGGGTCTGTTTAGCCTGGAGAAGAGGAGGTTTAGGGGAGACCTTAATGCCCTCTACAGTTTCCTGAAAGGAGGTTGTAGTGAGGTGAGTGCTGGTCCCTTCTCCCGAGTAAAGAGTGGTAGAAAGAGAGGAAATGGCCTCAAGTTGTGCTTAAAAAAGTTTAGATTAGATATCAGAAAAAACGTCTT
This sequence comes from Coccyzus lansbergi, assembly GCA_033558105.1. Taxonomy (NCBI): domain Eukaryota; kingdom Metazoa; phylum Chordata; class Aves; order Cuculiformes; family Coccyzidae; genus Coccyzus; species Coccyzus lansbergi. The sequence goes on along the minus strand of JAUMJK010000759.1, from coordinate 244,935 downwards.
TCCTGAAATAGCAGTGAAGCATTGGAAGAGGCTGCCCTGGAGGTGGTGGACTCTCCTTCCCTGGAGGTGCTAAAAACCCCATGTAGACATGGGACTTTGTGACATGGTTTAGTAGGCATGGTGGTGGTGGCTGATGGTTGGACTGGATGATATTACAGACCTTTCTAACATGAATTATTCTATGTTTTCATGATTCTATGATTCTAAACTTGAAATCTGTTTTAGACTCCAGGCTTCCAGCTGCACCAATATAGCGGCACCTGTGAAGAACAAGAACCACTCTCATCCAACCGCAGCCTCGTGCGCATCCTCTGGCCTGTCCATACGGCACCGCAGTTAGTGTGTATCCTCAGGTTAACTCTCCTGCAGTTCCCATGCATTTATTGTACACGAGGCAGAGCTTCCCACACACAGGACCATCCATCTGAAGTTTCTAGGCACCAGCAGCCCCTCAGATTTTTCCTGAAATCCCTTGGGCAGCACATCTCAGCCAGTGCAGCAGCCTCCACTTCAAAGTCGTGGAATTTGTATTTGTTCTCCATGACCCTGTTCTGCCTTCAGGCAATCCTTCCCTCTGAGAAGAAAACATGTTTAAAAGTTCTGAAGAAAGCAAAACTTAAGGCCTTAAATACTGGTATCTCATTTTTTCCTGTGCCACAATATGCATTGTTCATAAACTAAGCAAGACTCATAAACACATCTGGTTTAATTAAAAAGTTCAACTTTCATTTCAGAATTATTTGTTTTCTGTAAGTCACATGTTCTCAAAACACCTTTGCCTGGAACGTCCCAGAGCCCTCAGAGAAAGCAGGGATTTCTCCTACCTCACAGTACCTGCAGTCTTCTTAGTCAGTGAGACTGCAACAAAGATATTATTGTTCATAAAACAAATGAGAAAAGTAATTTCTCACTTAGAGCTTACATCTTTGCAGCTCCATATGAGGTATAACTATGTAAGATGCCAGACGTTCTTGCCAGTTCACTGAATGTCATTTGTTGATCATTATTATTACTTTGCATAGGAACTAAATAGTGCTGTACCCTTTGCTTTTTCTTATCCCTATAAAGGACATCAAGAGAAGGAATGTACATGGGAAAAGGAATGAATTTCCAGCCTCTGTGATGCTCTTTCACTGAAAGTGCTTTTTTTGTGAAGAAAGCAGTTCTGGGGTGAGTACATTCAGTTGGTTTTGCTTATGAAAACAAATGCCCTAATCCTTATGTTCTAGACAAGAGTACAGCAGGAGAGGGCTCTACACAAACACTCTCTACAATAATTTAGGGGCATGACGTGTGCCATGAGAACAAAAATGGGCATGGGATACACCAATAGTTCTGTTCTGAGGAAAGGCTGAGAGGCCTGGGTCTGCTTAGCCTGGAGAAGACACAGCTAAGGGGAGGGTCTTATCAGTGTTTATAAATACCTAAGAGACAACTGTTTATAAACGTTTATAAATATCTAAAGGGTAGGGGTCAAGAGGATGGGGCCAGACACTTTTCAATGGTGCCCAGGGACAGGACAAGGGGCAAGACGAACAAAGATGAACATAGAAAGTTCCACGTGAACATGAGGATAAACTTTTCTGCTGTGTGGGTAATGGAGCAGTGGAACAGGCGGCACAGAAAGGTTGTGGAGTCTCCTTCTCTGGAGATATTCCAAAGCTGTCTGGATGCACTCCTGTGCAACCTGCTGTAGGTGACCTGCGTTAGCAGGGGCGTCAGACTGAATAATCTCCTGAGGTCCCTTCCAACTCCAACCTTTCTGAGGGAGATACCTGTACATTCTCTTCCTTATTTTTATTAAAGGTTGCCCATAATTGGACCACTGCATCATGATGCTTGGACAAGAAGGAAATGGAAGTTTTCCTTGTTCTACTCTCTTTCAAGCTTTTTCATTTACAAACCTCCCAATATACTAAAAACTATACAGTATTCAATACCTGTTTCCTTAGAAATATAATCGTCTCTATACAGACAGACACTCAGACACTAACTAACGTTGTACTACTAAAGCTCTATTTTGCAAGGGGGTAGGCCTGCAATTCCTTATTCCTTCTTCACTGATGAGGCAAATTTGGAATATTTACCTTCTTTTCAACCTTTGGATCCAGAAGCTGACAAGAGATTTCTTATTCACAGCACAGATTTCTACTTAGTTTTCACAACTTCTATAATGCAAGTAATTTCTAGTAGTTGTAAATCAGTTCCAGCCTGTATCTTGTGATTTCATCCCTGCACATGTCTGAACAGAAGCTCCCATGTGGCAGCACAATTTCGGTTGCAATTTCAGCAGAAGTTTCAGGTCACTCTTCTGCATGAATTTTGCAGACAGACTCTCCAGTGCACGTCTCACTTGAGAAGGATCATAAGATACTTGATGAGAAGTCACACTTACTCAGTGTGACCAACAAAGAAAAGAGAAAAATAAAGAAGTTTTCCCACTTTCTTGGAATTTCTCCTCCCTAATGGGATTATACAAGTCTTTCCCTTGGCAGTTTCCTAATAAGAACCTTACGCTTCCTGGTGACTTTGTGAACCATTACATAACATCTGTTTATGTTACTACCAGCTCCAGGATCAGATTCATAGTCAGTACTTAAAAAACCTCAGTGGGTTATAAAGCAAGATTACTTCTCTATGAAAAAAGACTACTAGGTTTGTTTCAAAATGAAACAGTAATAACTGCCGACTAGATACTTCAGAGCACTTCAATGAATCATTCAAAAGATATCTTTTTAAATAGGAAAAAGAAACTTCTCCATCTAAGATTACAGAAGACTAGGCAAGAATTTCCAGAAGGAAAACATACACTACAATGCAAAACTTGTATTTGGGATTAAATAGCAGAGCTATTGTATTTGTGCAAAGTTCAGTGCATCTATAAATATTGCAGACACAAAAGGCAAGCTAGCATTCAGGAAAAAGAATGTTTGACCTTCATTTTAGTTATATTAAAGGACAGCTCCAAAATATATATGGTCAGAAGGAAGCACCATGTAAGTTGCTATGTCAACAGACTCTGGTGGAAGCCTTGTCCCGGGGCACGTGGGTGGCAGAGGTGCAAGTGTGAGCCCTTCCCCTGCAGCCCCTCGCTGGGATGCCAGTCAGAGAGGGGTCCTCTTCCCTCCCTGGCCTGTGGAGCAGATGGAGGTGCTGGCAGGGTCATCCTTTGCAGGTTCAGTGTGAAGGAAACCAACATTTTGAGCTGGGCTCTGGGGAAAGGAAATAGTATGGTGAGAGGCAGTGGTTGTGGAAGGGCTCAGGTGCCTTTTCAGCACAGAGGACAGGTGAGAAGGTGGAGAAGAAGAGGCAGCGCAGGTCAATGAATGTTTGAGATGAAGGCAACCTTTCTGCCACCTTTCTCTTGTGGATTTTCTCCAGGTCTTTGCATTATTTGTCTGACTTGGGTTCTTCCCAGAGGCCTCTAGTTCTGAACCCCGTATGACCTTTGGGTCATAGAATCCTAGAAGATATTGGATTGTAAAGAACCTTAATGATCACCTCATTCCAAGCCGCCTGCCATTGGCTTGAATACTTTCCACTAGATGAGGTTGTTCCAAGCCTCATGGAAGCCTTGAACATCTCCTGGCATGGGACTTGTTGGCACCTAGCCCAACACTCTCAGCACATCCTAACAGGGGAGATGCTCTGGGAGCATGTGCACGGCTGATGGAGCATGTCCAGGAGGTGTGGGTGGCTCTTGTGAGACAGTGCAGAGTGATTCAGATCCAAGGTTTGGCTTTGTGGTCTTGACAGGTGAGACTGAGCCACAGACACAATGCCAAAGTGCAGACCCCCGGGAGGGTGTTCCCTGTGACACTGATCCCTGTAACAAGCTGATCAGCATTGAGTGGCTGATTCTAAATATCAAACCAAATGCACCTCAGGGCCATTTTGATGCCGTCAGGATGGGACATTCCTCTGCATTCTCCTCTTACTTCCATGGACATCCTTTTGTCCCAGATCCTTTTTCATGCCGTACCAGAGGTACCAGACATCCCACTGCCCCCGATCCAGGCAGATGATGGCTCTCTTCCTTCAGCTGGGACTGCTGCCTGGTCCCAGAGAAAAAGGAAAGGTATGTGGGGCAGGAAAAGAGATCAGCAATGGGCCAGCCGCTGTTTGTTGGAGGGAGGAGGCTGTGATCATGTCTTCCTGTTGGGCTCTGACATTCTGCCTCTGATGCCCAGAGTGCCAGAAAAAAGGGGGCTGCTTTGCCACATGCTCCAGCAGAAATGAGCAAGATCCTTTGTTGACCCTGTTGGAGGCTTGGCCTTTGGTCTTGCCCTTCTGGAATTAGGTTGCGGCTCTCTTTGAGAAGGTTTGGTCCTTTCCATCCCTTCTGGGTGACTCCCATCTGTCTCTCCTGTGCTCTTGAGGAGGGTGGGCTCTCCAATTTCCTCTTCCCTTCTTAGTCCAAGCCTTTCTCTTTACAGCAGAGTCCTTGCCAGAGGAAGAAGCAGGTGTCAGGACATACTCAAAGACAAGTGTGTATTCTGGCTCTAAAACTGCCCGTGGCGGTGGAGCCATCTCTAACAACATTGTACGTAAGCCCCTTCCTGAGCTGTCTTCAAATCATCTTCCCATGCAGATCTATTCCAGTCTGGGTCACTTGGTTGTCTGCTGTCCAGCAGCATCTGGCTCAGAGCATCTCAACACTTGGCTGGCCCTGATCACAAGGAAGGCTAAGCAGTAGGAGAGACACCTTGCTGGATCCTCTGGCACTTCTTCCCTTGGGGATATTGGTGCCTGACAACCGCTAAAGCTCTTGCACCCACGGCTCCTTTCTCCTTACCCACTGTGGTGCCTGCGGCACTGCTGTTTCTCCCCTGCCTTTCAGGGGAACGAGCACTTTCCTTGGCAAGGCAGATGCAGGATAAAGACTTTGTGCATCTTGCTTCTCCGTAGCTGTGTCAAGAGCAGGAGGCAGGACTGGAGAGATGCACCCAAGAACACAGCCACTCCGGTGCCCTTCTGGCCACAACCTCACTGGCAGCAGTGAAAAGCAGTCCTGTAGTCAGCCCCGCAGCTGCGGCACCCATTCTGTCCTTGATTCAAGGAGCACCTTCTCCTCCCAGAACCACAGGAAACCATGAGCAAAGAGTGAGTACAAAGTGCACAACATCCATGTGCTCTCCTAGAGCTCCTCTTTGACAAGTGTACAAAGCTGCTGCTTTTGTTCTGAGAGCAAGCCAGGGGATGCAGGAGGATTGCCCTTGGTGGCCTCTCCCCACTCTTCTGCCAATGTGACAGGCCATGATGGGAGAGCCCACACTGACTCCTGCCTTCCAGCTGCTTTTCCAGAGCTGCAGCTTTGACTTGTTTTCCACTCTCCCAGCCTGTCACTGCTACTTGCATTCGGGTTTTTGGCTTTTGGTTTTTTTTTTTTTTTTTTTTTTGTCTTATTTTTTTTTTGATTTGTTTGTTTCTTTCTCTGTTGCAGAAGCGCCCCCACTGATGGCCAAGACTATCAGAGACTACAAAAAACTATTGTCTCGCAGATAAGCCTGCTGTGCAGCTCTGGATGTGCTTGTCCTTAAGGCCCAAGGAACCGGAGCTCTATGAGGAAAGTGTGTCTGGTGGCCCTTGTAGACCATAATGCTCAGCTTGGTGGAAGTATGGGGAGATGGCTGGGGCAGAGCTGCTCTTGGGAGGTCAGAGTTGCACGTTTGTGATCTCAGGTGGCCTCACTGGGGCTGTAGCAGGGAGCTGGACACATCTGTGCATTTGCTTTTTCATGGCAAAACCTACTGAGGGGAAGATTTCCACCTGGGGTTTATATCTTGTTGGAAAGCGGCTGCCCCAGAGGGAGTACAAGCAGTGGATGGAGCTCGTTTGGCTGATGTAGGGCGTGAGAGCACATCTCTGTTAGCGCTCAGCATTGTGGCAAGATTGGTGAGGGGAGGGGAGAGCTTCTCCTGTCGCAAGCCATCTGTTCTGCCGTGGGATTGCAGTCCAGAGGGAAAAGTTGCTGTGAGTGGATGCTTCTTGTGGTGGCAGCTTTTGAGAAACTCTGTGCTGGCTTTCTGTGACTGCCAAATCCCAGGCTGGTTGAGCTGCCTGTGTACACTAACTGGAGGAAAGCTTGCTGGGAAGAGTCCTCCCTGGAGGTCTCTAGAAAAATTCCTCTGTGCTTCTGGTTTCTCTCTTTTTCTGTCTTTTGTTCTCCTCTCTTTCCATCTTTCCTCCATTGTGAACACCCATCTGCTCTTTATTTGGACTCTTCCTTTCCTCTTTGGATGGACTTACTGGAGCTTTGAGGAAAGGGAATCAGTATGAGGCTTGAGAAGCACCTTGGTGGCACTGCCCAAATGCCACTGGATGAAGGCTGCAGCCGGATACTCGGATGCAGGATTGCCCAGGGCATGGCTGCCGTCCCTCACCTCTGCAAGCAGTGTAAAAGTGAACCAATAGACACTTTTTCATTTTGGTATCAGGTACATGTAAGTTTGCTCATGGGCAACCTGGTTTATTTAAAAAGAGACTCTCCACTTGCTCCTGTGTGGCTAGAAGGGGCAGAGGTAGCAGAGGCTGAAAGCTTTCCTACACACCACAGCACGGAGCTTTTGAACAATAGCTGCGCTTTTATTTTCCTAAAAGATAATTTAATACTTAGTGCTCTCTTTGTAAAAAAAGCCATATAAGAATGGTTGGTCTCATTGATGGAGCAACCAGGTTGGATGAGACCCACTGGATCATCGAGTCCAACCATTCCTATCAAACACAAAATAATATCCTTCATCCATCTGTCCCTTAAACATCACCAGGGAAGGTGTATCAACCACCTCTCTGGGCAGCGTCTGCCAGTGCCCAGTGACCCTTTGTGTGAAAAACTTCCTCCTGATGTCCAACCTAAATCTCCCCTGGCGGAGCTTGAGGCCATTCCCTCTCATCTTGTCCCCTGTCACTTGGGAGAAGAGGCCTCAACATCCTTCTTGTGGTGAGGGGCCCAGAACTGAACACAGGATTCAAGGAGCAGTCTCACCAGTGACGAGTACAGAGGGAGAAGAACCTCCCTGGACCTGCTGGTCACACCATTTCTGACACAAGCCAGGATGCCATTGGCCTTCTTGGTCACCTGGGCACACTGCTGGCTCGTGTTCAGTCAGTTGTCAACCAACACCCCCAGGTCCCTCTCCTCCTGGCAGTTTTCCAGCCAGACTTCTCCTAGTCTGGAACTGCTCAGGGTTGTTGTGCCCCAAGTGCAGGACCTGCCATTTGGCCCTGTTAAACCTCATGCCATTGGACTCTGCCCAGCAGTCCAGCCTGTTCAGGTCCCTTTGCAGAGCCTCCCGACCTTCCAGCAGACCCACACTTGCACCCAGCTTCGTGTCATCTGCAAACATGCTAAGGGAGCACTCGATGCCTTCACCCAGGTCATTGATGAAGACATTGAACAGGGCTGGACCCAGCACCGAGCCCTGGGGAACACCACTTGTCACTGGCCTCCAGCTGGATTTAACACCATTTCCCACCACTCTCTGGGCCCTCCAGCCAACCAGTTTTCTACCAAGGAGAGTGTGTGCCTGTCCAGGCCAGAGGTGACAGTTTCCATAGCAGAATGCTGTGAGAAACTGTGTCAAAGGTTTTGCTGACGTCCAGGATGACCAAATCCACAGCCTTTCCATCAACCAACAGCCGAGTCACTTTGCCCTAGAAGGTGATGAGGTTAGTTTGGCAGAACCTGCCTTTTGTGAACCCATGTTGACTGGTCCTGATCACATGGTTCTCTTGCATGTGCTTCATGATAGCACTCAAGATCCCCTGTTCCATGACTTTCCCAGGCACTGAGGCCAGACTGACAGGCCTGTAGTTTCCCAGATCCTCCCTGCGACCCTTCTTGTAGATGGGCACAACATCAGCCTCCAGTGCAGTGGAGACTTCATAGAATCATAGAATCACCAGGTTGGAAGAGACCCACCGGATCATCAAGTCCAACCATTCCCATCAATCACTAACCCATGTCCCTCAGCACCTCATCCACCCGTCCCTTAAACCCTCCAGGGAAGGGGACTCAACCCCCTCCCTATTCCAGTGCCCAATGACCATTTCTGTGAAAGATTTTTTCCTGATGTCCAAGAAACCAAGATTTTATTTTACCGACATTTACATTTGGGGATTCAGTAGATCAACTGGAAACTCACCACAGGCAGGGCCACCTTTCACTGGATAAAGTTGCTCCAGGAATGGAGGGGATAAGGGGGACAGGGAGGAGAGAGATGGGGAGGGGAGAGAAAGGAGGGGAAGCAACCTGATCCAGTGGGAGGTGGCAAGGGATGGCAACTGGATAGCCTTTGAGGTCCCTTCCAATCCAGTCGTTCCATAATTCTGTGGTTCTTGGCTCCAGCTTTCCTGAAACAGAACTGTGGTCCCGTGGAACGCTGCCCCTCGGCCTGTCTCAGCCCCAGCAGCAGAAGATCCTTCGTAGAAATCTTCCTGCTCCTTGGTTCCTCTGTCCAATGATCAGTAGGAACATCGCCTTTTCTGTTATGTTCCGGATTTTCGGGGAGGCACCACTTCTGAGGTGTTCAAGGACTGTGATGGAGAAAGGCAGAGCTGAGATGAAGCCCCATGTCTACGGAGACCTCCGAGCATCCCCTCCAGACCCTACCAGCCCCATGCAGATAACAGCTGTGGGGCAGGAGTGCCCCACAGAGCCCTCTCCAGAGCACGACCTGGCCTGGTAGAACCACCTAGCCCCTGTCCCACCAGCCAACCCCACCCTGCCCCTCCTCACCTCTCATGATCTCTAACATCTTCTCCGGGCTTAGGGCCTTCAAATGTTCAGCAGTAACCTCTAAAGAGAGAAGCTCCATCAGATCCCCCTTGTTCCCCAGAGCCGTGGTGGGAACCGGGATAAGGGTGTCCCCACAGAGGGACCAAGGGCTGGTGTCTCACCAAGAAACGTCACAGCTGTCTCTTGCACTATATCCTCGCCAGAGTATATGTACTGCAGGCTCTGGTTTACATAGTCCTCAGCCCTCTTCTTGTCCTGGTTCAGCTGCAGAGACCACAAGAGTCAGGGCATGTCCCAGTCCCTGCCCAGCTGGCCACCCCAGTCCCTCCTGCCAGTATCCCATGTGGCTGGGAGCTCTCCATCCCACCAACCATGGAGAAGAACCCTTGGGGGCTCTGTTCTTGAGGCCAGGGAGCAAGACCGCAGCTCCAGGTTGAAGCAAGCTGGGTCACAGACCAGATGTGGGGGGCAGCCCTCATTCAGCTCGGGGCCTGAGGGATCTTCTCACCAAGCAGTCTGTGATGATCCACGTCACCCGTGTCTGTAAATAGCGTCTGGGCAGTTTCCAGCCCAGGAACTTTGCCGCAGCCAGGAGACCTTCCCAGGAGGCCTGTGGAGCAGCAGAAGGTCGGAGATGGCACTACAGTCCAGGCAAGGAGACTTGGAGTCCTCCTCCTCTTGACTTTGTTAGTGGGGCCGTGGCGACGTTAGGAAGGTGACACCTGCCCTGGCCCAGGCGCCTGGTTGTCTCCTCCCTGCGTCCCCGCTCAGCTTTGAGATCCATACCTTGGCCACTCTTGGCGTTTCATCCCGTATGCGAACAATGAGCGGGAACAGGGCCATTCGTACCTTGTCCCTCATTTCCCGCTTGTGGCTCCACACCACGCTCTTCAGCTGCTCCGTGAAGAACCTGATGGCTTGTTCTCTCACCTGGCTGTGCTCCTGGCAGGGAGAAGGAGAGCAGCACTTCAGAACCAAGATCTCTTTGCCCATGGTGAGCAGGATGCTCCAGGCTTGGATTTGGTCTCTGGAGGTATGGGACAACTCAATAGGTGCAGCTGGATGGCCCGAAACTTGTCCAAGGCCACTCCGTGGGCTCTCCTGACCACCCAGTGCTCCCCACCAGCTCCACCAGCCACGTCAGGGACAAGTTCCCACCCAAAAGGGACGAGGAGGAGACCAGGCTGCTCCTCGGCAACTGCTGTGAGCCACACACCCCTGCGCATACTGCCTGGGGAGAAGATCTGGTCCTGTTCCCCAGCGCAGCGAGGGTCGGAGGAGCCCTCAGGGCTCTCAAAGCAGCTCTTAGGGAGAACCTAGGCTGTCAAACGCAGGGGAGAAAGGTTAGCAGAAGCTCCAGGTGCTGCAGTTCCCAAGCCCAGTGATCGTCTATGGGGCTCAAGCTCTCCCATAGTCTTACATGATGGAAGAGGGGCAGCAGCTTCTCCATCAGCTGCAGGGTTATGGAGCTGGCCTCCTTCTTCTTTAGGTGCCCCAGAAGGTTTCGCAGAGTCACCAGGGCCTTCATAATCACATCTTCTCTGTTGTGCTCCAGGTACTCAGCCAGGTCCAGAAACAGGATCCCCATTCTTCTTGCCTGCATGAAGACGAGAATTTCCTTGTTAGGACAAGCTCCATGCCTGGAAAGGTGCCCAGGTGCCACCCTGGCAGTCATGGCGCTTGGGGCCATCACCCCCACCTGACTCCAGCCAAGGCCAAACCACCACCTTCCCCTCAGCCAGGCTGTGCTCACCGTCTCGGGTCTTCGAGAGAGCGTGAGGAGACCCTGGAGAACGATGGGGCGCCAGGCCGGGCTTGGGCGCCTGAGGGATCTCCAGAATTTGTAGAGTCCCTCAAAATCCTCGTTTTCGAAGTCCTTGCAGGCCAGGACCTGGAAGAAAGGCAGTAGTGAGTGGGCGGCAGAGCAGCTCTGGGTTCCACCAGCAGCTGAGGCCGAGGTCACCAGGGCTTTGGGTAGTAACTCACCAGCAACTGAAGGATCCCAGTGTCCTCAGGCAAAGTGCAGAGGAGCCGAGCGTGTTTCTCCTGATGCCACTTGAACAGCCCCAACAAGACTCTCTCCATCACTTCGGGCACGGAGAAGAGGACCTGCCACATGGGCACAGTCAAGCTGCAAGGCAGAGCGCTCCATCAGCAGGGAGACCTCGGCCACCGTGGCCTGGCCTGGGGCAGCCCCACAGAACAGGGACACGGGAGCTCAGCTGGGGTGGCCTGGGCAGCAGGAGAGGAGCAAGGGGAGGTTCCCTGTAGGGCTGGGAGGAGTCATGGGATGCCCTGAGTCGGAAGGGACCAACAAGGGTCACCAAGTGCAGCTCCTCTCCCTGCACACGACAACCCTAAAACCCACCCTAGGTGTCTGAGGGCCTAGACCAAAGGCTTCTTGAACACAACTTGGTGCCATGACTTCTTCCCTGGGAAGCTGTTCCAGGGCTCCACCACTCCCTGGGTGAAGGGCCTTGTCCTGATGTCCATCCTAACCCTCCCCTGATGCATCTTCCTGCCACTCCCTTGGGTCAGGGAGAAGAGCTCAGACCCTGCTCCTCCTGCTCCCCATGGGAGGAACCTGCAGGGCACCATGAAGGCTCTCTTCAGTCTCCTCCAGGCTGAACAGAACAAGAGACTTCAGCCACTCCTCACATGGCTTCCCCTCTAAACCCTCAGCCAACTTTGTGGCCCTCAACTCTGGGCTGGCTTGGCTGCCTTTGGCTGCCGCAGAGGCTTCCGTGGGGCTGGAAAGCGTGGTGGGAAGGAGAGCCCTGCTCCCCAGGCTTGTCCTTCACGATCCCTCGGCTCTGGGAACCAAAGAGTCTCTGTGTACCCCTCCCTGCAGGGGACCCCCCTCCAGGCTGTCAGGGCCAGGACCTGTACCTGACTGGAGCAATCTCCATGAGCACTGAGACCAATTCCATCGGGTGATGCTCAGCCATGAGGAGCAGAAGGGCCTCCAGTCTCTGCCGATGCGACTCCACGCTGATGCCTTCCATGTTTAAATGAATGCACCTTAGAAGGTTGGGCACCTGGAGGGGACACAGGTGAGGATGGAGCTGGCCCTGGAGAGCAGCCACCTCCTTGGCTCCATCCCTCTCTGCTGGTCTCAGGTGGGTTCAGGCGCCTGAGACACCTGGGTTAGGAGGGAGGGATAGAGGAGGAAGGTCTGGTAGGGCTCAAGGGTTGGACCTCCAGCCCCAGGCCACTTACGCCCATCAGCCAGGACTCAGGGGCGCTCAGGGCCACGTCCAACATGTTCCTCGCTGCCTCCTTGTCGAAAACACTGAACTCTCTCAGTGCTTCGATGGCTACACAGATGATGTCCGTCCTCTCCACAGGGTCCAGGTATCTTGCAAACATCTACAGGAGGAAGGAAGGGAGGAAGAGATGTCCCAGCGAGAGCCTGGCAACGCTGCAGGCAACACAAGTGTTGGCCACATGGGGGCAGTGGGTGATCCTCACGCCATCCAGGCCTTGGCCAGCAGGCCTGGAGGTGCTGCTGGGACCTGGAGTGCAGCCTTGCTTGGGGACAGCAGGGACCTTCTCAGCAGGTACCCCCTCTGAGTCTCCACACCTTTGCTCCTCCAAGTCCCCTGTCAACACCTCATGAGTCCCAGCGACAGAGGAGCTCCTTACCATGGGCTCATCTCTGATGGCGAGAAAATCCATCATAGAGATGTCCTCAAGATCCTCCTGTGACTCTTCTCCTGCGTCATTTGCCATGGACCTGCCTGAAGAAGCAGGGAAGAGGCAGAAGGTTCAATAAGACAAAGCAGCTCGGCAAGCAAGGTCAAACGCTATTGTCAACATCCTTAAGGTCTAATGACGCTTAGAGAGAAGTGGAGTTATCAGGAGATGCGGGTATGGAGGGATGAAACCCACCATGAGGTCTCTTACTTCTTTGCTTGCGGATGAAGTTGATCAAACAGCAAAGTGTTCTCAAAGCCATATGTTCCATCTCTTTTGAGGAATACGGGGCAACAAAGAGGTGACCAACCAGTCGGCCCAGGAGGGGGATCTGCAGCCCTTCGAAGCAGACAGGGCTTGATTCCTCATCTGGGACCTGTGTGAGGGAGGTAGAAGAGAAGAAGGGTTGAGGGTTGCATCCCTGGAGAGTCAAGGCTTTGTAGGGCGATGCCGGTTCTGGCTCTCAGAGCAGCCAACGGGGCAGGAGCTCCACGTAGGGAGACCTTTGGTCACTATGGTGGGCAGGGAGGGAACGTGGCCTGGTTGGAGGGTTCCTTGCTCCTCACCTGTCGAGTAGGGTGGGTCAGCAGAAGAATCAGCTTCTCAATCCTGCCCAGGGTTCTCTCGCACACATGTGGTCCCCGGCAGCCAGTGAGGTTCAGAAGGTTCTGGGAAGAGAGAAGGTTCCGGTGAGCCCTTGGAGCAGATTTCTCCTCCAGGAGCTCCTGGGCTGGACTCATCCAGGCCGTGAAGGCTTCCTCTGCTCTCCAGTGGGGGCCTTGCCCTAGGAGACCATCAGCTGGCAACCCCTGGTTGCCTGAGGAGCTGAGCACCCTCCCAGCAGCCCTCTCTCTGCCTGGTACGGAGATGGGAACCATCCAGAGTGGACAACCCCTCCTTCCAGGGGGAGGAGCAGCCCCCTCAGAACCCATCTCCTCACAGACCTTGAAGACGTCCGTCAGCTCCTGATTGAGCCTGGGGACCGGGGTGATGCCCACCAACATCTCCATCATCACGTCCAGGATTTCCAGGGTCTGCAAAGAAGATAAACAGTTGTGTCAGGGTGTCCCGCTGTCCCCCCTAGCACCAGGATCCCCTCTCCCAGTGCCAGGGTGGGAGTGCCCCATGTCCCAAAGCACAGAGCATCCCGGATGGGTGACAGACACATGAGAAGAGGACAAAGGCGTGAGGGTGGGTGAGTGAAGCTAAGCCCCTGCCTCGCACCCCTGGTGGTGTCACAGCACAGGGCGGCCAGGGAGCAGCTCGGAGGGCATTGGGGGCTCCTGGGGCTCCTTCAGCACTTACTAGGCTGTATGGGTCACTGATGGATTCAGTCATATTGGAATCTGCATCGCTCACAGAGAAGGACACGACGGCTGACAGGCACGTTCGGAGCAGGAGCATCTCGTTGCCCTCCAGCGCTCCTGTCAAACTGCTGTGGGGAGAGAGAGAGAGAGGGATCAGTCAGGCTCTAGTGCTGGGAGGGGTGCCTTGAGGCCTCATGCATATGGATGTGGCCCTCAGGGGTGATCAAGAGGGACGTTCAGGTACCTCAGCTCAATGATAGTACACATGGCTTTTTGCCACAGCTTCATCTGGAGCTGCTGGTCGGCACAATCCTCTTCGATCAGTTCCTGCAAAGGTCAATGAGGTGAGACCTGGCAACCAGCAGCACCCAGGGACACCAGGTCCTCACCACCCAGGGCCTCCAGATCCTCATCACCCAGACCCTCCAGACCCTCACCACCCAAGGCCTCCACAGCCTCCTAAACCTCTTTAAGCATTCCATCTCCACACGTTTTGAACCCCTCCATGGACGGAGACTCCACCACTTCCCTGGGCAACCTCTTCCAATGCTTCTCATCTTCTTCCGTAACAACATCGTTTCAACATCCAATCTAAATCCCCCCCGGTGCCCCTTGAGGTCATTTCCCCTTGCCCTGCCCAAGGGTTGTCCTCTTCCTCCTCGCACCTTGATCTTCTCCACCACACTGAAGTCTCTTAACAAGCTCTTGTTCTTGGCAGTCTGGCACAGGGAGCCAGTGCACTCAAGGAACTGGAGCTTCTCGCCGATTTCCTGATACAAAGACCAAAGAGGGAGCGTGAGAGGGGGAAGCCCGTGGCCATCAGGACCAGAGCAGCGGAGACAGAGACCTGGGTGAAACAGCTCTGCCCAGGCAGCCAGCGGCAGGTTTACCACCTCTGCGTCACAGAGGAAGGTGGAGATGAATTGCACGGTGTCCTCTTCATTTTCAAAGATGGGCGACCACTCAGCGTCTACGAGAGGAGGAGAGCAGGGAGGTTGTGAGAGGGGGTGGTGGAAAGAGACAGGAAACTCTGCTGAGGACAGAACTGGCTGCCTGGGAAGCCCTCGTGACACCAGGTTGAGGGCAGGGAAGATCCCTGTCCCCCAGCACCACTGTCTCTACCCCAGAGTTGGGTCCCTTCTGATCGCTCCAGCCCTGGGAGAAGTTGGAAGGGACCCACAAGAGTCCTCGACTCCTGTCCCTGCATAGGACAACTCCAAGTCATGGAATGATGGAATGGTTGGCGTTGGAAGGGACCTTAAAGATGATCCAGTTCCAATCTACCGCCATGGGAAGGGACACCTCCCAGTGGATCAGGCTGTGCCATGTCCCGTCCAACCTGGCCTTGAACCTATCCAGGGATGCGTCACCAGCAACATCTCCAGGCAGCCTTGGCCAGGTCCTCCACAAGCTCACAGGAGAGCATTTCTCCACAAGATCTCATCTCAATCTGCCCTCTTCCAGCTCAAAACCCTTCTACCTCATCCTGTCCCTCAACTCCCACATCAATAGCCCCTCCCCAGCTTTCCGGGAGCCCCTTTCCATATTGGAAGCTGCTATAAGATCTCCCCAGAACCTTCTCCTGGATGGACAACCCCAACTCTCGTAGTCTGTTCTCGTACGGGAAGTTTTCCTGGCCCCAGATCAGCCTTGTGGCCTCCTCTGGACTCGGTCTCACAGATCTATGTCCTTCCTGTGCTGAGACCTCCAGAGCTGGACGTAGGACTCCAGCTGAGGTCTCACCAGAGAAGAGGAACAGAATCCCCTCCCTGACACCGGCGTCCGCCCTGCCCAGCCCACCAGGACCCTTCACTCACAGATCATCATGGGCACGACGGAGGTCACCGCATTTTGCAGTGAGGCAGAGCTGCTCCTCTGGGGAGCGTTATTCTCCTGCCAGGCCAGCCTGGGTCTGCAGGGAGGTGTCATGGCCATCATTAGGGATGGAGGTAAACGCGTGAGCAAAGAGAACGAAGAAGCTTCGGCTAACGCCTCAGCACCGCGGGGCGAGACGCGAGCTCTACTGCCTCTCCAGCTACTGCCCAGAGAGACAATGAGAGCCTGGGGGCTGTGTCTCCCTTAGCTCTCCAGGGTGGAGGGAGTGGTCCCCCTAGTGATGTCACAACGGGTCCTACAGCAACATTTCAAACTGTCTCCAAGAGCTTCTACAATTCCAGAGCTTTCAAATCCAGGAACAAGGGGACGGTTGTCAATATTCCCCTGTTGCACAGTCAAATCAAATCAAGTAGAAGGCACCAAAGGGGTCCCAGAGGGCTCCAGAGGAGTCTTGGGGGTCCTAGAAAGATCTTGGGGTGTTCTAGAGGGATTCTGGGTTGCTCTAGAGGGGTACTGAGCATTCTAGAAGGCCCTAAAGGGATCCTCCAGGGTGCTAGAGGATTCCCGTGGTCTCAAAATAGGTCCCAACGGGCTCTAGAATGGTCAGGGGAGTCACTAGATGGGTCCTGGGGGTTCTAGAAGGGTCCTAGAAGGCCTTTAAGGGGTCCTGGTGGGTTCAAGAGGGGCTCTGAGGGTCCTGGTGGTCCTAGAAGGTACATAGAAAGCCTTAAAGGGGTCACAGGAATCTCTAGGGTATTCCTGAGGGTCCTAGAGAGGTCCTAGGAGGATCTAAAGGGGTCCCAGGGGAGTCTAGATGGGTGCCACGGGTCTCTAGATGGGTGCCACGGGTCTCTAGATGGGTTCTGAGATTCCTAAAATGGTCCTAGAAGAACTTTAAAGGTCCCACTGGGCTCAAGAGAGGTTCCTTTCATCCTAGAGAGGAACTAGAAGGTCTTAAAGGGGATACAAGAAGCTTTAGAGAGTTCCTGTGGGTCCTAGTGGGGTCCTGGAAGGCCTTTAAGGAGTCCCAGGGCACTCTAGATGGGTTATGGGTTCCTAGAAGCGTGCTAGAAGGCCTTAAAGGTGTTGCGGGGGGGTCAAGAGGGGTCCTTGGCATTCTTGAAGGGCTCTAGATAGATTTAAAGGGATCTCGGGGAGCTCTAGAGAGTTCCTGGGGTTCCTAGAAGGGTCCTAGAAGGCTCTTAATGGGGATCCAGGGGGATCTAGAATGGTCCTGGGCACCTAGAAATCAGGTTGGCAAAGTCTGTGAAAGAGAACAAAAAATCTTTCTATAAATATATAAATAATAAAAGGAGAACTAGGGAGACCATACAGTCCCTTTTGGACACAGAGGGAACAACAGTGACAGGTGATGAGGAGAAGGTTGAGGTACTTAATGCCTTCTTTGCCTCAGTCTTTAATTGTAAAGAAAGTTGTTCCCTCTGTGTACAAACCCCAGAACTAGAGGAGCAATACGAGACTCCCACGATCGAAGAGGAGGTAGTCAGAGCCTTGCTTGCCCAACTGGACACACACAAGTCTATGGGGCCAGACGGGATTCACCCAAGGGTTTTGAGGGAGCTGGCGGATGTATTGGCCAAACCCTTTCCATCATCTTCCAGCAGTCCTGGAAGACTGAGGAGGTACCTCTGGACTGGAGGCTGATGTTGTGCCCATCTACAAGAAGGGTCGCAGGGAGGATCCGGGGAACTACAGGCCTGTCAGTCTGACCTCAGTGCCTGGGAAAGTCATGGAACAGGGGATCATGAGTGCTATCATGAAGCACATGCAAGAGAACTGGGTGATCAGGCCCAGTCAACATGGGTTCACAAAAGGCAGGTTCTGCCAAACTAATCTAATCGCCTTCTAGGACAAAGTGACTCGGCTGCTGGTTGATGGAAAGGCTGTGGATTTGGTCATCCTGGACGTCAGCAAAACCTTTGACACAGTTTCTCACAGCATTCTGCTATGGAAACTGTCACCTCTGGCCTGGACAGGCACACACTCTCCTTGGTAGAAAACTGGTTGGCTGGAGGGCCCAGAGAGTGGTGGGAAATGGTGTTAAATCCAGCTGGAGGCCAGTGACAAGTGGCGTTCCCCAGGACTCAGTGCTGGGTCCAGCCCTGTTCAGTGTCTTCATCAATGACCTGGGTGAAGGCATCGAGTGCTCCCTTAGCATGTTTGCAGATGACACGAAGCTGGGTGCAAGTGTGGGTCTGCTGGAAGGTCGGGAGGCTCTGCAAAGGGACCTAAACAGGCTGGACTGCTGGGCAGAGTCCAATGGCATGAGGTTTAACAAGGCCAAATGGCAGGTCCTGCACTTGGGGCACAACAACCCTATGCAGAGCTACAGACTGGGAGAAGCCTGGCTGGAAAACTGCCAGGAGGAGAGGGACCTGGGGGTGTTGGTTGACAACTGACTGAACATGAGCCAGCAGTGTGCCCAGGTGACCAAGAAGGCCAATGGCATCCTGGCTTGTGTCAGAAATGGTGTGACCAGCAGGTCCAGGGAGGTTCTTCTCCCTCTGTACTCGTCACTGGTGAGACTGCTCCTTGAATCCTGTGTTCAGTTCTGGGCCCCTCACCACAAGAAGGATGTTGAGGCTCTGGAGCAAATGGTGGGAGATGGAGTTAACTCCAGCTAGAGGCCAATGACAAGCGGTATCCCCAGGGCTCAGTGCTGGGTCCAGCCACGTTCAATGTCTTTATCAATGACCTGGCTGCAGATGAAGAGGACTCCTGCGGCAGCACCCACTGCCCAATGCATGTAATGTTGAAGGTTCTGCCCATGGAGATGAAAACTGCAAACACCCCCCTGGCTGAAGAAAATGCTGATCTGCGTAGCCAGATGGATTTGACAGAAAAGGTTAAAGCTGAAAATACTGACCTGCAAAGGAAACTCGTGCAGGTGGCAGAGGTGCTGGAAGAGGCAGAGCAGGACTTGAAAGAAAGGAATCAACAACTGGAGAAGGAGTATGAGGAGAAAAAGCGCTCCAGAGGAAATCAGAAGGTTTGCAGAGGGCTCAGACAGAAGAATGCAGGGAAGACAAAGAAACCCTGCCAGTGGTTCAAGCCCAGCTGAGTGAACTGAATGATTGCTTTCTGAAGCCTAATGAACAATGGCAGCAGCTCTTTCAGGATCTGCAATAGCTGGAAAGATCCAAGCGTTTAACTTCCAGGCTGCCCCAGCTACCCAGGCAGCAGACAAGGAGTTCATCCTCCTGGGGGCTATGAGAAAAGAGCCGGCAAAGCTTCCAGCATTCATAGCTCGATACAGCTATGATCCTTTCAATGGTCCAAATGAGCAGCCGCAACTGGAGCTTCCTCTTGTTGCTGGACAATGTGTTTATGTCTTTGGAGATGTGGATGAAGATGGTTGGTATGTGGGAGAGCTGACCGATGGCACCAGAGGATTCGTCCCCTCTAACCTTGTAGAAGAGGCATCCAATGATCAACCGCTTGATGACGCAGGAGCCTCTCCAGGAACAAGTAACTGCAAAGAGGACACGGCAAAGCAAACTCTGTGAAATAACGGAAGTTTTAGACAAAAGCATCATAAAAGCCCAAACCCCTCAAATACTCTGCATAGTGATTAAGAAAGATACATCACTAACTGCTTTCTTATCATCAACTGGATCTGCAGTTACTGTGGGGGAGGGGGCATTTTCACTTTCACAGCGAGCATTTGGAGAGGCAATTGGGAAGCCCACACAGTGCGTCAACTCGTGGATGAGGTCTCCTAGCCATTGCTGCAATGTATCTAGCTTTTATATCATTGAATTAACAAATTACATCATTCCAAAATGCCGAGCTTGGCCCCAGCTCCCTGGCATGAGCTCCTCAAAGGCTGCCCCTCACAAACATCTCCTCCTTCAGCTGGTGAGTTTGTCACACAATGCCCTCCACCACCACCCCAGGCAAGCCTCTCATATTCTCCTACCTCAGGAGCAGAGGGGACACGACCTGAAGAAAGGACTCAGCCTGGTGCTGGGAGACAGTGGGTCCTGCCCATCCTGAGCTGCAGAGAGAACACAGGAGGCTGAGCACAGCCGGGTCTTTATTTGCTAGAGATCCTCTGCACTATGTTATAAGACCACGGGGGAAAGAAGTGTTTATAATAAAAAGTCTTGCTACCTCCTTGCCCTCTGGAGAAGCCTCTGCACGGAACAAGCCCACAGCCAGAATAAGCTGAAGAAGAATACTATACAGGAGCACTTAGACCTTTGATAAAAAGACACATGGACACAGTTACATCCCATCACGTGTGCAGGACCAAGTCTCGTGCTTGAGGAGACAATGGACACACTGGCACAGCCTCCCTTGCCCCTTGCCGAGGGGATCACACTGCTAGGATGTGCTGGGGGCAATGCCACGCGGTGCTGCCAGACCAGGGCTATCATCAGGGCTCTGGCCCCCACAGCTGGGCAAGGACACGCCTGTGCCCCATGGGGCAGCATTGCACATCGTGACAGTGACGCCTCCCTGCCCCTCAGCCCTCCCTGAGCCCCACGGGGCCATCTCTGGGCGCTACGAGGGCTCAGGTTCACTCTCCAGCCAGGGCAAACTGTAGAGTTTGCTCTTTCCTTCCTGGCAGGGCCTCGGGCAAGCACCTTTGTGCCCCTCGGAAAGCCTGTTCCCCTTAGTCCTTGCAGGGCGCCCTGGGAAGCACAGACTCCTCAAGCACCACAGGTCGGATCTTGCTGTGCCCCTGCCCCTAGAAGCTGCTCCCCAGGACTCAGGGTCCAGCTCCCCCCTGCGCCTGGCTCCCCCTCCACCATGCTGGCACGCTCTGGCTGTGGCAGCAGAGCTGGCTGTGCCACCACCACAGGACAAGCCTGCCCGGGCTGGGTGGCCTGGTTCTGGCACAGATGCCAGGAGGCTCTGCGTGCACTGGGGTCGTGCTCATGTCCCCAACCCTGCCGGGAAGGCCCTGTGCCTCCCTGCTCCCTGGCGGTCACAAGCGGTGTCCGTGGGATCAGTGCTGGGGCCAGTCCTCTTCAATATCTTTATCAATGACTTGAAAGAGGGGATTGAAAGTACCCTTCGTAAATTTGCTGAGGACACTAAGCTGGGAGGGAGGGTTAATCTGCTGGAGGGTAGGGAGGCTATTCTGAGGGATCTGGACAGGCTGGATGGAGGGAATGTGACCAGTGGGATAAGGTTCAACAAGGCCCAGTGCTGGGTCTCGCATTTGGCATAAAACAACCCTGGGCAGCGCTACAGGTTTGGGAAAGAGCAGCTGGAAAGGGACCTGGTGGAGAAGGACCTGGGAGTGACAGCGGCTGAACATGAGCAAGCAGTGGCCCAGATGGTCAAGAAGGCCAAGAGCATCTTAGACCAGCAATCTATGTGAATGTGCATATATTAGAAGAAACCAATAGGAGTGACCATAGCATTATTAAAACATGTTCAGGTTTGAGCTAAAGCAGAATTGATTTCCTAACTTTTCTGCTCAGCCTTGTCTAAGGAATATCATTTTCTCAAAGTTTTCCACATGGTTTTTCAAACACCCTGTCCCTAGAAGGGATAACACTTGGAATTCACAATTCTCCCCAATGTCACAGGGCATTGCAATGCAGAAAGGCCATTCTTCATGGTTTTTTTCCTACAGTAACCACGGTTGCGTGCCAGGGTTGGAGCCTTCTGCACACTGGGAACTGGTGGTGTTCACTCCACAGCAGTTTGAGAACTGGCGTCCTTCACCCTTTGGCATTCTTGGAGATGGAGATGTTCACCCATCCAAAAGTGGGGACCAGGAGAATCTCCCCCCACGGCACGCTGGAGGCTTGAATCCATCACCTGAAGATGCAGACAGCTTGAGATCCTCTCCCCAAAGAAAGCGACAGATTCAGACACTCACCCTAAAGCATAATGACAGACTGAGACCCTCTCCCCAAAGCATGGTGACAGATTCAGACTCTCTCCCCAAAGCATGGTGACAGATTCAGACTCTCTCCCCAAAGCACAGTGATAGATTCAGACTCTCTCCCCAAAGAATGCTGGGAGCTGGTTCCCTCCCTCAAGGCATCTTGGGAGCTGGAGTCCCTCACCCCAGCCTGGATGGGTTTGTGGTCACTCTGTCATTTTCTCTGTTGGCTGCCAGAACAAAGATCCCATAAGTGACTCAGATCAGAAGGATGGAGTCACCTTGTGGGAAACAGATGCTCAGAAGTTCTCCCTTTTTTAAACCTATCCCAGACCCAAAGGCTTCTCCTGGTGCCTGCATTGTCTGTGAATGCACTTTCCCATCTGTGAGGGAAGAGGGTTTTGTCTGATCGTTTGTAGTGCCGACTGTCAGATTAAAATAGACTTTGTAAGCACAGAAGAGAGCTGGGCAGGGACAAGCAAATGCTCTAGGTAACTGCAAAATAGAGGTGGGGCAGTCTGTAATATGCCTGCCAGGATCAGGATCTAAAGTTAAAGGATGTTTCCATTTGAAGAGCTGAGTCCTCTGGAAGCTTCAGTCTCCAGAATTCCAAACACACCATTTAAACAGAGGTCAGCCCTGATGTTTCTTTCTGCTCCTCTCTAACAGAGTTGCTCTGGTCTCTTTATTTGGTTGGATTTTGATCTCTGGGAGGTGCCCAAGCTCTTTTCTATCAAACCATTCACAAACCTGTCCCTTGCTCGCCTTCTGCTGGGGGCCAAGGCAGAGGGATGGCACCCACTCACTGTGGGTTCCAGGGCTCTTCCAGCTCTCTCTTCCCCAGAGCATTAAATGGATCTTGTGTGTCTGTGCGGGACCTTGATAATGCCGATGTGTGGGCACTGGGAGGTGGGGGGCAGGATACCTGCATAGTTGTGATTCATCTTTCTTGTTTCTTAGAAAGGGGAAACTCTTGATCTGTGTTCTGCAAGAACTAAAGATACACAAGGGACTGATGACATATGTGTGACAAGACACATGAGTGGCTTGTTATCTTAGGCAAAATCTGATCTGGCAGGTGGACACAGATGCAGCTGGAAACTTCAGGTGTGCAGCAAAATGTGTAGGAAGGAGCACTCTCTGTCACCTGGTCTATTATTTATTCTGTTTTCCACTGTTGGGGTTGCCTGCAGAAGTCCCTGCTGGTGCTCTGAGGAGCAGTTCCTGCCCTTCTGGCCTCCCCGACAGCTCTGCACAAGCATTTAGCAGGGGAAGGACCTCAGTGTTTAATGGGTACCCTTCAGCTGACTGACAGGCACTTCTGGTTTGCAGCTCTAACCTTATCTCTTTTCCGCAGATAAGGTAGATGAGTAATGACAGCTCTATAGCAACTATCTCAAGGTTTGGAAATAATTTACTGCCTTGGCCATTCATTCTCATCCTGTTTTTTAAATCATGGAATGGTTTGGGTTGGAAGGGACCTCAAAGATCTTTCAGTTCCTCCCTCTGCCATGGGCAGGGACACCTCCCACTGGATCAGGGGCTCCAAGCCCCATCCAACCTAGCCTTGAACCCCTCCAGGGATGGGGCAGCCACCACTGCTCTGGGCAACCTGGGCCAGGGCCTCCACATCCTCACAGAAGAACATTTCCTCCTGAGATCTCATCTCAATCTCTCCTCTTTCAGCTGAGATCCTTTCCCCCTCATCCTCTCCCTGCCCTCCCTAATGCAGAGCCCCCTCCCAGCTTTCCTGGAGCCCCTTTCAGCACTGGAATCTGCTTTAAGTTCTCCCCAAAGCCTTCTTTTCTCCATCGTGAACAACCCCAACTCTCTTAGTCTGTCATCCATCAGGACAAGTACGTATTTTTTTTTTAATGGGAACTGTTCTTAACATAATAAATTCTACCATCATTCTTTCAACTAAACTCGAAGCCTCTGACAGTTCGTACTGAAGCTTTTTGCATCGAACGGCCCTGGCTGAGGTTGCCCAAGGAAGCTGTGGCTGCCCCATCCCTGGAGGGGTTCAAGGCCAGGTTGGATGGGGCTTGGAGCCCCTGATCCAGTGGGAGGTGTCCCTGTCCATGGCAGAGGGAGAAACTGAATGATCTTTGAGGTCCCTTCGAACCCAAACTCTTCTATGAGTATAATAAGTATTTGTTTCTAGAGTCCCTTAACAGAAATCTCTCTGTATTATAACACAGTAGTAAAACAAGAAGCTTTGAGTTGAATTTGATTTGAGAAAGGGCTCTTTTAAACCTGGTATGGTTCCTATTTTGCACCTGCAAGTGAGATGTGTTAAGCTGCTTGTCTGTGCTTTGCATTGCTGATTTCTAAGCTGGCAGACGGTGCATTAATTGGATCTGGCTTGCAGTGTGGAGGTGTTCTCTTGTCGCCTGGACATCTCTTCCCTCAGCTGAGCCGAGACCTTGACTCCAAGGGCTTGTTAGCCGAGTAATCTAATTGCACTGCTTGCAGACTCACACACTGCACGTAACTCAGTGCACCCTGTCTCTAACCAGGCGGCTTGAGAACTGCAAAGGTGGAATGACTGTTGTAGTCAGGATAAGTAGGATTTGAAACAATTGAAGTTTAAATCTAAAATGATGACGATGAGGTTACAGCAGAGAGAATTCACGCGGCAGTTTGCCTGTCATGTAGTGCAGCCTTTTGGTTTTGGGGAGCCCCAAAGTGCAAGATGCTGCTGAAAAACAACAGACTACCTTCCCTAGCAGGATTAATGGGAATCCTAATACAGGTTGATAATTCCTTAAATGTAAGCATGATCCTTTGATTTTGAGCTCAGTGCTTTGGAAGCAGCTATTCCGTCTATAGCACCTATTTCCCATAGAGTAGCTTTCCCAGATCTGAGTAAACCTTATTTTTCTGGATGGTTTTGATGCTTTTACTGAGTTGCTGAGTTGGTGAGGGGATGCCTATGCCTGGTAAATGTCTTGTGAGATGGTGAAAATATTGCTCCAGGCTCTGTTTCAAACTAGACTTTCTACTTCCCAACTGCCTTTTTTTTTTTTTTGGTCTTGTTTTTGCATTTAATCTTCAATGGTTTGAGTGAGACATGAGCAGCTCTGTTCTCCCCTGTTCTCACCCTCTGGCCTTTGTGTTCCCCCCACCAGAACAATGACAAGGAGATGGTGCTGCACTGTGCCAAATTGTATGGCCACACAGAGGTGGTGAAGGTCCTTCTGGAGGAGCTGATCGACCCCACCATGCACGGTAACAAGTTTGAGACTCCGCTGGACCTGGCCGTGCTCTATGGGACGCTGAAGATGCTCTTAAACGCTCACCCCAATCTTTGAAGCTGCAACACTAAGAAACACACTCCTCTGCCCTTGGTGGCTAGAAATGGCCACAAAACTGTTGTCCATGTCCTCCTGGCTGCTGGAATGGAGAGCAGCTCTCAGGTACCAAGCGTGTCTGTGCATGGAGGGTTGCTTAGATCACTGTGCGTGGATAAGCCCTGTAGCTGTGCTAGAGAGCACCACCTTACCTTGCTCCAGAGGGATGGCTTCTGGAAGATGAGCGATGGCTTTGTTTTCCTCCAGGCTATTTGTTCAGCTCTTGGTTGCTCCGAGAAGCGGCTCAGAGTGATTCTGGTGCTGTGTGTGCTTCACACCTGCCTGTGAGTTGGGCCAAGAGCCCCAGACACACAGTGAGAGAGGAGCTAAAAAGCCCTCTCACCGAAGCTGTTCTGCTCTGCAAATCCATCAGCTCTTGATAGCAATGGAGGCAAACTCTTCCTATCAAGCTGAATACACTCTTTTCACAGCAGGAGCTTCTATGTGGTGGTCTTGTCTTTCCTTCTCAGGACATGAACACTTGCTGAGCTGTAAAAAGTCCTTTTTTGGTCTCTAAGCTGGACCCGCATGTGTTTCTGAACAGCTCATCCAATTTTCCACTGCAAATTCCGGCATTGGAGTAATGTTGATAGTTTGTCCTCAGCTGTAGGTATTGTTGCCCACACTTTCTATGTGGTGCTATGTATTTATTGCTTCTATAACCTCCTAGAACCTGCCTCTGTCACCATTCCCCACTGTCCAGCTTTGTGCGATTTCCCATTTAATTTGCAGACTGGAAAAGGCCGTGCTTTGCACGGAGCTGCTTTGTTTGGCAAGACAGATGTGGTACAAATATTGCTGGCTGCAGGTGAGAAGAATGATCCCTTTTTGAAGCAATAACATGGTTATCCCTTCACCCAGAACTTGAGGAAACCCTTTCCTAGTGGCAGCATGTTTCTCCAACTGGCTCTCCGAGTGTTTTTCCTTGGAGAGGGTTAGAGGAGAGGTTTGTCTCTTGGTGTTTGGCTTTAGGTTTGCCTCTCTAGAGCGTTTTTTTTAGCTCCCTCCCAACTCAGTGATGCTCACAAATGGAAGATCTGACTTGATTCAAAGCATGAATTTGCACACAGGTAGAAAATATTCTTGGTTTTGCCTTCCCTGCGCCTCTTGCCACAGGTATTGATGTGAACATAAAGGATAACAGAGGCCTCACAGCTCTGGATATCGTGAGGGAGCTCCCTTCTCAGAAGAGCCAGCACACTGCAGCTCTCATCAAAGGTAAACGGCATAGCTCTGTGTGTGGACAGGGGGAAAGGGGCTGGGAGATAATTGTAGCAGGGCAAGCATGGGGATTTGCTCTCTAGCCCTGGAAAGTGCTGAAAGCAAAGCAGCTTCAGGCCAGGTCCCTTGATGAGAACCTCACAGGTGTTGGGAGGAATAGAATCATAGAATCATAGAACAACCAGGTTGGAAGAGACCCATCGGATCATCAAGTCCAACCATTCCTATCAAACACTGAACCATGTCCCTCAGCACCTTGTCTACCCATATCTTAAACACCTCCAGGGAAGGTGAATCAAACACCTCCCTGGGCAGCCTCTGCCAGTGCCCAATGACCCTTTCCGTGAAAAACTTCCTCCTAATCTCTAGCCTAAATCTCCCTTGGAGGAGCTTGAGGCTCTTGTCATTCCCTCTTGTCCTGTCCCCTGTCACTTGGGAGAAGAGGGCAGCTCCTCCTCTCCTCTTTCAGGTAGTTGTAGAGAGTAATGAGGTCTCCTCTCAGCCTCCTCTTCTCCAGGCTAAACATCCCCAGCTCTCTCAGACGTTCCTCATAGGGCCTGTTCTCCAGACGCCTCACCAGCCTTGTTGCTCTTCTCTGGACTCGCTCCAGAGCCTCAACGTCCTTGTGTTGAGGGGCCCAGAACTGAACACAGGATTCAAGGAGCGGCCTCACCAGTACAGAGTACAGAGGGAGAATCACCTCCCTGGACCTGCTGGTCACACCGTTTCTGATACAAGCCAGGATGCTATTGGCCTTCTTGGCCACCTGGGCACACTGCTGGCTCATGTTCAGTTGGCTGTCGACCAACACCCCCAGGTCCCTCTCCTCCTGGCAGCTTTCTAGACAGACTTCTCCCAGTCTGTAGCTCTGCATAGGGTTGTTGTGCCCCAAGTGCAGGACCCAGCATTCGGCCGTGTTAAACCTCATGCCATTGGACTCAGCCCAGCAGTCCAGCCTGTTCAGATCCCTTTGCATAGCCTCCCTACCCTCCACACAGCTTAGTGTCATCTGCAAACTTGCTAAGGGTACCCTCAATGCCTTCATCCAGGTCATTGATGAAGACATTGAACAGGGCTGGACCCAGCACTGATCTCTGGGGAACCCCACTTGTCACTGGCCTCCAGCTGGATTTAACACCATTTCCCACCACTCTCTGGGCCTGGACATCCAGCCAGTTTTCCACCCAGGAGAGTGTGCGCCTGTCCAGGCCAGAGGCTGACAGTTTCCAATGCAGAATGCTGTGAGAAACTGTGTCAAAGGCTTTACTGAAGTCCAGGAAAACCACATCCACAGCCTTTCCCTCGTCCAGCGGACAAGTCACTTTGTCAATGATGTCAACTTGGAATGATGCTCAAACACTCAGTTGACTAAGTGTCTCGAGAGCAGGGTGACGCTCAGAGGGGAACTAGAGGAATTAGCTCCTTTGCTGGAGGAGTGTGGTGTGGCTTTTGCAATTTAAGTGGGCATAATTGGGCTTTAACTCACTTGAAAAGTTAATCAAAATTAAGGATAGCCTAAATCTGCTTGCAAAATGCAAAGCAGTAGCTTTAAAAACAGGTTTGGATTAACTGTGCTTTATGCATCTGTGTAGACAAGTTGTCGTCCATGGATCTTGCAGCCTACTCCTGGCTTCATTGTGAAGCTTGGGTATGGATTTTGCAAATGAGATTTACAGAAAAGGCCTTGATTACTCGTGGTTTATAAAGGAGTTTGGCCCATTGTCTTTCCAATTTAGGGAATGAAATGTGGCATCTTCACTCTAATTTGTACCTTGTAATGACGCTGTCTGAGTTTCCTCTCAGCTGTGGGGGAAGATGAGAAGCCTGTGCAACTAGTGTGCATTACTCATGCTTAGTATTTGGGAGCTTTACAGGTTTAAAACACATTGCAGAGACTTTAATTAAGCTTTGCCTGTGAGGCTGGAAGGTTTTGTCTTAGTTGTGAAACTGGAAACAAAGATAAGCTTTAAAAGGAAAGTTCTTGCAGGTAAAGGAGGTTGGAGCCAGGTGGGTGCTGGTCTGTTCTCCCAAGTAACAAGTGATAGGATGAGAGGAAACTGCTTTAAGTTGTGCCAGGGGGAGATTGGATTGGATTTTAGGAAAAGTTTCTTCACTGACAAAGTTGTGAAGCCCTGGCAGTGGCTGTAAAGAGCACTAGCAAGCAGTTTTAGCCTCCTTGAAGGCAGAGCTGCTGCTGCTTTGTTACCAAGAGCAGGGCTGCGGTACAGCCAATCTGTAGATAGGGCACTCTGCCTGAGCAGGAGGAAAGCAACAACTACTGCCAGGCCCTGTGCTGTTAGGATTGAACTTTTGCTCCACCCAGATGAATTTGAGGAGGTCCTTACCATGGGTGTAGTGTTGGTGGGAGCAGGAGGGAATGTGCTTTCACACAATGGAGTTGACATTGGTCTTCTAAACTGCAGAGAGAACGGCTGCCGCCTCCTGCCAAGCCTCCGCCTGATGAAGAGCAGGATCAGCATATGGAGGAGAAAATCAGCCATGGTGCTGCTTGTGAGGTTTGTGGGGACTTGGACTGGGATGTTTTGTATGAATGCAGTTTAAAGAACAGTTTTAATAATCTGAGAGCAGCCAACTGTGATATTCCCTCCCTTGCAAGTCGGGTTGTGACTGTCAAGTTTCGTTTCACTCCAGCATTGCTGCTCTCACTTGCCATGGGAACGTTCTTTGTGTGGTTCTTCCAGGGCACCTGTGTGTTGACCTTCAGCTTTACTGTGTTATTCTTGGCTCAGAATTCCCTTAGGAAAAGGGTTTTTTTCTGCATCACGTTGCGCTGTGGACTGATGCCTGCTAGTTCTGGTCCCATCAAATGTACCTTGACTGAAACCCAGAAGGCAGTGCTTCCTACCTCCTCAGAGCTTAGAGCTGTGAAGGAGGCATGTGAGCTTGTGGGTCCCACTGACGTGAACAGGGATCAGGGGCTTGAATTCAGCTGAGAATTTGGCCCAGCATACGTTCAAGCTGTCTTCTGCAGAGGTCAGTGTATGTGAGTTGCTTTTTGATGAAGCTAAAGGTCTCCTCTTCTGCGTTGTTGTTTCTGAGGTTGTTTTTACTCACCTGTCTGTGAAGCTCAGGTGTGAAGGCTCTCCTGGAGATGCTGGTAGGGGCGTGTGTGAAACCAGGAAGGGATCTTGGCAACTTCTGCTGAAACCCAGGAAAATCTCCAAAGCAAAAGCAAATCTTGTGGAGTTCCCTGCTTCTCCAAACGCAGTAGGTTTAGTGTGAAACCCGTGGATGTTCAACCCCATGCAATGCTCCTGGCTTAGGGAAGAGCAGCTGGAAAGCTGCCCATTGCAAAAGGACCTGAGGGTCTTGATCAAGAGTGGCTGAACACAAGGCAGCAGTGGCTGAGAAGGCCACTAGCATCCTGGCTTGGATCAGCCGTTGGATGGCCAGCAGGAGCAGGGAAGGGATCATCCAGGAAACTTGGCACTGGTGAGGCTGCATGTCAAATCCTGGGTTCTCTTTTGGGCCCCTCGCTCCAAGAAAGACATTGAGGGGCTCGGGTGTGTCAGGAGGAGTGGAACAGAGCTGGGAAGGATCTGGAGCCCTGGGATTGTGGGAACGGCTGAGGGAGCTGGGGTTGTTTAGCTTGGAGAGGAGGAGGCTGAGGGGAGACCTCATGGCTCTCTGCAGCTCCTGGAGAGGAGGTTGGAGCCAGGCAGGTGCTGGGCTCTTCTCCCCTGTGAAGTGAGAGGATGGGAGGACATGGCCTCATGTTGTGCCAGGGGAAGTTTAGGTTGGATCCAGTGAGCTGGAGCAGGTTAGAAGCTGGTTCTAGGAATAAGAGGTGCAAGGAGAAGTGTGATGACTTCAGGGACCTTAGGCTTGGAAAGAAGTTCTTTGAGAAGCGCTTCATGAAATTCTGCTTGGACACCACTTAATGGAAGTTTCCTTTAACAATTTTATTGTGAAAACAAGCAAACAACGTTCAAGAACTAGCAACAACATGCAAAACCTTAACCAGCCCTCCCCAGGGTCAGGGGATGTGGACCAAGCTGGGGTTGGGGGGGAAAGGGAGTGTGGACCAAGTGTACAGCGGTGGGAGGGTCACGGACAAAGCGTATGGGGCGGCGTGAATGAAGCACACAGAGGGGTGTGAACGAAGCGTACTGGGGGTGTCACGGATGAAGCATACAGGGCAGCGTGTATGAAGTGCATGGGGGAGTCACGGATGAAGTGTATGGGGATGGGGTGGATGAAGTATATGGGGGGAAGTTGCGGATGAAGTCTGGGGAGTGGGAGTTGCAGACAAAGTGTACGGGGGGGGGGTCGCAGACAAAATGTATCTTTCATCTTTGCTTCCTGAATGCTTCGTCTGCGCCATCGTATACTTCCTCCACACTCACGTGCGCCCTCTTAGTACCGTTTGTCTGCATCCCTGTATGCTTTATTCACACCCCCTAGTACTCTTCGTTCGCACCCACTGTGTGCTTCATCCGTGCCCCCCGTACCCTTGGTCTGTGTCCTCCGTACCCTTGGTCTGTGCACCAGCCCTGTGTGCTTTGTCCCTGACCCTCCCACCCCCTGTGAGCTTTGTTCATGACTCATCCCTGTTCTTTGTTCTCAACTCCCCCACCATGTGCTTGGTCTGTGTCCCACTCCAGTGTCCTTGGTCCACAAACCCCCCGCCCCGTATGCTTGGTCTGCGCCTCCACCAACGATTGGTCCGCACCCCCTAGCCCCTGTATGCTTTGTCTGTGCCCCCCCTGCACTTTGTCCACGACCCCCCTGTAAGAGTCGGTCAAAGGATCAATTTCTATCTCAACATTTTTCCTCATTTTTTAGCTTCGGAACCTGACTGTGTAAATCAGAAATGCAGATCTCAGAAAAGTGGTCTCAGAAACTCAGCCAGAACTGGTACAGAACGAATGCTTTGTACCTAACTACCTGTACCTGCTTCCTTATCTCAAAAATATTTTGTACCTCTCTTCAAGCCTCCTTGCTCCCGACCACTGTGAAAGATCCATGAAGCAAGGAGGAAAAGACAGGAAGATTAATGACCACAGACCCACAGCCAACAGAGCATGCGTGCAAGGTGACAATGACTACTGGCCTTCATCACGAGACCCCAGGTTGACCACCGCCGCCAGAAGGAGCATGTGCGCAAGGGGAGGAGACCCACAGACACTCCTCTCTAGGCATGTAGGGCCTGCTAGGTGGAGATTGTCACATCTCCACAGGCAAAGGCAGGTTACAGGTGTGTTGACTGGCATAAAAGAGAGCTCCGGAGCAGCTGAAGGAGAGGGGAAACAGAGGAGCAACGGAAGACCAAGACAGAAGACCCCCTCCACCGTGGGATCATCTCCAGCGAAGACCAAAACAACGGAACGCCTTCTGCACCAGGACTCCCAGAGACACTGGACATCTGTGGACTCATGGTGGTAGCTATGGACCTCTTCTCCTTCCCTCTTCTCAATATCAATTTTCCTTATTCTCTTTCTTTTTCTATCATAAGTCGTTTTATGAGCATAATTAATAAAGTGCCTGTTTAGATCGAAATTTGACTCCCTTGACTCTCTCTTTGAATTACTATTTTGCACTCTGAAATCAGAAATGAAACGAACCATCAACAGTCCGCTTACGAGTGGATCGTGACACTCAAGCACCTTAATTTAATCATTTTTGGGGTCTCATCCTCCTCCATTTGATCCATTTTGAGTCTCAACCTCCACAATTTGATCAATTTTGGGTCATCAACCCCCTTCAGATCCTCCAGAAAGTCCAATTTTCAGTCTCAACCTCCTCAATTTGATCCATTTTGGGGTCTCAACCACCTTGAGATCCTCCAGAAAGACCAATTTTAGGGTTCAACCTCCTCCATTTGATCCGTTTTGGGGTCTCGACCCCCTTGAGATCCTCCATAAAAATCAATTTTGGGGTTCAACCACCTCAATTTGCTCATTTTTGGAGTCTTCCCCCTCTCACCAAGGCTCCTTCATCCCCCATGGCCACCGTGAGGCCCAAGGACACGTTTGATGGCTCCTTTGGCCCCTGAAGAAGCCCAGAAAATTCCCAACCTGCTTCCTCCACGAGATCTCAGGGAGCCAGAACTTCCACAAGGTTCTTGAACCTTCACAAGGTTCTTCTCACCGAGACCTCTTGGCAGGTCCCGGAGCTCGAGAGGCCCCAGAAGATCCAACCAGTCCCGGAGCCTCTGAGAGGCTTACATGGGGACCTGAGTAGGACCCTGAAGGGGAGGAGAAAAATGGGGTCTTGAGGCTCTTTTTGGGGTACTGGAGAGTCTTTTTGGGAGTCCTGAGGGTCTTTTTGGGGGTCTTGGAGTTAGTTTTGGGGCAGAAGAACCATTTCTGGAGGGTCTTTGGGCTCTTTTTGGGGCAGGAGAACAATTTTGGGGTTGAAAAACCTCATTTTGGGGGTGAAACCCTTCAATTTCATGGTGGGCAACCTCATTTTTGGGGTCCAAAACCACATTTTGTGAAGTGAAAACCTCATTTTTTGGATGAAACCCCTAATTTTTTGGGTCAAACCCACATTATCTGGGGTGAAAACCTCATTTTTGGTTCACAAAACCTCATTTTAGGGCTGAAACCCCTCATTTTTGAGGTGCAAACCCTCATGTTTTGAGGTGCCCCCTAACTTTTGGGGTTTCCCGCCCATATTTTTGAGGTCCCTCTCCTCATCCTGGTCCGTTGGCAGTTGCCCAGGTCCCCATGCTGGCCCCGAAGGCTCCGTCGGTGTTGCCAGAGAAGACAAGAGGTGACTCCAAGTCCAAAACTTAAAGGGTTAAAAAATTCTGGGGGGTCGAGGGGGTCCCCCAAAATCTCATCTCCCCACCCCAACCCCCACCCCAGGACCTACTGGAGCCCCAGAGGGGGAGGAGAAGGGCTGTGGGTCTCATGGAAGCACTGGAGGGACTGGGAGGGACTGGGAAGGAGAAACTGGGGAGCTGGAGGGGAAGGAAATTGGGGGGGTGGGGAAATGGGAGGAGGAGGGGGAGACTGGGAGGAGTGGAAGGGGCACTGGGAGGGGGACTGGGAGCACTGGGAGAGGCACTGGGAGCACTGGGAGGTGGTGTCCCGCGTCCCTCCCAGTGCCCCCAGTTCCCCTCCCAGTGCCCCCATAGCAGCACCCCCAGTCCCTCCCAGTGCTCCTATAGCTGCTCCCAGTTCCCCTCCCAGTGCTCCCAGTCCTCCCACATCCCCTCCCCCAACCGCTCCCAGTGCCACTCCTACTGGCCCCACCCCTCCTCCCAGTGCCCCTTCCAGTGCCTCCCAGTGCCCACCAGTTTCTCCCGGTCTCTACCCAGTTCCTCCCAGTGCCTACCCAGTGCCCTCCCAGTTGCCCAACAAGCACCACAAAGACTCACTGGAGAACATGGAGGTGACATCATCGTG
Organism: Coccyzus lansbergi; assembly: GCA_033558105.1. Lineage (NCBI taxonomy): Eukaryota > Metazoa > Chordata > Aves > Cuculiformes > Coccyzidae > Coccyzus > Coccyzus lansbergi. The sequence goes on along the minus strand of JAUMJK010000759.1, from coordinate 211,543 downwards.
GTGTCTCCAGTGCCTCCCAGTCACCCTCCCAGTGCCTCTCCCAGTGCTCCCAGTCCCCATCCTAGTGCGCCTAGTGCCCTCCTAGTGCTCCCACTGCAGCCCCCCAGCCCCTCCCAGTGTTGCCTTGATCCCTCCCAGTGCTCCCAGTTCTTCCCTCAGTGCTCCCATTACCACTCCCAGTACCTCCCAGTCTCATATTGCAGGGACTCAGGATCCTGGAATCTTTATTCCCCACAATAAACAGGAGCAAAGGCAGCTCTGGAGTCTCACTGGGAGCACTGGGTGGGGGACTGGGAGCACTGGGAGGGGGATTGGGGGTACTGGGGCACTTACGGGGCCGGGGAGTCACTTATTAGGCAGGAGATGTCACATATGGGGCAGGAGGAGTCACTTAAGGAGCTGGAGAAGTCACTTATGGGTTTGGGGAGTCACTTATGGGGCAGGAGGAGCCACAGCAGTTAATGATGGGTCTGTGTGAAGGGACAGCAAGCCCAGTCTGCAGCTCAACACAGTCCCTATGAGTCTCACACTCTGCTGCATTATCCAATAGAACAAGTGCTGCTTCCTTGGGACTTTGGCTCAGGAGCACACATCCAAGCAAGACTGATTTTGGCAGCATCCAAGTCCTACAAGATGTTTCCCAAACTCTCCACCTGTCCAACCAGTCTCCCACCCCTGCATCCTTCTGGGCAGAGACGGTAGATATCTGTGGGGCTAATTTCCAACAAAAGTGACTGGTCTGTAGCAGCCTGGGAATTAATTTTCAGATACAACATTTTCTGTCAGAGAGGAAGCAAGCTGTTCCGCCACAGCACAGCAAGAGGAGCCTGGCTCTGGAGGCAGTTCTCCCTGGAGCAGTCCTCAATAAAACAGGGAGTTTGCACGGCTGTTTGAGCAGAAATGAGCCTGGATGGTTTTGGTAAGTTCTTCCTTTATTTTGTGGAAAGGGCTTAGCTCTGACAATGCTGCTTTTGGAGCTCCAGGAGCTCACGAGAACCCTGTAGGCCACTGCTGCTGAGAGGGCATGGGTTCCCCTCTGGTTTCCCTGTTGTGTCTGGTTTTGCTTTGTGTCACATTCCTGTTAATGATAGAGACCAAGGCGTGGATGCTCTCTGAGGAGAGGGATGGCAAAGCACAGCTGCACTTTTAAAGCTGAGTTCTGCTTCCTCTTTCACCTGTGCAAGGCCAGAGTGACCCAATCACTTTAATTAACCAACCCTAAGTCATTTCAAGAAAATGGAGTGTGGTGGCTCGTCAGCCGTCCCTTAGGTCAGCATCCGTCCATCTCTCAGATGCTGCTGGTGTCTCTTGTAACCAAACTGTGGTAGCTCTTATTCCCAATGCTCGTCTGTCCTTGTTTCCCTCCTCAGCTTGTGTCTGGCTTGTCTTACAGGCTGGCAAATGCTCATGCTGGAGGACTGAACCCAGTAAGGAGTGATCTCCCAACGCTGAGCTGTCTGTGGCTGTCTCAGTAAATCGGATGACACGGAACTATATAATGACGAAGTGAAGGTGTTCATCGAGAACGGCTGCAGCTACATCATCCCCATCCAGGCTGTTTGCATCAGCATCACCATTGTCACAGAATCACAGAATCACAGAACAACCAGGTTGGAAGGGACCCATCGGATCTTCTAGTCCAACCATTCCTATCAAACACTAAACCATGTCCCTCAAGACCTCATCCACCCGTGCCTTAAACACCTCCAGGGAAGGTGAATCAAACACCTCCCTGGGCAGCCTATTCCAATGCCCAATGACCCTCTGTGTGAAAAACCTCCTCCTCATCTCCAGCCTAAATCTACCCTGGTGGAGCTTGAGGACATTCCCTCTCGTCCTGTCCCCTGTCACTTGGGAGAAGAGGCTAGCTCCCTCCTCTCTACAACCTCCTTTCAGGTACTTGTAGAGAGTAATGAGGTCTCCTCTCAGCCTCCTCTTCTCCAGGCTAAACAACCCCAGCTCTCTCAGCAGCTCCTCATAGGGTCTGTTCTCCAGCCCCTTCACCAGCCTCGTTGCTCTTCTCTGGACTTGCTCCAGAGCCTCAACATCCTTCTTGTGGTAAGGGGTCCAGAACTGGATACAATATTCAAGAAGCGGTCTCACCAGTGCTGAATACAGAGGGAGAAACACCTCCCTGGACCTTCTGGTCACACCATTTCTGATACAAGCCAAGATGCCATTGGCCTTCTTGGCCACCTGGGCACACTGCTGGCTCATGTTCAGTCGGTTGTCGACCAACATCCCAACGTCCCTCTCCTCCTGGCAGTTTTCCAGCCAGGTTTCTCCCAGTCTGTAGCTCTGCATAGGGTTGTTGTACCCCAAGTGCAGGACCCGGCATTTGGCCACGTTAAACCTCATGCCACCGACAAAGCCATTGTTCCAGAGCTCAACTTGGGGCCTTGCTTCAGGTAGAGTTTGTCTTGGCTCCTGCTCCTCCCGTGGGCTCAGCAAGGAGGTGTTTTGTTATAGTCCTTCAGCTCATTCTTATGCACTCAGGGTCCTGGTGCCATTTCATTGACACTACAGGAATTCTTTTAGAAACATTTTATGGCCACGGGAATGTGGGTTGAGATGCTCAAAAGGCACCAAAATGGAAACCAGTTGCTAAATCAGCTCTCTGTTCCCTTTAATTTTAATGCTCAGTCCACCGTGACTGAGATGATGTTCTTCACAAAGCTTTTCCTTGCTGTCCACACAGAGACCATCTGCTGGATGGGGAGAAGTTTAAGGGCAGCCACGGTCTGGCTCTTGCTGCAGGTTGGTGCTGGGTTGCTAGCTCAGCCTTCTGGGAGGTGGCTTTCTTGCCAAATGCACAGTCAGATAATGGCTTTGGGGCACTGAAGCTGGACGATGGCTGTCAAATAGCAGGCCCCACAACATTTTCCATCTCTGTATCTCTTCTGGCAAAATTCCATTGTTACTGCTTCAAGGTAACAAACAAAGGAAGACCGAATGGTCTTCCACATTTCACCAGCATCATTGTCTCGATGCCCTCAGTGCCACCGAGGGCGAGGATTCCTCCCAGAACTCCACACCTGCCTGCCCCATGTTTAAGCTCTAACTGCTGAGCATGGAGCTGATGCCGAGCGAGAGTATGGAGATGGTGGTGGAAGGCTTCTCCAACTCTCCACAGGTGAGATCCCCCATAAGGGCTGAGTCCTTCCCACTGGATCACCTCTGCTGGGACTTTTTCAGCAGCCCCTTGATATTTGCCTGAGAAGATAGGTAAGTGCTTTCAACAAACTGGTTAAGTGTTTTTAAACTGGTTCCTGCAGCTTTCTGTAAGCATTATGTTGGCAGTGGGATACATCAAAGCATTAGTCACCTGGGGCAGTAGTTATCAGAGTGGTAGACAGCACCTGGCTCACAAGTGTATTTGTGGATGTTGGGGTGTAGCATGTGGGCATGTGAGTGAAAAATAAATAGGATGCGGTCTAAAAGGAAGTAGGGCTGCTGAGGAAAACAATGGTCATAGCTTTAAGGCAGTACTACCTGCTGCTGGTTGGTGGCCAAGTCTCCATGGCACAATTTCAGGCAGACTCTCAGAATGCGTTATGCCCACAGTCAGGTGGGGAGCACATGCAGTGTATTTTCTGGGAGCCCTGGTCACACCTGCTGGGTGAGGTGCAGCTCTCGCACTCAGGTGGTGAAGGAGCGGCTGCTGTGCGTTGCCGTCGTGGGGAGCAAGGAAGAAAAGGTGCAGATGATGCAGGTGGATGTCACGTATAAGTTCACTGCTCCTGCTCTGCACCTGTCCTCCACGGAACTCATTTTCCGTGTCGAGAAGGTAAGGCTCTGGATTGCATCCTGGCAGCTAATTGTGTGGCTGATGACCGAAAGCCTGTGTAGGGACTGTGAGATTGTGTTCAAAGGAGGAAACCAAACAGCTTCTGCCAGTCTCTGGGGTTTTGCTGATTGATGCGAGTGGGACTGAGCTTTTGCCACTAGCACAGAGATGGGGCTGGGGACAGTCTCACCAGGTCTGTTCTGCTTTTCTTGATGCGGAGACAGAATTGAGCTGCTGAGCCAAGGGCATGAGGTGAGATGTGTGGGATCCGCAAGAATATCGTGGGCTTTGCACAGACAGTGACTGTGGGTGGGAGAGTAGATGGATGCAGCTGAGTGATGCTATTCCCCATCCTGAGGTGCTCATTGAGCTTGGTTTTAGAGATGTGACTGCTTTTTAACTTCATCTTGGTTTTAATTTGGTGACAGCTGATCTGTCAAAGGGGATCATGGCCACCTCTAGAGAGACACACTCCTTGAGGGACATTTGCAAGGATGCTTCAAGGCACAGGGAAGTCTCAACACCAATCACGTAGGGCAGCTGAGAAAAACCAGTCAGCTGTGGATCCCTTTCAGCTCCTCAGGCTTATGAGGAAAACCTGCCATCACTTGTCTCTCTTTGCCTTCTCTGCATCAATGTGGATGCAAGCTCTTTGCATCTCCCTCAGCCTTGATCTCTTCAAAGGACCTGTAGGAGTCCTGCAGCAGTGGTAACACCAACGCAGAAGCCCTTCAGTCTCTGGATCCCGACTCCTGCATTATCACTCTCTTCCCTGAGGTGTCTAACAGAAGTTTAATTGGAAGGTTTTCCCTGCTGTCTGCCTGTGGTCTCTTTGGTGTCGTGCATTCTGATTTACTGAGTGCTGTAACACTGCAGCCATTTGATACCAATACATGCAGAATTGTTTTGCAAGCACTCTCTAATTTATAGGAACCATGCAGGAAGAAACCAGAGCAGTGCAGAACCAAGAAGAAAGAGCTTATGCTTTGCTTAGCTCTGAAGCCACAGAGGTGCTGTCACTGCAGCAGGGGCAGCAGGAATCCTGTGGCAGCTGGACTGACGAGGTTTCCAGCTGCCTGTACATGCATGTACAAGTTCAAAACTAACCTGCAGCTACTCCAGGCTCTCTACCTTGGACTACATGCTGCTTGCTTGTCTCCTCTGACCGACTTCGCTGCTTTTTATGAGGCTATGAAAGATAATAAGGTTGCAAGAAATTGCTGTATGGGAGTGAAAAACATCTTATGCCCTTCTACCCAATAGAGGATAAAAACTGCAGACCCATGATCTGGCTTCACTTTCAAGGTTTGACATTGTTCAAGCAGCTGCCTCTACTCAGGGTCCCTTTCTCTCCCCTGGGCATGAAACTATTTTCCTGCTCCTCCAAGGGATGTTGTTGTTTCTAATCATGAAAAGCATCTGATATATTTAGAACAAATACTTTTAGAAGCATACAAACTAGTAGAAATAGTAAATAGAGATGAAAATTGGAAATACATCAGAAAGGGAAGGAGGACCATGGCCGCTTCAGGTTGTTTCCTCTCATTTTCTGTTTCTGTAGCAATTGAGTGATGTCTTGACTCTTCAGTATAAGCCCTTTTCTTTAAAACACACCTGCCTCCTGCCACTCAGCGTGGTCTTGGCCTTAGAGGAACCCTTCCCCATCTGCCATGCAGACTGGCAGCCCTTCCCTGCAGATACTGAGGTGAGCAGCAATGGAGCTTCCTGCTGGTGGGGACTGAAGAGGAGACCCGTGGTAGTGTGTTTGTTTTGGGAGGCGCTCTAGGAGAGAATTTTTCTCTTTGGAGTCAGCAGGAGACTGGCCTGGACTAAATGATGGAATCCTAGAATGGTCTGGGTCAGAAGGGGCCTTAAATCCCACCCAGTTCCACCCGTCTGCCATGGCAGGGACACCTTCCTGTGGATCAGGTTGTGTAGAGCCTCATACAGCCTGGTCTCGGACACTAGATTTGAAGCTGCTGAAGGTCCTCTGACGTGGGGAGACGCATCTTGGCTCTAAGACATGAAGAGAAAGGAGCAGGCTGCTGGGTCTGGGTGAGCCCTGTGGTAAAGGTGTTTCTTGGAAGCTGTCTTAGTGCTCCAGTAGCCATTCCCACACAAGCACAACAGCTGCTTGGTCTCTTTGAGGACAGGCCTTCCTTCAGAAAGGCTAAGGAGCCTGGCACCTGCTCTCTTGCTAGTGAAAGGTGTTGGACACCTTCTCTGCTAAACCTGTGTTGCTGTAGGCACAGCCACCGCATCTGTGCTGTGCCTGGAATTGGCCCCAGCAAGAGTGGGGACGTAATGCCACGGGGCTTGTGTTGAGCAGGAGGGTAAAGGAGTTCCTCTGGAGTCAGGGCAAAAGGCCCTGGCTTGCCAGGGTGCCAATTTGGTTCTGTATTTAGCACTCAGCTTTTGTAGATCCAGAATTGAGTAGAAAAAGATTTATTTCCCTCTTGTACTGATGAAGAGCACAGAGATATTAGCCTATGATGGTCTCAGACACTAGTCTTGTGGTGCTTGTGGGCAGGCACACACTGTAAAGGATGTGAAGGATGAAGTGAGAAGCCCACATTAAGGGCCAGCTTTGAGCATGAAGATATTTTGTGCCATCCAAATATCTTGGGGCTTCATCACACAGTGGTCAATACTCTTCCATCTCCTTGCAGCCTGTGAAGCTGGAGGTAGGGATCTCCATCCAATTTAATCCTGCTTATGAAGAGGGTTTGACTAGCAAGGAGGTGGAGAAGGTCCTGAAGAACCATTTTCTTGAGCACCCTCGTAAGGAACAGATCACTGTTTGGGGAGAAGTCTACTTTCTGAACCTCCCTATCCAGACCACGGCCCTGGACGTGCTGCTGCCTACTGAGGTACCACCTGCCTCCTCACCTCCCTGTGCCCACAGCCCTTCTCAGGACAGGTGGCTTGTCAGGGACAGCAGGGACACCTAGACTCTCAGCTGGATGCTCTTTCCTTCCCTTTGCTTCTCTGCCTCCTTCACCTGTTCCTCATCTTCTGAGAACAGCACCTTCCCATCTGCTTGCCCTGCATCCATGTTTGCTGTCCAGTTACAGGCCAGTGGTGTCCACGGCTGCTTTGAAATGGATACTCTTGGCACTGGGACAGCATTTCAGAGCAATGCAGCAATGAGGGTCTGTCCTCCCAGACCAAGGAGACCTCACAGCATTGGCTTTTCTGCTCAGGTGGACAAACGTGTGACATGGAACGTGGAAGAGAAGCCGCACTAGGACTTGAGTAGCAAGCTTTGTGTTTTCACTGCGCTGTCCTTGGCTGCAGCCCTGTTGCCAGTACAGTGACGCAACGTGCAAGTTGGGTTTTCACCCACAGAAGAGGTGAGATTGGCGATTGTCATTTTGGGAGGTCTGGCAGGAGAGAGTGGTAGCGAGAGCCCAGTCTGGGGAGCAGTAGAAGAGGTCTACTGCCCTGTGGAGCTTTCTGCAAGCCCCACAGCCATGGTGCCTCAGTTTCCCCTGCAGTGCCCTTGGCTGAGAGGTGTTTTGAAATCCCCATGAGGAGCTTGCACAGAGAGCATCAGGGCACTGCAGTGTGGCTCCCTCTCTGCACGTGGGGAGAAGTCAGGCTGTTTTCTCTCCTCTTCCTCCTTGCGTGGGTGCATTTGCAGGCTGTAAGCCCCTCGTGCAGAGCAGCTGGTATGCTCACAGGAGATGAGAACCTGGGAAGGGCTGTGCTAGGCTAATCCTGCTGCTGGTACCCACAGACACATCGGCCACAAGACACTGGGCATGGCAGAAGAGTCCCCTGCAGTGGTGCACTGCCAGCAGCCCCTGTGGCTATAGCCCAGCCCATCTGCACACTCCCAGGTAGCTGGAGAGTCAGCAGAAAGAGTAGATTGAGTGTTCCCAAAGGCTCTTTGCATGTGGCCACAATGACTTGTCAAGTGGTAGCATGGAACAGTGCGGACACAAGTGTTTCCATGCCTTGGAGCAGTCCCAGGGACGTCTGAACTGCTGGCAGAGATGTAAACATCTTATCTCTGGCTTTGACCAGGGATGGGGCATCTACCTCATCTCTGGGCAACGTGTTCCAGTGTTTCACCACCCTCAGTGTGCAAAATGCACAAACCCCTGTGCTCCAGCAGAGCTCTCCTGGGCCTTACAGGTTGTTAACACAGGGCAGTCCTGGCTAGCATGGCTGCAGGATGCTGCACGGGGGGGCTTACAAGCTTGTGTCTGTGATGCCCAAGGGCTGTGAGCCCCAGAGCTGTCCCCTGGCACTGCCAGCCTCCACTTCTGTTCTGGTCTCCCACTAGTGAGATACCACCAGGCCTTAGGTATTCATTGGCAACCAGACTTCCCAAAGAACCAGCCCCCTCCCAGAATGCTCACCACACCAGAAAGGAGTGAGCCTTCCTGAAAGGCCTTTCTACCTGCATTGCCATGTCCAGGCCCTTAGCGACAAGGGACTCTCATTGCAGGATAACAACAGCCCAGGAGATAAACAGGGTAGGAAATCCACAAATGCTTGGCAAGCAGGAGAGACCATGGTGCAAAGAGCTGGCAGAGACAAGGACTTGTGCTGTCAGCCAAAAGGGTTTAGGAAAATGGTCAAAGTAGTTTTTGTTTCTCACTGGCCCAGGTTTCAGATGCAGAAAACCTCCTGGGCACTGCTTCCGTAGTAGAGCTGGAAACTGGCTCTGGAGGAGGCTGATGGGGACCTGGGATGGGGTCAGGGGACAGAGACAGAGGTTGGCCTCTTTGCAATATTTACCAACCCTTCCCCTGCCTACAGGTGATTGATCACAGCATCTCTGAACAAGACGAGATCACCTCTGTCATCCCCATCCAAGAGTCAGAAAAACCTGCTGTCAGCGAGTATGGAATTTCCCCTGCCTCCTTCATCAACTTTGGTTCCATGCTGAGGGGCACCAAGAAAACCTGCATCTTCACCATCGAGAACAAAGGTGTCCAGGTCTTGAAATTCCACATCTGCCTAGTGCCACCAAAGCCAAGGTGAGAGAATACCTGCACCACCCTTCCTGCTGAGGAGGCCCTGTAGCATGGCTGCGTGTGAGAGGGAGCCATGAGACCTACATTGTTGTCTACTTGTGTCACTGGCTTGTGAGCAGAACACCTCCCACGTGAAGGACAGAGCTGGTGATGCTGCTGACCTATCCATAAGCTCCAGCAATGGGTGCTGTCGACAGTCTGGGAGCCACCAGGAGCAGGAAGGCTTTCCTCTGTGCAAAACAAGGAAGGCCAGTTTTGTCCTCAGAGACAGGCAGGGAGAACTCAGCACAATGGACATTTCCTGCTTTCTCCTCTCAGTGCACATCAGTTCAAATGTGTCCAGCCGTGCAAGAGCAAAGACACAAGGACTGTCTTCGCCAAGAGAAGTAAGCCCTTGCTGAAACAGGATCAGGCCCTGTCATGGAGGGAGGTGACTCCTGCTCCCCAGCGTGTGCTGCTGCAGGGTGTGTGAGAGGACACTGCTGTGCCCAGACTGGGGGCTCATGACCATGGGATGGGACAACGTCTGCATGACAGACGTGCTCTGGCTCCAATCTGGAGTTGTGGGGTCAAGGGAAGGGAGCAGGTCCTGTGTTTGGTAGCTGCTGGCCAAAATAGGTCTGTGAATGCCACAGATGAGACTGTCCCTGTTTGAACTCCCAATCCATAGGTATCACGAGACTTGGCTTTTTCTTATTTCCAATCCCCTCTCTCCTCTCCCATCGTTTCTGACAGCTCTTTCCACTCTCCTGTATTACCCGTAGACTCTGAAGGATCCTAACTTCCACCTTCACCCTTTACACCCAAAGTCCTTCCTCTGCTCCTCCTGGCTTGTTCTTCCCATTCTGGGAAGTTTTATACATTAGCAAGATTTTCTGCACTCTCACCTAGCAAAAATGTGTGTTTCCTTGCTGACTGAATGGCCTTTTGCCCAACAGAACCAGAATGAGGTTGAAGCAAGCAAATCCCCAGAATCAGGCAAAATAGAAGACAACTTTCCTCCAATCACAGAGGTACCATAGCTGACGGTTTGTTAGACAGGAGACAGTGCAAGTGTCAGCAGTAAAGCTGATTTTTAAGGATTTAATGTGCTCCACGTGCTCCTTCAGTTGAGCTCATCTAAGAGTTTGTGGGGCTCCTGCTACCAGGACAAAAGTGAGGCCAGGCTTAAGAACACAGCAGTGCTGACTAGATTCTCCTGGTTAAGAGGCAGAGTCTTCCAAGGATTTTGTCCTGTCCTAATGTGGTGGTGGAACCTGAAAAATAAGCATTGGCTGATGCGTAGCTCTGCATTGCTTGGGGGGCAGCTGAGCACCTTGTGTGCATCCTGAGCGCTGGGCTGTGAAGTTGAAAGTTAGGAAGCTGAACCAACAAGGAAGGGCTGTCACTAACTTGTCAAAAAGCTGGTACCTGAGCCTCATTGCAGGCGTTCTTGCAGCTGAAAGCTTGTTAGCGTACTCATTACTCCATTTCATGAATCCTTCCCCATTTAATTGTTTGGTTTAGGCCATGGAGAGAGAGATCAAGGCTGCATTTAGCCACAGCGATGCAAATGACGTCCTTAGCAGTGGCTTCTGAATGGACATCACTTGTTTGGACATCTGCAGGCTCAAGGAAGCTCACTGGCTCAATCCTTAGGTAAAACTGGTTGCAGCATGACAAATCCTCATTCGGTGAGAAGCCTCGTGCCTTGTTTTACATCTCAAGCTCATTCTTTATGGTACAGATCATCAATTTCTACATGAATCTATTAATGGAAAGAGCTAAGAAGAAAGGATATCCAGCAGCTCATGCTATTAGTACTTTCTTCTATCCAAAACCAAGTTCCGGTGCATATGCAGCGGTGAAGAGATGGACCAGACATGTGGATCTCTTCAAGTAGGACATTGTCATAAGTCACTGTGTACCTGATCAACCATTGGACTCTGGCAGTGAGTCAAACTGGTTTTTTGTTTGGAATTGGATGGGGAGAGAAAGCTGGTGAGAAAAGCCATGTAGACTTTGATGTGTGTGCAGAGAAGATTGTGTTTTGTCTGACAATCCCCTTGTAATCACAGGTCATTGACACGAGGAACAAGACCATCAAATACTTTGACTCCATGGCACTTAAAAGCGGGAACAAGATCTGCGAAACTCCTTGTAAGTAACGGCTTGGGGGCTGCTCTCACGTTGTGAATTATGAGAAAGCTTTTTGGACTTTGTCCGAACTTGTCCCTGGGACACAACTGCAAGTTTTCATGTTTCTTTTAGAGAACGAGCCAGGAATCTCTGCCTTGCTGTGAGTCATGGGACATTCCCTATTGACCTCGTATCACACAGTCCCCTGCAGTTAGGGCTCAGCTCCCCGTGATCCTACAGCAGCTCTGGGTTTGTTGACCTACATTTTAGAGGCAAAGAGTGATTTTGGTTTGCTCTCAGCGGTAAATACCTGCAAGTAGAAAGCCAAGAAAGAAGGCAACTGAAGCTGAATCGTTCAGAGTGGACACTTCACAGCATGAGGATACATGTACGTCAGCACTACTGGGATGCGAAATGTGAACTCTCAACTCCTCCTCCTTAGATGTCTTGACGCTTTTTAAGTCCAAGCTTAAGGATTTGTCCTTTTCTTTCCAGAGTCACATCCCTTACTTCCGCAAGAGTATGGTGTGGGAGATAATCCATCAGCAGCTGCTGTGAGATGCACGATGAGAGTAGCACTGTGATCACCTCAGGGTGACTAATACGGCGTTTAGATAGTTTTCAAATACTTTATTGGTATCAGTAGCAGGCACACACATTCTCCTCTTTAGGCTCTGCAGTAGTGGTTAAGGAGGGCTGGTGGTTTCCCGGTTATGGAGGCAGCAACTCTTGCTTAGCCACTTCTCTTGTAGGTAAAATGCCTCATGGAACCAGCACTTGCTTGAATCAGTAAACACGGACCCTTTATCACAAGCCGGTTGCCCATCTGAGGTACAAACCCTTCTGTTTGCTTTGACTTCTTCTCTGAAATGTGTGACTTGCACTCTTGTTCTTCAGCTCCCTTGGTGTTTCCCACATTTCTGTTTGCGTGGTATTTTTCCAGGCTCTTCTGGAACTCTTCCGGCTGCTGCACTAGGGGAGATCTGCAGCTGCTTCCCCCCCAGCCAGTGACCAACTTTTCCTTTAGATCCAGACACTTCATAGATACAAGAGATTAAATAAACATTAAAGGTGTGTGGTAAGAGGAGCTGTTGAACTTGAGAAGAGGCTCAGATCTCAGAAAGATGGATTTGGGAGCACAAAATGTGGATTTTGGGGATGCAGGGGGTGTGTTTGGGGGCAGAAAAGGTGGATTTTGGGGGACAATTAGTGGATTTTTGTGCAGGAAAGGTGGATTTGGGGGCACAGGCTGGATTTGGGAGCAGAAAAGTTGGATTTGGGGTCAGAAAAGGTCAATTTTTAGTCCCAAGGCGTTGGTTTAGGGGCACAAAAGGTAGATTTGGGGTTCAGAGGGTGGGGTTTGGAACAGAAAAGGTGAATTATGAGTCGCAGGGAGTTGGTTTTAGGGCACAAAGGCGGATTTTGAGGCAAAAAGGTGGATTTTGTGGCAAAACGTGGATTTAGGGGCACAACAAGTGGATTTGGGTGTATTAAAAACAGAATTTTGAGTCGCAAGGGTGGGGGGTTTGGGCAGGAAAGGTGGATTTGGGGTTTAAGGGGTGGGCGGTTTGGTGGCAAACATGGTGGATTTTGGGGCACAGGGTTGTGTTTTGGGGAGAACACCTGCATTTTGGGCAGAAAAGGTGTATTTGGGGGCAGAAATCTGGATTTTGGTGCAGAAAATGTGGATTTTTGTGCACAGGGAGTGGGTTTTGGGAGAGTAAGGTGGATTTTAGGGCAAAACAGGTGGAAATTTGGGCAGAAAAGGTGGATTTGGGGGCACAAAAGTTGATTTGGGGGCAAAGGGAGTGGGTGTTAGGGCACAAAAGTTGGATTTTGGGGCACTGAGTGGGCTTTAGGGTGCAAAAGGTGGATTTTGCGGCACAAAAGGTGGATGTAGTGGCAGAAAAGTTGGATTTTGGGTCACAGGGTGGATTTGGGGTCAGAAAAGGTGGTTGTGGGGCAAAAAAAGATGGATTTTGAAGCACAGGGTGTTGGTTTTGCCACAAAAAAACTTGAGTTTGAGCCACAAAAGGTAGATTTGAGGTGCTGAGGGTAGGTTTTGGTGCACAAAACCTGGATTTTGTGGCAGAAAATGTGGATTTTTAGTTGCAGGGGGTTGGGGTTTGGCCATAAAAGGTCTATTTTGAGGTGCAGGGTGTTGGGTTTTGCACACTAAACCTGGATTTGGGGGAAGAAAAGGTGGATTTGGGGTCACAGGATTGGGACATCTTCTGTGGCAGAAAAGTTTTGATTAGCAGGCTGGCTTGTTAAGCAATATGCAAGCCACATAACAAAACTTGTTTGCCGTGCAGTAACTGTCCTAATTTCTGTCCATGTCCAAAGTCTTTCAGTGCTGTATTTTGGAAACCTTGGCCTTCACTTGTGTCTTGCCTGAAACTGATGTAACATTTGATCCTTGTTTGATTTATCAGGATCCTGTGGTGCTGATATTAACTCTTGACGTGCTGAAGCTGCCCTCGGTGCTTTGCGCTGCCACTACCCTCAGATATACAACAGTAGCGAGAAACTGCAGTTCGACATTGCTGCTATTAAAATAACAGCAAAGGGTTTTGTTCTGGTTCTGCAGAGACTGTTCCAGCTTCACAGAGGGCTGTGACTTCACCAGCTCAAGCTCTATCAGCTATTTCAAACCCAATGCTTGTGCACTTGTGAAACTGTGTTCTTTCTTCCTTCTTCAGCGGCTCTGTCGGATAGTGCTGTTGAGCCACCAGCAAAGAAGACAAGAACAGGTACCACATGGAATACGAGCATTTAATGCGCCCTTTTTCCTTAGGTAAACCTAACCTTCTAATGCAAGTAGAAATCCTAATCCTCTTTTAAATAATGTTCTTACATTGTCTGCTTCTGTTTTTCAGATTATGCTCTCTTTGAGTGTGAAGAGAAAGCTGACAAAAGTGTTGCTGCGGAGGGGTTGCCATCCAAGGCCACCAGTGAGGGCCAGGAGGCTTCGGTCAGCAATGCTGCTCCCATTGCAGAGCCTGCAGCAGAGGCGAGCGAGGATTTGGGGTGTAGGTAGAGTCTGTGCAGGAGGAAAGAGGAGGTAGCTCTCCCTCAAGTATCATTAAGTTGGGCTTGCTCTGAGCCTGTATGGCTGTGGGTTCTTTCCCGTTTGTAACTGGCAGCTCTTGCATGCAGGGTTTGCTTTACTCAGGTTCGCCTGCTCTGCTCTAGCACTTGCAGCTTGTACTTAGGTAAATAAAATACATTACAGCACAAGAAGAAAGTGGATGCTTCCTCTGATTAAACCTCTTTCTGCTGGGTTGTGTTCTGCTACAACCTCAACTGGCAAATCATGGTCCCCAGGTTGTGACAGAGCTAACCAAATTCCAGGGACTTTGTTTACTTGGACTCACATTGAAGTTATACTCACATTGGTTTTTACTTCAGGCTCAGTCCCTTTATTTTGAACATCCAGCTAAGAAACAAAGACTTTCTGTGCTAGAAACACTAGAATCTGGTAAGGCTGACATTGCACTATTAACTCATTTCTTTTTCACCCGCTGTGGGTGAGGTGCAGCTCCACCCTCTGGGCTTCGAGTGTTGAAGTCACAACACCTAGGTGGTTTCTGCCAATGCTTGAGTATGAATTCTTCCCTGCATCCTTGCATCGTCTCTGCACTGAGGCGTTTATCTCGTCATGTCAATGCAAGAGCTGCCTTGGGGGCAGTCCTGCACTTCTGTGTCGACCATTGGCTTGCCAGAAGAAGCTGGTTTAAATACTAATTTTAGCCTATAAATCCTAAAAGTTGGGGCGGGGGAGGAAGTTGAGGAAGAAAGAGAGGGACAGCACCAGCCCCAAGAGTAGCTGCTGACTAAAATGCCTTTGGAAGCATTTTGGTGTACAGAATAACTGTTCAAAATGGCCCTCAAGACACATGACTGTGCCAGTGATGTTGGTGGCTGCAGATGTGACTCTGCCCCATGTAGAACATCCCAGAAGGTTGTTTTCATGCCTTTGAAGACTGTGCTCCTGGTAGATATCTCTGTATCAGCCTGACTGCGTCATGCACTTTTTGTAGCCACCTTTTTATTATATTTGTAAGGCAATCTAGGTTTTGGAGCAAACAAATGTTTCTTTTTTTTTTTTAATATATACACACGATTTCTACTGCTGCATTATATGCACTAAAAGTATTAAAATTCATGTAACACTTACATTTGTACGTTGGTATGTTTTTCATAAGTAGGAAAATTCGATGTAAACAGTTTTCATTTTTACTTTTAGGCAGGAAATCAATTTTTTTTGTTTGGCATCGCTCTATTAAAATATTTTAGCCTTTAGTAGCAGCATTTGAGAGCTGTGCAAGTACAGACAGACATGTTACACAGCTGGATATTCATTTGTCACAATACCTTTTCTGTTAGCTGATGCTCTATCTGTAGCCACAACTTCCCTGTCTAGTTGCTGCTCAGGTACACCATGTGCGCTTCCCATCTTGGGATGGGAACTCCCTTAATCTTGATAGACTAGAAGGACGCACAGAGAAATTTGTGACCTGAAAGGACTGTTGCCACTTCCCTCGGGCAGTAAACACCCGTCTGCTTCCATGACTGAGGTACCATCTGCAGGCAATGACTTGTAACTAGGCTTCTTTTACATCCCCAGCCCTCATCTTCTCACACAGCTCTTTGTTCAGGTTGTGCTCCAGGCTGACTGGGATCTGAGCATGCACCAGAACGGTGCAGACACAGTCCCGCAGCAATTTCCCCAGACTAATAGATCCTGCTGAAGGTTTTAGCCTTGTTTTTCCAGGCACACTCACACACGAGCTGAGTTGAGAGGCTCCCTAGAAGTTGTCTTACATCTCAGTAGTTCTAATGTCAAGTAGAGGTTTGGGCCTGCTTCTGTCCATGTAGCAATGTCTGTATTTGAGTCCAAGTGCCAGTTTTACCTTACCGTTAAGCAGTTGTTCTTTTGTCGGTTTATTTTGATGTTTTGGCTTCACGTACTCCTATTTTATAAGATAATTTCACTGATATGTAGTTATTTCTTAGCCTGTTCTTGGTGGTTTAGGTTTCTTATCCAAGCTTTCATTTTCTCAGTTGCTGTGAGAAGCTCAAACAGCACTGAGTCTAATTTATCTCCCACATCTCCATTTGTGGTAGGAGGTGTTGGAGCTCCAGTGAAAGCTAAGTTTACAACATCCCTGCACAACATCCCATCATTTGCTCCAGTTTTGCTGCTTGCGACATCTGATGTGTGTCATGCAGACTCCCTAGAAGAGGTGTTTCTGTTGATACTTTCCTTACTTTTTTATTCAGTTTCTTGTTAATTTAGAAATCCTTTAAGTGTTGGTGTACACCCTTAAGCAAATCCAGACTGTTATTCCTCAGGCTCCCTAGTCGGTTTTCTTAAAATCTGTTTAGACAAAACAGTGCTGAAAGCATTACCTAAAACTCTTTTATTCTCCTTCTTATACACTGATGCTTATTAGCCATTTGCCAAAATGCACTTCAGGCAATAATTCCAGTGACTTCCAGCTGGTTGGGTGTGCTCTTAGTCAAGAGGAGACACTGCTTGAAATGTAAACAGGAAAAAAAGCTACTTTTACTGAAAATGTTGTTACTGAGCAGTGAAGGGTGTTTGCCCTGAAAACGTACAGTGGTCACACAGTTAATGATGCAATACAATTGCAAATTTAAGTTCTTAAATAACAATTTTGATCTCTTTCTTGATATAGATGAAAGCTTTACAAATTAGAAAGCTCTAAGTTCCAACTTCTCCCCAAGTAAGTTGGGATTAATTTTTTATTGTATTCCTTAACAAAATTCAGTAAGAGCACGTGCTTAGCTTTCTAGACATCTCAATATGTGCCTTAAAGGAAATTCTTAAAACTGTGAATATGCTGCTTTTATTATTTTATCTCAGTTACTGGGGAGTTACCCACATGACTTTTCAGTTTAATTTCAGAGTAATGAGGGTTGGTGTGGTCTTATCTCTGAATTATCTTTTCGTCTCTTGCTTTAGGTGAGAGAATTGTTTAATGATTATGAAGTTTTCAGAATCCAGTTGCCTAATGAGGAAGAACCAAGAATGTTTTTGAGGACCTGATTTTAAATCAAGCTCCTAAACCTCCTGCACCAAAGAACAACCCAGGTGAGGATCTTCTACATATAAAACTCTGCTAAGTGCAGGTTCACAGTGTTTGCTTTAGTGGTAATTTTCTATCAGTAACTGCTCATATACTTGTATTTGAGTATTCTCCACTCGCTAAACTACCCTTGTATAAACTTTACTGGAGATAAGGACCAAGAGATGGAATTGAAGGTGCCCGGTAACCTCAATTGTCTTGAAAGCACCTACAGCTTCACAGTGAAGACCATCCTGGGTCTCCTGCACACCTTCCTCATTCATTTCTTTTTTAGCTTCCTTAGACGCTTCAAATTGTCTCTAGTTCTGCCCAACCTGTCTTTAGCTTTTGAAGTTTACAGCTTTATAAGTTTTGAAGAAGGGCTTATCTCCAAAAGCTTTTCTGTTCACCTTTATTAGTTCATGTAATAAGTAACTTCACATCATACCTTTGCTTTGCAGCAGTACTTGCTCTCTAAAGTAAGAATTCTGTGTTCATAAAATCTTAAAGAAAGACATTTTCTTGCTACATGCACGTTGTAAATTAAGTCAGTTGTTAACCAATGCCAATTAAAACAATTTATAGGAAGGACACTGAGCTTGTGAAATAATTCAGCCTGTAAAGAACTATGGCAGTTATGTTTCCACAACTGGTGTAGCTGCTGTTCTTGCTGTTGGTGATTTAAATTCAAGGAGACTGTTTTCCTAATTTTTAATTTAAGAAGTCTTGTTGAATTTTAAAATACCCACTCACAACCTGATAGTATTTAGTATAGTATTTAGATAGCATTAATATCTTAATAGAATCATAGAATCACCAGGTTGGAAGAGACCCACCGGATCATCTAGTCCAACCATTCCTGTCAAACACTAACCCATGACCCTCAGTACCTCAAACATATAGTTTTTATGATGGATATGTGGGGTTGGGTTTGGTTTGGGTTTTGCATGTTTTCAGTTCTTATGAAACTGAAAAGGACCTTTCTTTCTGGAAGAGACAACTTTAAACCTGAAGTTAGCAGATAGACGTAAAGCTTATAGTGGATAAAATACTAATACCTCCTTTTCTCAAATTCTTTCATAATTCAATGTTAGAATTTTGTGTTCACACAGTTACGGCTTTATAAGGGTTTTCCAGTCCCTCCTAGGTGACAAGTTGCTCTCCTTGCCTACTGCTGGCGAAAGGGCTAAAATGAGGTCTCGCTGCAGGGGGCAAAAGGAACTCCTTTGCACAAACTGGAAAGCAGAGCATGAGGAAATGATCTCCAGGGGATACTGCAGTGAGGAAAACAGGGAAAACTGCTAGGTTGGAATCCTGGAAGTTGGCCAGCGCAGAGGAAAGGGCTGCTGCTCAGCTGCTGTGATGGAAAAGGGAGCATCACATGGATGTTTCCTCTGTGAGGGGAGAATGTGACCAGATAAGTATCCCCTTTGATGAAAGGGCTCGTCAACACAATTTCTGCCACATTTTTAAGCTGTGACATAATTTGTAGAGGTGGAGCTACATTTTTAAAGCTGCCTTCTTAAGGAAGCAGGTTTTGGGGTGTTTTGTTGTTCATGTCTGCTTGTGTTTGTTGAGAAGCCACAAAGGTCTTTCACAGAGTCAGGGCACTAGTAACATGTGCTCCAAAGCCACCACCCAGTAGAGAAATGGTACCGTAGGGCCCTTCTTTACATTTCAGGTGACACGTGTTTCAGCTGTGAGGAGAGCTACAGTCATGAAATGCATCATGGTTTATTACCATGGGTGTCACTGGAGCTTGCTGCTCACACCAGAGAGCCTCTTTGAAGCTCACCTGCAGTGAATAAGCAAGGGGAACCTCCAGAACGGAGCTGTTCGGTTTGGGATTTCTTGGTTCATTCATTGGCTTGGTAGTAAGCCTAGAACGTTTATGAACGCAAGAACACGCAGTCACCCCAAGCCAACACTTCGGCTGCCAGACTCCCAAGTAGCCGGTTGGGGTTAATCCACACAAAGAGATTCACCCCCGAGGCGCTGCCGAGGCCCCAAAATGGCCGCTCGGGGTCCCCCCCCCGAGGCCCTGCTGCCTCATTCCTGATTCCTCATGGGTGCCTGACGCGGGGGCCGTGGGGGTGGTTGGAGCCGTGGCCCTTGAGCAGTTGTAGCGGTTCCAGCGGCGCCAGCGGCGGCTACCCGTCCGGCGCTCCTTGGGTTATGGGAGCGGCGGCGCCTGGGAGCGCTCGGGAAGCGCGGGGAGCGGAGAGGGCGGGGAGCGCCGCGGGGAGCACCCCGGGGAGCGGGGGGTGCGGCCCCCGGGAAGAACTCGGACCCGCTCGGCCCAGCTCCGGCCGCCCCTCCCGCAGCGCCGTCTGCATCCCGGGAGCTGGGGATGAGGAGGGAGCGGACCGAATAGTACGCAAGACGCAACCAGGCGGGCGACCACCGACGGGACAAACGTGCGGGGCGCGGCCATATATAGAGATGGAGGGGGCGTGGCCGAGGGGTGAGACCAATGGGAGAGACCAATGCAGGAGGCGTGAGCTCGGGTGAGGGGGCGGGGCTAAGGGGCTTGAGGGGCGCGTTTATATACGGTTCATATACGCGTTCATATATCCTGATCATTACTGGGCCCTGACAGGATGTTAAAAAGCAAAATATTAAGTCAACATCTTTTTTTTTTTCTTTTCTTTTCTTTTCTTTTCTTTTTTTTTTTCCAGCATTTTGTCTACATTATACTTCCCACTCTTAAATTTGGAGAACTTCTTTTGAAATACTTCCCCAACAAAAGCCTGGGTTTTCAGAGGTAATTTTCAATCAGTTTAAGTAAGTCCTAAGGTCCTGAGCATTTTGGAAATCTATTCAATCCAGAGCTTTTCTATTGGAAATAGAAAAGGGAGACATCAATCTTCCTGATATCTGCTGGAAGTACAACAGAGCAGAAAGGAAGCAGTGTAGGAGGTTCCTGGAGTGCGTGGAAGACAACTTCCTTGCACAGCTAGTGAATGAACCAACAAGGGAAGGTGCCCTCCTGGACTTGCTGTTTGTCAACAGAGAAGGCCTTGTGGGGGATGTGGCAGTAGGGGGATGACTAGGAAGTGATGACAGGGTTTTCAGTTCTAGGGGAAATGAAGAGGGTGCTTAGCAGGACAGTAGCATTAAATTTCCCGAGGGCAAACTCTGAACTCTTCAGAAGGCTGGTTGGCAAAGTCTCACAGGAGACAGTACTTAAGGGCGAGGGAGCCCATGAGGGCTGGAAGCTCTTCAAAAGGAGATTCTAGCAGTACAGGAGAAAGCTATCCCCATGTTCTGGAAAAAAAGCCGGTAGGGGGAAAAACAGGTTGGTTGAACAGAGAGATCTTGAGTGATATCAAGAATAAGAGGAATGTTTATGGGCTCTGGAAGAGGGAGCAGGCCTTTTGGGTGGACTACAGAAAGGAAGTGAGGTTGTGTAGAGAAAAAAATCAGAGGACTAATAAAAGGAGGACTAGGGTGACTATACAGTCCTTAGGGGATGCAGAAGTAACAACAGTGACGGGATGAGGAGAAGGCTGAGGAACTTCATGCCTTGTTTGACTCAGTCTTTAATTGTAAAGAAATTTGTTCCCTCTGTGTACAAACCCTGGAACTAGAGGAGCAAAACGAGGCTTCCATGGTCCAAGAGGAGGTGGTCAGAACCTTGCTAGCCCGACTCAACACCCACAAATCTATGGGGTCAGACGGGATTCATGCAAGGGTATTGAAGGAGCTGGCGGATGTGCTGGCCAAACCCTTTTCCACCATCTTCCAGCAGTCCTGGGAGACTGGGGAAGTTCCACTGGACTGGAAGCTGGCTGATGTTGTGCCCACCTACAAGAAGGGTCGCAGGGAGGATCCAGGGAACTACAGGCCTGTCAGTCTGACCTCAGTGCCAGGGAAAGTCATGGAACAGATGATCTTGAGTGCTATTATGAAGCATATGCAAGAGAACCGGGTGATAAGGCCCAGTCAACACGGGTTCACAAAAGGCAGGTCTTGCCAAACTAACCTGTATCAGAAATGGTGTGACCAGCAGGTCCATGGAGGTAATTCTCCCTCTGTACTCAGCACTGGTGAGACTGCTCCTTGAATCCTGTGTACAGTTCTGGGCCCCTCACCACAAGAAGGATGTTGAGGCTCTGGAGCAAGTCCAGAGAAAAGTAACGAAGCTGGTGAAGGGGCTGGAGAAGAGGCCTTATGAGGAACGTCTGAGAGAGCTGGGATTGTTTAGCCTGGAGAAGAGGAGGCTGAGAGGAGACCTCATTGCTCTCTACAATTACCTGAGGGGAGGTTACAGAGAGGAGGGAGCTGGCCTCTTCTCCCCAGTGACAGGGGACAGGACAAGAGGAAATGGCCTCAAGCTCCATCAGGGGAGGCTCTGGCTTGACATAAAGAAAAAAATTTTCACAGAAGGGATCATTGGGCACTGGAACAGGCTACCCAGGGAGGTCGTTGATCCACCTTCCCTGGAGGTGTTTAAGGGACAGGTGGACAAGGTGCTGAGGGGCATGGTTTAGTGTTTGATAGGAACAATTGGACTCAATGATCCTGTGGGTCTCTTCCAACCTGGTTATTCTATGATTATATGAAATAAAGGGAAGGTTGTACCCCTTAAAAATAACTTTGTGAACCATCAAGAGAGCTTACTGCTTTAAAGGAAATATTTGCCACTCTTAGCTCGTTAGACCAGAAGTTTTCCTATTTAAGTTGATGCAAGAAAAATTATGATCTAGATTGCAGGTTGACCACGTTGAGTATCGTTTACTGCATGTAGGGGGAACAATAGTGAGAAAGGATGAGGATAAGGCTGAGGTACTTAATGCCCTCTTTGCCTCCATCTTTAATAGTAAGATCAGATCTCTGAGTACGCAGCCTCACAAGCCAGGAAGGAATAACCAAACAAAGCTCCAGTGATGCACAAGGAAATTATTAGAGACTTGCTTGGCTAATTAGACATTCACAGATCTATGGGACCTGATGGGATCCACCCAAGGGAAGTAGTTGGCTCATCATACTCCCTTTTATTATCTACCAGCAGTCCTGGCTGACTGGGGACGTTCCACAAGACTGGAAGGTGGGACACTTCAGCTTCTTGTCAGGGCTTGCCTCAGACAAGTGCAAGGCATCAGCAGGAGGTAGGAAAATGATTCTGGCATCTCTCAGGACTTAGAAACTCTGCAGAAGAAGGGGAAGCCCTAGGAATGGTGTCTTTGGCTCAGATCTCTGACTTTTGGTTTGCAGGTATAAATTGGAGGCCCTCAAAACTTTTAGGAAAACATCCTACTAACCTGCTGCTGTGTTTCCTCACACTAGTAGTGGAAGTTAAGTGGAAATAATTTTTAAAATTTTGAGTGTATCCAGTTGTCTGTATCCAGTTGTAGCTCCTGACTGATAGTGGTACTATGCAGGAAATGAGGTCTGTCCTATCATCAGAATATGACTGGGGGGAGCATGGTGGTGCTGCACGTGGGGTTTAGGTTTAGCTTAGTAACTGCTGGAGAGGATGACATGGGCAAGTGCAGCCCATGCAGGTTGTTCTCCCGGACTGTTCCCACCTGCCAACCACGTGTTTCTCAGGGGCTAAGGGACCTGTCTGTGGTTGGTGGGCCCTGTGCCAGCCCTAGGTGGTAAGGTGAAGGAGAGCGCGTTGTTTTATCAGTTGTGGTAATGAGACAGTAAGCTTCCCCACTTGTCTCTGCTGCCAGATCCAAAACATCTGACCGGTAGAAACTCCTATGGGACTCACAGGGTTCAAATAAACAGGTTTCATCTCAAGTACTACATGTTGGTCAGCTGTCTTGGGGGTAGTTATTTACAGCTAGTTCTGCCTACCTCTTACCCTCTCTAGCTTTCTGCCTCCTCTCTTTGTGAATACTTGATTGATTTCCAAGGTATGACTAATCCATTTCTATAAGTGCTTTGGGCTTCATAACTCAACTGTTATTTCTGTAATTTGTTTCATCTTATTTCTGTTTACTAATGTTTCAGTCAACAAGAGTTGTTTGCTGTTTGGTGGGAGTGAGGAGTAACACTGACTTAAATTACTCCTAATTAAGTTCCAGCTCCAGTTCCAGTATGTGATAGGAAAAATGAGAAATTCATTTTTGTTGATTTAATTCTTGTGAGATATCAGATGCTTCGGCAATGGGCATCAAGATAAAAGCTCAATTTCAAAGCACTGAATGAAATCAAGTTATGGTAATATTAAGAGTTAAAGTGAAAGATTTTACCCTTCTGTCAGTGAATGCAAATCGGTCATCAGAATAATTACAAACACTTTTTTTGGGGTTTCATTTAGACTTCTGTAGGTCAGCATTTATCAGTAGATCTACCATTGTTACAGCTTTATTACAGTGAGACTCAAGGAGAAATGATGTGGGCATAAATCTCCTGCCCAGACTTCCACAGAGCTTCTCTTTAATCTCACAGTGTAGACATAGGCAGTCCTCCAAGGAGGATTCAGTTCCTGCATGGGATGCCATTTCCCATACAGGAAGATGTAATAGTACTCTCACAGCCTAGTGCATGCAGGCTGATGATTATAACATGAGTGGTTATCTAGTGATGTCCTAGAACTTTGCTGGATTTAAGGCCACAAATCGGTTTTGAGTAAGAGCTATTCTCATAAAGATTTATAAATTCAAACGTGTTTTAAGGACTGCAGTAACCCATGTAATTAACAAAAAGTACACTTGCTCTTGCTGAGAGCCAAAAAGATCAGAAAGTAACTACACTAAGAGTATTTACCATTCTATCTCCTTTATTGCAGGTGCTGTTTTATCAGTTATCATTCCCAGATATGAGCAGGCAAATTCGTTCCAACTTTTACATTGCAACTGACAAGTCCTTGTCAGCTAAACTTCTTGTTATAGTTAAATAAAACAAATAGAACCCAATTAAATTCTTTACGTATTTATTAAATAGGAAAGCAAAAGGACAGCGCTGGGCGGTTCAGAGAATCTCAGCTTCTCCGGACCCGCCGAAGATAGAGTTCCTGAAGCAGTCCCTTATATACTTTTCTCGGATGCCTCTTGAAACTTTCTTGCTTCCTCCGCCGAACTCTTCCGCGGGGATCCTCCTCAGGCAGCGGAGCGCCCTGATTAGGTTTCCCGCCGAAGATCCAGCTTCCCGCCAGAGGTCCGGTTTTCCCGCCGAAGGTCCGGTTTTCCCGCCGAGACGCGGCTCCCCGCCAGATGCTGTGGTCTGGTTTTCCCGCCAGATGGCTCTGCTACCCTGCAACAGCGCTGGGGCGGCTCCTGAGAGCTCAACCCAACACGCTTTCCCCTTTTTCTTTTCTTTATTTCAATACAAACAGAACATTTTATAAAAGACTTATGCTATTGCCAACAGTGGTAACAGAGCATTTTTACATTTGGAATGGTAAGACTGCCTCCCAGCTTGTTTGGTCAGCAAATTACCCCCTCTTATTTATTACGTTCTCAGCTGCTGTTTTGCAGACATCAAGGAGCTGATAAGTAAACAACGCTGCAAGTGAAACTTCAGTTACTTTCTCTGGTACAATATGTGGATTGTTTTCAAACTTCACGAAGTGGAATATTTTTTTGTTTTAAGCTAAAGTACAGTTAGGTTTCATCCAAGCAGCTGTGGCTTTTTGAAAGTTAGACAAAATGTCCCTCTGATAGCATGTTTTCTTTAAAATGGTGTTTCTAGGCATTGTTTGTTCCTTGAGGATGATAATGTCCTGTGTTCAATATGACCTGTGCTGAGCAGATGTCTCTTCTTCTTCTGTAATTGCCTCTGTTTGGAGCTTTCGTCTTATCTGACAAAGCAAGGTCAAGCAGAGAGCTGGAGCCAGCTCCAAATTAACAAGAGTTCTGACTGTTTCAAAGTTTCATAACATTAAAATTAGACTTTGGAAAGCAATAGAATATGCATAGGATTTCTGGGAAAATTTATACGCATGCATGTAAGTGGGAAATATATTCTGTAACTAGACTTCGTCTCATTGCATATGATCGAGAGAGATCACTCCTGCATGTTGTCCAAGGCTGATAAAGGATGCTTGCTTTCTAAAACTCAAAAAATGAGTCTTAGTTTTATGTGCACAGTGGGTGTCACAAACCACCCACAATTTTGTTCTTTTGCCTACAATGCTTTAATCAATATAAGGTCCTTATTACCCTATCTAGGAGCTGTTTCTGGCAATTTCATCTCTTTTTCTGGGGAAAAAAAAGATATGATGTCTGTTTCAGCAGCCTATTTTACCTTTTTTAATGATTTCCCAGTCCAATATTAGATTACTCTGACTGATGTGCTTTACAATGTATAATAGCCACTTCAGTCGGTTTTGGAATAGTGAATTTGAATTTATTCTCTATGTTTGATTCCAGTTCCCTGTGCTATTAAAAGCTCCCTCTTCTTCCACATGGCTCCATGGACATGCACATCTCCAAAGGCAAATAATGATACTCAGGAGTCTCTTCCACATGGTCAGTAGAAAGAAACACTGCTGGGTTACTACTGAGGTGGTCCTAAAGAGGACATCATCTCACTCTAATACCACCTGGTACTTTAACATTGGACTAGGAGAGAGACAATGACCTTTTTTTGTTCTAAGACAGTGATGACCATATGTGATACGTATAGTACATATGCTGTCACCTTCTGACCCATTGTAAACCTGTTAGCTTCCTGATTCAATATTATTGTGGCAGCAACTGCTTTCAGGGAGCTTGGACACCCTTGGCTGACATTATCCATTTGTTTTGAGAGATAAGCCACTGTCAGTATCTGCGCTCCTAGAAATTGCAGTAGTGCTCCCGAGGCTGTCCCATGCCTCTCATTGAAATATTTTGATAAGTTGGGAAGCCTGAGTACTGGTGCTTCTGTTAAAGAGAGTTTCAAATATTTGTAGGCTGCCCTGCTATTTTCAGCCCAATCCGGGGGCTCAGAGGTAGACGTCTAGATGTCTTCAATACCTTATACAAAGGTGTGACTAACAGTCCCTAAGTTGAAATCCAGAGCTGGCACCATCCCAAGAAAAGCTCTTAACTCAATAACTGTCCAGGGTAGTTGGCAAATAGTTTCTTTTCTTTCCATTACCAGTTGTAACTGTCCTTGTCATATCTGAAATTGAAGTCACAGTTCTTCAAGCCTGTCTGGAAACGGTGTATCCACTCGGTCCCAAGAAGTATGAAAAGATTTGTAGTCTGTCACAAACAGTCTTCTGTCACAGTTGTAGCAATGAGGATATAATCCACATACTGTAATATTGTTCCCTCATTATTTTCTTTTTCCATATTACTAGTTTTTTGGCTAATTGATTCCCCAAAATTATTGGACTGTTTTTAAATCCTTGTGGTAGAACAGTCCATATATATTGAGTTTTTCTGCCAGTTTCAGGACTTTCCCATTCAAAAGGAAAAACATCTTTTCAAGGGGAATGCAGAAAAAGGCATCTTATAAGTCTAGCACTGTACACCAACCCTGTTCTTTCAGTTATAGCTCTTAAAAGATTATAGGGATTTGCAACTACTGGATGTATATCCTGAGTAATTTGATTCATTGCTCTAAGATACTGTACTAGATAGTAACCCACTTGCCTTTTAACTGGTAAAACCAGGGTATTATACTTTGACTCATGTTTCACTAACAACTTGTATTTCGAGAATTTCTGAATTACTGATACTAACCCAATCTTAGCTTCTACTTTAAAGGGTATTGTTTAATTCTTACCAGAAACAATCCTGGTTTCAGATCTCCTGTGACATGTCCTACTCACTTGGACCTCAGAGGTGTCTCTTCAGCCCACACTGTCAAGACCATAGCATCTCCAGACTCTCAAGGGATTATTTTCTTTGAATGCTGACATCCTGTAATAATAAAGCTGTTGCTTATATATATTAATTTCTGTCATATAAACATCAGCTTCCCCTTCTCCAAATCTTATTTGAGCTTCTAATTTTTCAAGGAAGTTCTTATCAATGGCTTTGAGGAGCCTGACAAGTGCAAAAACTGATGAGTTACCCACTGTTTTCCTAATTTAAATTTCAAAGATTTAGAAAATGGCCAGCTTTCCTTGGCTCCCATCATACCAATAATGCTTATGTTTTATTATATTTATTTTAATACTGTATTACATATGGTATTATCATTATAATTTCAAAGTATTCAATACAAAATACACAGCCCTGGTATCCACCAGAAATAAAATTTCCCCTTCCCCTAGCTTGATTTTAACCAGAGGTTCTGCAGAAAATTCCTCCATTCTCCTTTAATATTTTTCTATAGAGAACAGGGGATTTGGAAGGATATCTTAATTAAAAAGAGGGCATTCCTGCTTCCAGTGCCCCTCCTGTTTACATTAAGCACACTGATTTTGTCTAGACTTTCTGTGGAAAGGTGCTCTGGCCTTAGTCCTTTCCCCTGTATCCTCCCTATATACTCTTTTTCCATGAGTGCTCCCTTCTAGGATTGCTGTTAATCTCTTTTTCTCTCCTCATTTTTGTATGCCACTCAAGTAACATAAAATAACTTTCCCGAGTCTGATGCCTCAGCTCCTCGGAAACAATTGTCACTGTTCCCTGTAAAACTCCTGATATCTGCTTCATGAATCATTGAACAACACTTGCATAATTGTCCTAAAGTCTTTCCAGTGAGAGCCTTGTGCTTTAATCATTCTCTCAAACACACTAGATGTCTGAGTTGAATTGTTTATATGATTTCCAGCTGCTAATTTCTGATTGTTCAGATCAATATTAGAAATAGGAAATGGAGACTTTGTAATAAATCACCAGTTCTGCTTTCCCACAGACTCACATAAAGGAGCTGGTATAACTTCTCCCTGTTTACCTCTTGTTCACTCTGCTATTCGACTGAAACCTCCTGCTCCTGTTAACAATTTACCACCCCAAGCATCAACATTTCACCTCATGAAGTTTCAAAATATTCCACATATTGTAAGATCTCAAAAAATATATTGGAAGTCAGTGTTCACAAAAAGGGGATTATAGAGAAGTCTTCACCACATCTAACTGAGCTTGTACTTGAGATGCTGATAGTTTCTTGGAAAAAAAAGTACACTAGATACTTTGCTTGATATTAATTAGGTGACATACATATTTGAAAGCCATCCCACTGATATTTTCAAGTCTGTATAGTGCTTTTGATAATTCTTTGTTTTGGATTAATTTGGAGGTAGTTGTTTCCTTTTGTCAGGGGAAATAATTTTGTTACTTGTTTGTGTGTTTCAACAGGCATTTACAACCTCATCTGTTTCCTTAAAGACTTTCTCTGTTGACATGAACATGTTTAGCAGCAAAGGAGGGACATATTCTGCCATGTGCTAAACTAAAACTAGTACATGCTGCTGCTGGAGATCTGGATGAGAATGAAAGAACAAATTGTTCAGGGATTTTTTTACTTTTTCTACTCCCAACTATTATTTTAAACTAACAAGAAAAAAAAGGAAAAGAAAAAAACAAAAACCCAATAAGACTTAAACAGTCATGGTGACTTTTAAGGTTTCTGACAAGGATAAGATGAACCTGTTCTGAATTCAGTGAGCTCATCAGTTTAAGTCTGTGTCCTTATCCAATGCGTTCTTCCTTTGAATAGCATTCATTTGCACATGGAAAGATGAAGTGTTCTTCCTTCAAACACTTCCCAAATCCCAGCAAATGAGTATGGTCAAGTCAGTTGGAGTCACCCATGTGTAACCTCTTGTAGAAGAATCTTCAGCAGTAGTTGTATGAGAAGTGAGGGACCTACCTGCAGACAGGTTCTTCGCCCTGGGGCTCCAACACAATCCCCTTAGTATTTTCCAAATAAAGTGGGAGCTGTTTAGAAAAAAGAATGAGTAATAAATTAGCTAATAGGAGGCTCTGTATGGGCACTGTAGTCTGCTCCAGAGCTGCTGGCTGCTAGGGGTCCAGCTCGACCTCCTGCTCAGCACTTGTTGCTTTTTCAGTCCAGCAGGAAATAGCTATGGAACTGTCAGGACTAGAGGACCCAAACAGTGAAAGGACACCTATTCTTTTTAGTAGTAGGTCTTTAGTAAGGTACCCATGTGGTGAGAAGCTTTTGCTGGGTTTCTTAGCAAGGTTTGTTTGGTTTTAGAGAACAGCACTGAGGCAGGAGAGGACACCTGGATTTCAATCAAAGATTTCTCACATTTCAGTCCACTGGCTTTCCCCTGAGCTCTGTCCCATGTTCCTGCAAGGTCACTGCCAGTAGGACTTTAAGTGAAAAGTGATGAGTGCAGATTTTTTATTGTTTGAGGATTCCCTTTCTCAAAATCTCTTGTCTCTCCTGGTTGAACCATGTGAGGTGTGAGTAGCCAGAGGGAATTCTTGTCTGGTTGCAAACACCCAAAGGGAAAAGCAAATTGCACAGATATGCCAGCTAAGCAGACATCACCACTAGGCAAAGAGAAAAAAACCAAAGACTGGCAAAGTCAGAAACTTTCACATTTCCTGCTGTAGGGACAAGTAGCTCAAACACCTAACAAGCCAGACACAAAAAAGTTGACAAAAAACCAGGTGACTCTTCAATGAATTTCTTCTAAAAACCATTCCTGTAGGAGAATAATATGGTGTAAGGGAATGGGGAGTTGGGCTGTTACTGTCCATCATTAGCAGGAACTGTTTATACCAAGGATGATCCAAATCATTGGCTATGGAAAAGCTTTTTTTGTCCCAGGGAAACTGAGGGCCCACAAGATCCTCCTAAATGTAAGACTAAATTCTTCAGTTAACTCAACTCTGATAGGAACCCACTCTGTTTTCACTAATGAAACAGTCACCGTGTTTTTGATCTTATTTGTGAATAAATCTGTATAAAACTGAAGATGAAAGATCAGGGCACGTCCCAATAGAAATATTGATGTTTCTTAGTACTCTTTCTGCTTGAGTACTGTAAACTTAAAAGTGAAGCATTAAAGGGTAGAATCTTGATGATGTCTTGATGCTAAGATTTTTATTTGACTGTGACTAAGCTTGTTACACATATAGTTTGGTTTTTATGCGTGTCCATGGAAATGTGTTAGGGGGGTGGCTGGTAAGACTGAAGTGACTGCGTGATTGTACAAATTTCAGGAAATAAATTGGCATGATATTGCATGGGGAATAAATTAAGAAGATTTTTTTTTTCTTGCAGCAGTGACAGTGATGCGCTAGGTACTTTCCAAACACATCATCAGGGTTTCTAGTGTAAGGGGTCATCGTCTAAGAGGAAGGCAAAGTGAAAGGAAGGGGTACTATACAACAATAAAAGCTATTTGCTACTGAAAGAAACAACGTTCTCCACAAAAATACCCCAGACCAAAAAGAAACCCAAACACCCCAGAAGTGTGTTTGTGATGGGGTCTGAAGACAAAATTAAAAGTGGAAATAATAATGGTCTGTGAAGAAATTCATGCATGGGCTGGAGGAAGGCTAGCAACGCAGATATAGGAATGCCTATGCGAGAAACTGTCACAGAAACATAGGCAATTGCTTAGTGGAGTGGTCTGGCATGAAAGACAATGAAAGTAGAGAGACACGTTTACATAGAGTCTTGAAAGTGGAAAAAAAAATCCCAAACCAAGCTATCCGTAATTTCAGGAAGGAGAGAGAAACTAGGCAAGGAAGAGTAGCACACTGGAAGGATAAATAGCAAATAAAATCAGTCATGCAGAGTCTACTTGTTAACTTTCTGTGTGCCGTAAACATCTCCATTTCTGCAGTCCTGTCCCAACAGTAACAGCAATAGTGATAACAGTATACCACCAAAATTGCCCCCAAATTCTTGCTTATTATCTGAAGCAAATTGTCTTCATATGAGGTAGCCAGGCATAAGAAGAAGTGGATGGTCTGGTGAGAGGATCCACAGAGGCCTTGGAGTGAAAAAGTGACAGGAAGTTATAAAGACAAATAAGTGACTCACTGGGAACACTGAGTGATATCTTCTAGATGAATCACCTTTATCTTCCTTATCTTTACCAATGATTCTGTGCAGACCTTGCCTACACGGGAAAGATGCTACAGTTAAACAACTAGGGATAAGGATCTTAATTTGTTCTTAAAGCTGAGTCCATTAAATGTACACTTAGAATGTCTCCAGTCTAGTTTTTCCTCCTTAAATTTTGCATCCTTGTTTATTTCTCTTCGAAGTAAATCTTGGTTGATCTGGAGTGAATTACAGTCTGGATGGAGTATGAACCACTTCAGAATGTGACCAACTGCTTTGGTCACATTCCCTGTGGACTGCATAGCTCCTGGAACCGAGTTCGTTTCTGCCCTGTTAGTCCTGGTACTTTATTCTAAATGCATTTGTAGAATCGTAGAATGGTTTAGGTTGAAAGGGACCATGAATGTCATCTGGTCCACCCCTACCCCTGCAGTAAGCAGGGACATCAACTAGATCAGGTTGCTCAGATCCCCATCCAACCTGACCTTGAGTGTCTCCAAGGATGGGGCACCTACAAACTCTTTGGGCAGTCATTGTCATGACTTCTGTTGCAAGTGGGTACTCTTTGGTGTAAACAGCAGCAACAGCACCATTTGGCCCATAGCCATATATCTATGGCGTAGCAAAGTAAATGTATTACTTGAAGTTCTTTTGTCTTTGAGACCTTGACACTTTATGCTTCCTTTGGCTTTTTTCCTTCCTCTTTATACTAAAATGAGACCTGGTTTTGCTCGGATTCTAGACAGGGCAACAAATAGCAAAAGCAGTAGTTGCAGTATGCCCCTAAACCAGCCATTCTGAGTTTGACCTTGGGTCCCTTCCTATTGGCTTCGCTATTCTTGTCACTGCTGACAGGTAGATGCATTGCCTAATGCCCTGACAAACTGGCTACAACCAGAAGGAGGTGGTATTTGAAGTATGAATAAAAATAAGGAAGATAAAGATGATTCATCTAGAACAGAAAAGGCAATGTGGCTGGTGGCTGTCACCACTACACTTCCACTGCACAGCATGTTGCTCTGGACAAAGCATGAACTTTTGTTACCAATATTAGCCTGTTTCATTCTCCTTAGATCTGATGGAGTTTTTCTACACTGCTGCAGACTTTTGTTATGATTGTAAAATTTTCCCTAAAACTTTGAGGAAAATGAAGTCCCATAATCGTAACTGTCGCAGTCCGGTACCACACAAAAACATTAGCTATCTCACAAAGAAAAAAGAAAGGCTAGTTGTTCCATCTCTCTCTGTTCAGTGTTAACCTTCTCTCAGAAGCCAGTTGCTGTTTGGTAAATTCTTCTTGGGAGAATGTCTTTATTTAATAGCAACTTGGGAAAAAACAGGTGTAAGACACAAAGGCATTTTTAAACAGCTGTAGATTATTTCACTGTCACCAGACAACAGTAAAACAATTTTTAACATTGTTATATTTTTCAGGTTACTAGCTATAAGAAACACTCGTTTTCTCTATGGTACGACATTAGATTTAGTTTCTGAACTGCAGATAGACAGTAACTGAGATCAGACTCTGAATCTGTAGTGCCAGTTTGTGTGGCTTTTTTCCTTCTAAGGTGCTAGTCGTTGCTTTATTGCTTTCCTACTGC
This sequence comes from Coccyzus lansbergi, assembly GCA_033558105.1. NCBI lineage: Eukaryota > Metazoa > Chordata > Aves > Cuculiformes > Coccyzidae > Coccyzus > Coccyzus lansbergi. The sequence goes on along the minus strand of JAUMJK010000759.1, from coordinate 179,070 downwards.
GATCAAGCTTTTTCTTTAATAGTCCTCTTTCCTGTGGAGGGAATAGATAGTAGGTAATTTGGAGATTACGTGTAATATTTAGTAGAAGTTTGAACATCTTAATGACATCACAATTTTTTTCAACTTGAAAACAATGTGTTTTCAGAGAGGCATTTACTTGAAATCCTTGAAGATGTTCAGTCTTGACCGTGGAAAAAACATGTACACGTCCTCAGAAGACAAGCAGACTGGTTTCCAGGGTTGTTGACTGAAACTGATTGTAACTGCAGTTGCTTTAGGATATGTAAGGAGGTTATAAGTTTTGTACTTATTTTCTATACTACCTGTTAGAGACTCCACATAAACAAGAGGAAAGACAATGCAGTTCTTTAGCCAGTTGATCATGACTACATTTCCATAGCAAAAAAAGATTTCATAAATAGTCCTTGTAAAGAAAGGAAAAAACATTATTTAATGAAATGTAGTTTTCATAAGGAAACCCAAACTGTGATTTAGTGAGTATTTCTTTTAGCAGTGGTGCTGTTGTTAAAGGCTTTTACCCCGGGGTTAATTTTTATCCTGGTATACCTGAATGACCTTACCTCTGCCCTTCTTTGTCACAAATGAAATGAGCATCCAGCTCAAAAGCACCTTTATGAATGGGTTTAGTTCAGTATACTTACATACACGCCCTGTTGTAAAAAGACAAACCGTTCATGAGGCCATACATCAACCACCTCCCAGGGCAGCCTATTCCAATGCCCAGTGACCCTCTGCGTGAAAAACCTCCTCCTAATCTCCAGCCTAAATCTCCCCTGGTGGAGCTTGAGGCCATTCCCTCTTGTCATGTCCCCTGTCACTTGGGAGAAGAGTCCAGCTCCCTCCTCTCTACATCCTCTCTTCAGGTAGTTGTAGAGAGCAATGAGGTCTCCTCTCAGCCTCCTCTCCTCCAGGCTAAACAACCCCAGCTCTCTCAGCCGCTCCTCATAGGGTCTGTTCTCCAACTCCTTCACCAGCCTCGTTGCTCTTCTCTGGACTCGCTCCAGAGCCTCAACATCCTTCTTGTGGTGAGGGGCCCAGAACTGGACACAGGATTCAAGGAGCGACCTCACCATTGTGGAGTACAGAGGGAGAATCACCTCCCTGGACCTGCTGGTCACACCATTTCTGATACAAGCCAAGATGCCATTGGCCTTCTTGGCCACCTGGGCACACTGCTGGCTCATGTTCAGTCAGCTGTCGACCAACACCCCCAGGTCCTTCTCCTCCTGGCAGTTTTCCAGCCAGTCTGTAACTCTGCAAAGGGATCTAAGCAGGCTGGACCACTGGGCTGAGTCCAGTGGCATGAGGTTTAACAAGGCCAAATGCCGGGTCCTGCACTTGGGGCACAACAACCCTGTGCAGAGCCTTATGAGGAACGGCTGAGAGAGCTGGGGTCGTTTAGCCCAGAGAAGAGGAAGCTGAGAGGAGACCTCATTGCTGTCTCCAACTACCAGAAAGGAGGTTGTGGAGAGGAGGGAGCTGGTCTCTTCTCCCAAGTGACAGGGGACAGGACAAGAGGGAATGACCTCAAGCTCCACCAGGGGAGGTTCAGGTTCAACATAAGGAAAAAAATTCTTCACGGAAAGCTCATTAGGCTATGGAACAGTCTGCCCAGGAAGATGGTTGACTCATCTTCCCTGGAGGTGTTTAAATGTGTGTGGATGAGGTATTGAGGGGCATGGTTTAGAGATTGGCGGGAATGGTTGGGTCTCTTCCAACCTGGTGTTTCTATGATTCTATGACTAGAGGAGCTTTATACATCAAACGGGAACGAAGTGTTTGAAAGAAAACTATTGAGAAAAGGTGAATGAAGACAGATGATGGAAAGAAAAGTAGTTCTTCTGGATCTGACAGTTCTGAAGAAGAAAGTAAAATAAATAACAGTATAGTGATTAAGACAAGCAAAGGGAAAGGTAATAAAAACAGAATAGGACAATAAAAGAGATGAATCCCCTGAAATATTGAGGGGCAAAAAGAGTACCATTCGTCTCCAGCAGTTCATGCATGCTACCAAATAAGTTTTAAATAAGGGAATCCACATCAGCAAACATAGTTTCATCCTAAAAAGAAAAGCTCTAAACCAAATTAGTCTTTAAGACAGTAGAAAAAAGATGAGATATGTTTTCCTTTTTTCGGTCACTGGAAATTGTACTTACTTTACTGACATGGCAAAAAGAAACAGTTTGGGATTTTTACATATTTTACTTGAAAATTAAGTTTAACATTGCATATCTTACAATTATGACAATAATCCAAACCTTAAAAAATGATACTTTTAAGGCTTAGCTCAATGAAGTGTTTGACCAATATTCTTATCTCACTCGTCTTTTATGTTAGACTCAGAAAGGAGTGAGACATCTTCTATACATACCTACCTTTACTCAGCTGAAGATAGTCTAGAGTCTCATGCTGAGATGCAGTAGACAATGCCCATGAGAAATATACTGGATGTTATACAGTAGATAAATTATCTCTAACTTTGCAGGACACAGTGACTTAAAAAGTGTTTTAGTACTCTGAAGGATCCAAAGAGTCTCCAGAGCTGGTTTAGGCTGCATTGAAACCTGAATGAAGATGGAGGATCCTTTAATATGCAAAAAAATTGCAAAAGACGTACTATTGAATTTAAACTTCTCCTGACTGGTATAGACGTTTTACTAGTAGTTAGTAATAAATATGTTCTACAATATTTCCTTTATCAGAGAAAGGCTATTACCTGTTATATGTAGGTACATGTCTCAAAGGTAGTCTGACATGAAGAATAATGAGATATACTGATCAGCAAATATAGATATTTTGAATAATGTTTCTGTTTATCATATATTAATATTTCATTTTCAGCTTAGAATTGCAAATTAGGCTTTCCAGATAACATTGTGACTAATTTGATATATCATAAGAACTACTGTAATTTAAATACATGTTTTGCAATAATACATAAGTGAAAGATGCTATTAACTTTAAGTAAAATGAGCACTGTAAAGGATAACAGAAATAAATGGCTTCTTTTTTTTAAATTCACAAACCCCACGGCTTGCTGTGTTAGTGTCAAAATAATGCATGGTTTATCAGCCAATTGCATAGTCAAATACTTTGTATTTAACTTGAAATTATTGCATCCTGTTGGAGTCTTGACACTGCTGTGTATATGCTGAGCTGTCTTTGTAAATACTTTGTATACAGTCATCTTCTAGGAGGTGTGTTCTTGCTCTAACCTGAGAATTATCAGGAAGCTTTAGCTATTTGGATAATTTTAGATCCAAGCAAGTGCTTACAGTTAATCATATATCAGTAAATTATTTTGAAAAATCCGCAATCCAGCTCAGAGAAGAGAGGGTGATTCTCATGAAGATTTTTAGAAAGTGTGGTGCACTTTGTATTGCTGATAAAGAAGGTACAATTGCTTTGCACTTTCTACAGTTGTGGAGTCTGTACCCCACCCCCCACCCCATTCCCCTGTATACTGATTGATAGTCTATAAAACACAGCTAGCTGTTGGTTAACATATATTGAATGACCACCTAATGAACAGCCAACAACGTTGCTAGACAGAAAAGGTGTATGACAATTTTATATCAAATAATCTATGGAAGAAAATTTTAGAAATGTGAAAATTGTTAAAAATCTGGCATTTTATCTGCAAGTAAATCAATATGGTTTTATGTTTACAACAAGAAATATATGGATGAAAATGTTGTGATTTACAGAACTTTAAAGACAAAATTTCTGAGAGTTTACATGAAGTATTTTAAGTCTTCCTAAAGAAAATGATAGATTTTTCCATTCTATGAGATTTGTTACAGTGATACTTGCAACTATTTTTACTACATTCAAATTAATGTTTCAGTACATTATTATTGGTATGATTTCTGATAATGTGCATATTTAACAGACACAACATTACAATATTTGCTGACTTTTCAGGGCTTCGCACAGTATTCTGTACTCTTTTATGGTTATTACAATAACCAGAGGACAATAGGATGGCTCAAGTTTAGGATGCCTCTCTCGTATTTCCTTGTTGGAGTTGGGACTATTGGCTACAGCTTTATGATTGTCATTCGAACGTAAGTTCTCCTTGTCTCTGAAATAAAGTATATCCAAATAGGCAGGTGATTCCACTATTGACCAATGAGACTGTCTTTCTAAAAAAATGCAATAAAATTTTTTTTAAAAATATTTTTTTTAAAAGGCAATAATTGTAAGGGCAGTAAAATACAAGATCATATTCAAGGCCAAAGTAATCTGTGACTCTTTCAGCCCATGTTTATCTCTGTGGAACTGGGGAAAATATTTTCTGAAATAACATAATGCTTCCCTTTCTTAACCTCTAACTGAAAAATAAATGCATAAAGTGAAGAACAGAGCTGTGAGCCCATCTTTTCACAATACTCTTCATCTTGCACAATGTCAGCTAAGACATTGTTCTACCTTCAATCAAACCTTATGTGAGTTAAACTGTTTTAAGAATAAAGAAGGCAAGAAAGAAAGATGAATACAGCAGATAATTCTGTACAATACTCAGAGTTGGGGGTAAATGATTCTTTGCAAGACAATCACAAAACTGCTCACTATTTCATTAGGATCTCTTGAGAAGGAATAATCATAGTCCAGCAACTAACAGCAAAGCACATCCTACCAAGAATCTTTCATTATATATGCCCCATCTGTATGTGAGTAGTTAAACAAAACAAATCAATCCAGGTATTAGTTTATGAGAGCTCAGAAGGATTTTCTGTACTATTTACTTACTAATTTCTTCCTGGAGAGTTTTACTGCTCTGCTAAAAATGTAGTGTGTGGAATGTATTGATATTGATCGCATAACTGCTGCATTAGTGAGCTTTAAAATAGTTACTCAAGGCAATAATTTGACATTTGTAGATTCTGTTATAAATCTTCTTTATAAGTGCTCAGTAGAAAAAAGCGAAGATAGTAAGCTGTGTTAGTGATATTTTTTGTGTGGTAAAACCAGATTTTGTTCTATCTCGTTATTTTACAATACTTCTTTTGTCTTTGTGAAGTTTCTAATTATAGCTATAACACCTCAGGATGCTTTACAGCTTTCTGTTTAACAGATCTTGATGAGTTGAGTTTCTTATCCAGCATAATTTTTTAAAAGGGTTAATTAAATTAACACATTCTTTCTCATCCAAATCTGAACTGATGAACTCTTAAATTGTCTAAATCTCCATCCTTTGTTCTAGTTTCAGACTGAACTTCCCATAATTAGTATAACATGATGGACTGCATTAATAATAATATAGGGGTTTTTGAGAACAATATTAGAATTTAGGAGCAATATAAAAATCATGCTCATATAGCAGAACTAGTTCTAACAAAGTATTCCCATATCTTTCTGGCTTTTGTAGAATGACAAAGAATGCAAATGATGATGGTGGTGGGGATGACACTAGTTTTAATTTCAGCTGGAAAATGTTCACAAGCTGGGACTACCTCATTGGCAATCCTGAGACAGCAGATAATAAGTTCGCCTCTATCACAACAAGCTTTAAGGTAAAATAGAGCTCACTAAGGAGAGTCTTTCACACTGGTGTGAATCAGATGGAGCAAAGGTCAACTATTAGCTGTGCTTGGGACCTAGAATCTTAAACTAGAGCTGGGCAGCTCTGTAACCTTTGGAGTTTTTGTGCCTCTCATCTTAATTTTTTACTTCTAACTGTGGAAGAAAAATTTTAATGGTATCTTTTATGACCTCTGTGACTGAAATACTAGTTTTAGAAAAAGTATTCTACTGTAAAATATTATTTTCCTTTTTCTCATTCTGTTAGCTTCCAGTTCTATGGTGCTTGTCTGAAATTATTTTATTTTAAATGCAGGTAATATTTTGCCAAACTCACATTATCATCTTCTCTCGCTACACTGAAAAGATACCATAAGATAAAGAAATAGGATCATTTTAAGGGGCTATACATAGTGTGAGAGGAATTGGCCTCAGAATTTTGAGACTATACTTGCTCTTCATCAAGAAAAAAAAAAGGTTACTTTCCTTGCATTATACAAACTTTTTGTTTTCAAATGAATTATGAAATATTCCCTAGTTTGTAAGGAAGTACAAAATGTTCCTAGGTCTCCTTTCAGTTTATATATGTGCTGCCATTGCATGAGGAACCAGTGTAGGATGTGAGATGTACCACTGTGGAAACAGTGAAGGTACTATATTCTATTTGCTGAATGTTATAGAAAGTGTTTCTACACACTGATGATGGGAATGGTTGGACTCGATGATCCGATGGGTCTCTTCCAACCTGGTTGTTCTATGATTCTATGATTCTGTGATTCTATGTTTAAGTGTAGATCAGGAATTTGAAAGGGGAGAGTGTTATAACAGTGCCTGGTTATGCATGAGAAGATTAGTCAGAAGAAAAGCAGTGCAAAATATTTGCAGTAACAATACAATCTTGCTGTATAAGACACAGTGGAGGTTGCCTAGTTCCAATTGTCTTACCTTTGTAAATGGTTAAGTCCATAGAAACTGGACTTGAAGCATTTTCTGCATTCAAAATGCCAAATCCAGTTCTCTTACTGATATGAATAAATCCCCTGCAGTTTCTCACTTGAATGAGACAGAGTGAAGTCTTCAGAGGGTTAGTTCTTCTTCCTACTGCCAGAAAACACAGTTCACCTGGGCCAGAGGTACTGGCCACTACAATAATTTGAAAGACTGACCATCATTTTCATTAGACTTGGACCAAGCCCATGGTAGACTCATACCTACTTTTTGATAGGAACGGTTGGACTCGATGATCCGGTGGGTCTCTTCCAACTTGGTTGTTCTATGATTCTATGATTCTACACTGAGGTCACCAGTGCAGTATGTGAAGGAAAATATAATTTTCAATGTAATGATGTACAGGGATTTTCTGGTTTTGGCTGGTCTGCAGTTATTTTTCTTCATAGTAGCTATTATGGGTCTATGTTTTAGATTTGTGCTGAAAGCAGTGTTGATACAAAGAGATGTTTTTGTTTATTGCTGAGCTGGACTTACACAAGGTCAAGAACTTTGCTTCTTCCCACTCCATCAGTGAACAGTGTGGGGATGCACAAGAAGGTGGGGAGGGAAACAGGTGAGGCAGCTCACTGGAGGGATACCAGATGATGTCACTCTCAGCATATAAAGCTGAGGGGAAGAAGACGGAAGAGAGGATGTTTGGAGTTACAGTGTTTGTCCTCCCAAGTATCGCTGTGTGATGGAGTCCTGCTTTCTTGAAGACAGCTGAATCCTTGTCTACTGATGGGAAGCAGTGAATGAATTCCTTGTTTTGCTTTGCCTGTGTGTGACTTTTGCTTCGCTTAATAAACTGTCTTAACCTTATCTTAAACTTATCTCAACCTATGAGTTTCCTCACTTTTTTGATTCTCCCCTATATCCCACTGGCCCTTCTAACTTTCTCCCTGAAAAGCCTCACAACATCTTTGAAGTCCACCTGAGTCACTTACCCCTTTTTTCAAAGATCATAAACTCTCCTTATTTTCCTGACTTCAAACCAGAGCTCTCTGTACATCTAGGCCAGTGTTCCGCACTGATGACTTATCTTCGAGCATATGGAAACAGCCTGCTCCTGCACCTTTAGGACTTCCTCCTTGAAATATCTAGCCTTCCTTAATTTCTTGCCTTCAGGACTGCCTCCCAGGGAATCTGTGGATCAATCTCATAAACAGGTCAAAGTCCAGCCTCCAGAAATCAAAGGTGGTAGTTCTGCTGACCCCCACTCCAAACTTCTCCAAGAATCAAGAACTCTTTTCATGATCACTATACCCAAGCCAACCTCAGCTAGCACATCACTCACCAGTCTTTCTCTGTTCATAAACAATAGGTCCAGTGGGGCACCTTCCCTAGTTGGTCCATTCACCAGCTGTGTCATGAAATTGTCTTCCATACAATCCAGAAACCTAGACTGTTTCCTCTCTGCTGTATTTATTTCCAGCAGACGTGGTAGATTGAAGTCCCAACAAAGACAAGAGCAAGTGAGCTTGAGGTTTCTACCACATGCTTGTAGAATATTTCATCTGTCTCTTCATCCTGGTTAGCTGTCTATAACAAAATCTCACCATGATACCTGACAATTTTGCCTTCCCCTCTGTTCTCACTCTGAGACTTGAGGTTGACCCCTAAAGTTTTGGAGTTGAGGATAAAGAGGACCTGAGGCCCATTATACTCCAACTGAAAAAGAGAGCGCTGGCAGCATGTGAAGGACTTTGATTCAGCTAGCTTTAGGTATTGCTGAATGAGAAAAATGGCCAGTGTTTTTCCTTCTCTAGTGACTCATGAATTGTGGCCAGTTCCCTGCAGAGGTGGTTAAAGCAATGGAAGCAGAGCAACTGGCAGCACAGAAGCAAACTCATCTGGACTGCCACATTTTGTTAAGATACTACTGCCTGAGTAGCAAAAGTACATCATATAGAAGCTTGTGCACCCAAGAGTTGGGCCACTGTAGGTGGGTCAGGCAGCTAAAATAGAAATTGCTCAAGTGGATCTGAGGTAATTATTTTATTCATAGCTAGTACAGGGCTATGTTTTAGATTTGTACTGAAAGCAGTGTTGATGATACAGAGATGTTTCACTTATTTCTGAGTGGTGCTTACACAAGGTCAAGGCCTTTTCTTCTCAAGTCATGCCACCAGAGAGCAAACTGGAAGGATACAGCTGGGACATCTGACCTCAACTGACCAAAGGATATAACATATCAGGTGATGTCATGCTCAGCAAATAAAGCTTGGGGAAGAAGAAGGAAGAGGGGACATTTGGAGTTGTGGCATTTTGTTCCCAAGTAATCATGATGTGTGATGAAACCCTGCTTTCTTGAACATACCTGAATTCCTGCCTGCTGGTGGGAAGTAGTGAATGAATTCCTTGTTTTGCTTTGCCTCTGTGTGTGTCTTTTTCTTTACTTATTAAACTGTCTTTATCTCAAACTGTGAGTTTTCTCACTTTTATGTTTCCAAATTTCTTCCCCATCCCACTGAGGAAAGAATGAGTGACTGTGTGGTACTTAGTTGCTAGTTGGAGTTAAACCCCCACAAGGGAGCACACTGGCAAGGTGTTGCCAGGTTATGAACAAGATGCTAAACTTGCAGTCACACTGATAATGGAGGCTGAAAGACAAAACACTGGCTGTACTAATCAATCATGTACAACACCCTTCTTTTTGCATTGGTGATATAGCCAATATGCCACCTCACCCAGCCCATCCTCCTAGCTGCAGGTTTAAGAGATTAATACACTCAGTCAGTAAAGAGAAAAGGTCCCAAGAAAGCAAATATTGAGAAAATACTAAAGTCACTGAGACTGTGTGAGCCCACCTAGCAGGGTCAGTTGCTGGAAGGTGTTGAGAGAAGAATACAAATTAGTTGATACAGAGAAATAAACTCATAAAGTTTCACTGTGATCTTTGCTAATGAACAAGGAACTTCAAAGAGAAAGAGTGAAGTCTTGGCTTGGATGAGGTCATGGCATTTTGCTTAAGAGCTTCTGCAGCTTCCTTTAATTTAAGTAACAAACACAAATCTTAAGAAAAGGAGAGCCACAAAGTGTAAATTATTACAATGCTGGAGTTCAGCTCCCCTGCTGGTCAACAGTTCTCTATATGAAAGTGAGAATTGGTAACCAAACTCCTGTTTCATGAGAATCTTTCCGAGAAAAGGCTCTTTGTGCTGGTAAAACTAGGAGCTGAAGATTATAGTTACACCAGAACCTTAATATTTAGCAGTCTTGGCCAAGGGTAAATATGGGACAAACTATTTATTCTTCAGTCTGGAGCTGTGCAGTTTGCCATTTTGGGGGATTTCTACCTCTAAATGATCTTTTCTTTCCTTCTGGATTGCTGACTTTCAGGATAAAACCTTTGGGTTTGTTTTTTTTTTCTCCAAAAATGCGCATTTTGGAAGCGTGACACTTTCTTTTCTGGAACTAATGACACATTTATCCTATTGGGTCACTCAGACTCATAGTACCTTGCAAGCTTACAGAACATGCTGTTTTCTTTTTGACACGTGAGTGCAGGGCATAACATGATTCAATGGGGACACACTCAATGAAGGAAAAGTAAACTTGTTCTAGCCAAACCCCCAGGGTTTTTCAATGTCCAAAGCAGGTTTTATGAGATGATATAAGCATGATGTCCAAGTTTGCATTCACATCTTCATCATTTGATTAACTTCTAACAACTGTAGGAACAATGTGGGATCTTGACTTTTAAAGTTCTCATAACATTCTTTTCTTTCTAACAAGTGCAGAAAGCTATCGTGGAGGAGCAGGAGAGCCGAAAAGAGGAAAATATTCACTTGACCCAATTCCTGAGGGTTCTTGCAAACTTCTTAGCCCTATGCACGCTTGCTGGGAGTGGCTACCTCATCTTTTTTGTTGTCAGAAGATCCCAGAAATTTGCCCTGAAAGGTCTGGAGAACTACGGGTGGTGGGAAAGAAATGAAGTTCGTGCTAGCACATTTCTAAAATAGATGTGGTTTGAAACTCTGTTCTTCTCTGCATGTTACCTTTTTCCCCCCTAAGAATTTAATAGTCTGAGTGTGAGTGGTAAATGTCTAATAGAAGAATTAGTTTAGTATCTCTGTTTCAGTCTGCATTAAAAAATTATTTTTAGTTGATTCTTTCTAATATCCATTTGCATTTAGTTTTCATTTGAGGCCCTTACCATCCCTCCTCTGTACTCTTAAGATTGTTTTCCAGTCACTCTATGGATTCACAAGATCTCTTCAAGCTACTTTCCTGTTGCTTTCCTCCTGAAACTGACCCAAGCAAAGCAACCAGTGCGTGGGTATATCCAGAGTTATCTGGGGCCTCATGGATACAACTCTGCAATGTAGCAAGAGAGCGAAACTCATACCTTCCAGTTCCAGCTGCCCAGTCCAATATTCCAATAGAATTCTTTTGTGTGTAATGTGCTTTCTTCTGCAGCAGACACAGCCTTACCTCATAGAGGTGTACAGCGGAAGTCGTGTCTGCTTATAGCAGTGTGCAGTAAACACAGGGATTGGAATTAGTTGATCTTTAAAGTCCATTACCACCTTAACTATTCTATAATTATATGATTCTGAGAACAGCTGGGTAAAAACACTGCTATGTATGTTGTAAAACTAGATGATTTTTACTTAAAGCTCATCTATGAGCAGTACTCTAGATACCTGATTTAAGGTAAGGCAAAAAGATGGTAGGATGATCATGATGGAATGAGGAAAGTCAGTCGCTAATTTTCAACACCAAAACCTGACGGAGATACATAAAATCCAGCAACAATCCACCTCTAGAATCCAGAGAAATGGGGTTTTTGAAATGGAGTTGTTACTTGATGGAAGTTATTACATTTTGATCTTAAAGGTGCTTTAAAATGCTTGGCTGAAAGGGAAATAAGCTCTAAGCATGTCAACAAACTCACAGATGAAGACTGTTCAGGAGGAATTCAGTTTTCTCTCAGCTGAAAGTTGTGATGACAGACTTACACTAGCAAGAACTGTGCTATCATAAGCTGTTACATTATCTTATGCTGCTACTTGATAGGAATGGTTGGACTAGAAGATCCGATGGGTCCCTTCCAACCTGGTTGTTCTATGATTGATTCTATGATTCTACTTGAAGAGTAGCTAAACCTATGGATGTTTATATTTATGGGTTTACTTTTGTTTGCTTTACAAAAAAATACAACTGTAGAGACTATATCACAGAACTAAGATCTGAGGCAAGTGTGTCTCTAAAGGAAAGTGGACAAGACAACATTGCCATTATTTGGCTAAAGAATTTTTCCTATTGACTAGTAACTAATATATTTGTAAGGTACAAAATTTTGCCCTAGATTGGATGCTAATATTTAATTATGTAAATACATTTGGCTTCGGTATAACAGCCATTTAAACTTTTCTTTTTTAAATTGGGTAGAGCAAGCTTCCTTCTATTTCTACCAGTAACAAATGAATTTAGAATCTGTTCAGAAAAAAAACACAGCATAAACATTTAATGTAGTACTTAAAGCAAATTTAAGTGCACCTCTTACATGTAATTCAAGCAACAGTATGTAAAAATTGGTATTCTCCATAAAAATATTAAGCTGATTTTGTAAGAAAAGTATTTGCATCACATTGGATATATTAAGGTATTAATAAAGATTTACACTTAATTGTAGTGTCCCCTGGAGCAAACCAGGGTAATACATTTTATATTATCTGTTCCTGAAGCTCATGGCCTAGTGAAGTGTCGTGGACAATACCTTTTTCTCTCTGACTATCCTTCTCTGTCATAATATTGTAAAATTTTAGAGCTTCCTCTTTATACAGGCATTACCTAGTTTGTGAGAATACTCTTCAGAAAAATTTGTCTGGTGTGTGGTGGAGAGCTAGAAATTAGTGGAAACAGGCAGACTAGGGCTGTTAAGAGATTTCATCAGTATTTGCCTTGCTCGTTATATGTGATTGTGGCCTGGTGGTTGATTGTGGTTGAATGATGATTCTGTACCATATGACATTCTACCCATGACTGTGGAAATTTTGGTAAAATGGAAAATAAAGCCACTGATTCCCTTGGTTAAGTATTGTGAAACTAGATGAGAACTGCTGAACATAATTGACTTTTCTGGTTTGATAGAAGATAGTTTTCAGAGCTAGAATATAGTTTGAGCGTCTCTCTGGTACTGAGGTACTCTGTTTTCTCAAATGTATTCCTGTACTCTTTAGAAATAAAGCTACGTCAAAGCAGAGAAATTACAAGGAGACACCTTGATTACTTTGAATCAGAATCATTAACATTTGGGCAAAGAGGAGATCAGCTTTCTACAATTTTTTTTCCCCAGCAAAGTTTGACTTTAATATTTCAGATCTTGCAAGCTGAAACAACTCCATTGATTTTTTGCTGTTTACTTTAATGTCCCTAGTAATAGGTATGGAGTTTATTTAAACTGAAGTTATTAAGATTTGTCAGTGCTCTGTTTAATTCTAGAAATCATCAGGCAGTTTTTATTAGTATGAAATAGAATGTCTAATATATTTTTTAAAAAATCAAACTATATTATACAAATAAATTTTTTACTAGTGCTTTCTACAGCAGATGCTAGAAAAATCTGTGACTGCTGTAGTCATTCTTAGTGAAAGATAATGATTTATTTTAGCTATTTTGTGTTAACTACTTACTCTTAATGAACTTACCACTTAACCACAACGAGTCAGTGTTCAATATTTAATGTTATGTTGGCACAACTTAATATGCTAGGGGCTTGGTGTTTAGATGTAATTGAGGTCATAGGTTTCTTACCATATTCATATTGTCTGGAAAAGCTTGTGTAAGCAGCAATTTTCTAGCTTTCAGAGTGTCACTCTGGGATTTGGTCTCAGGAGTGGTTAATGTCACAAAGAGAAAAAAAGTTTTGAATCAGAGTTGTAATCGTTGGTGGGTGCCTCTTGGTTCCTGCTCGTTTTTTAGGGAAAATTCTATCTCAGTAAGGCAGAGAGAGATTTTGAGATTCACAACAAATTGGCTATCAACTGTAACTCTACTACATATGCATGCTGGAATGCTGCCTGTCTTGTTGCATATCAATACACAATTTTAAAGTCACACAGAGCAGTAGATCAGTCTCTGACAGGGAAAAGACAGGGAAAGTAAATCTGCTCCAGCCCCTAAGTTTTAAGTTGAACAGGAGTTATAAATTATCTCCTTTCTGAAATCAGGTGGAAGTGGCTAAAATTTAATGGATGAACCTTTTCACAAGAAGCTAAATATAATGAGTATAGTAAGTATAAGATCCACGAAGCTATATAAGAAATGCATAAGATTTTGAAATATAGAAACCATCACAATTTTTAGATTTTGAAAGACTTTAAGATAAAAATTTACAAAGTTCACTATGAAGAAAAAAATAACCAGTATTATTGTCACCAATAACTCATTACCTTGTAAAAGTACCCAAACCCAGGAATATCCACAATTTATATAAGAGAAAATTTATTCAAAGCTTTAATGTACAAAACCCCAAACAGCTCGTAATATAATAAAGTAAAACGTGGCAGGTAATTTGAATACAAATTCTGCCTTTTCCAATTATAAACTCAAGTGTTGCAAGTGGTGATAGCTACAGGTTTTTGTTTCATTGTTTCTCTTTTTGAGTGTAATGCAAGTTCATGCTCCACACAAATCAACAATAATGAATGAACTTACCTCTAACAATTCACTGTAAATTTTTTTTTTGTTTTCTTTTTCCCCTTCTCAGGTGAACATGGTTATGTCACTTTTGGGAATGTTCTGTCCAACTTTATTTGATGTAATCAGTTCTCTGGAAAACTACCACCCTCGAATAGCTCTAAGATGGCAACTGGGACGAATCTTTGCTCTTTTTCTTGGCAATCTCTACACTTTCATTATTGCCTTAATGGATGAAATCAACCTCAAGGCAAGATATTTACTTCCCTTTACTATTTTAATTATGTATCTGGACGAGGATGAGAATTTCCAGCCAGTGACAGAAAAGACAATGAGAGACATTATTTTCTTTCTGTACTGTAAATCATTTCCATCCCTTTAGCTGGTAATGGGAGTCTTGGGGCTGAGAAAAAGTTGAGAATTGGTAACAAGCTCATGTTGTTTTCTTTCCCAATTTATTTATTTACTTAGTTGGAAGAAGAAAAGATAGTCAAGCATAACATGACGATATGGGAAGCCAGTCTGTACAATGGTACTATTCCAGAAAATTCAACTGCTCCTCCAGTAGAGGTGGATCCTGCAGATGTTCCCAGAGGGCCATGCTGGGAAACAATGGTAGGACAGGTAATGTAACTACTTTGAGCTCATATTTGAAAACACATTTTATTCTGTTACAAGATATCATGTCTAAACATAATTTATTTCTTCTGATAAATGGCAGTAACTTGGGAAAAATATAAGAAAAAGCAGAAAGTTAGCAGTTTTGAAAAGATGGAGTAATTACAATCCCTAATATATGTGATAATTTTGATTTGAAATTTGGTCAAGCAATGTAAGTTTCTGACTGCAACAGAAAAGATAAAGAAAAATTAGTAACTCAACAAGGAAATATATATACTCTTATACCAGAGTTCTTTTGAGAAGACATCTCTATCTCTAGTTAAGTAGCATAATGCAAAAGAACAACAGCAGTTTCATGGTAAATTTGCTGTCATTTTATTTTATTCAGCCCAACTTTTATTCTTATTGATGCACTAATATAAAACATCTCTCCCAAGGAATTTTGTAGCATCTCCCTTTCCTCTATTTGATTGTAGACCATTGTTGTTATTTTGTGTATGAGAATGAATTCACCACTGAATCTCAACTTCTGTTATTACTCCATCACTCTGACAGTCTCTCCATCTGATTGTCTCCACTCCTGACTGAAGAAATTGCTAGTAGGGAGCAGATAGTCAGAAAATACAATCCCTTTATTCTATTCACTGATGTTGAATGATAAGCTAAGAACATCAAGAGCTCATCTATGCATTAATTTTCTACTTAATTTCAGATTAGAGAGAGTGATAGTCTCTTGGGCTATTGTGGTAAGGCCAGTACAGTAGGGCTTATTGGAAATTATTAAAGTAAAATCAGAGGATAAGAATTTTCATTAGTATTTCTTTCCTCTCCATATTCACTGAGTTCCCCACCTTTTTGGTTTTTTTTTTTTAATCCTCCTAAAGTCAAAAGAATCAAAAGTCATTTAAGATAACAACTGAGGTTTCTGCTCTAGCAGTAATCTTGTCTGGAAGTCTAATCATACCATGGAAGTCTCATCTGATAATATAAGCATGAATTAGAGAAAGAATACCTCTTGGAAATCAGGAACATTTTTTTTTCTGGCGTTTTTAAGAATCAGTGAATGTAGAGGACGTGTAGAGTATTTTCAATGTTGAAGCAGGGTAAGTACAGGGATCTAGTCCAGTATTTCATTATTGCTGTAATTATTAATTGCTTAAATATATTCTCAAAAGAAAATATTGCTCTAACAGGAATTTGTGCGACTGACAGTCTCTGACACAATGACAACATACATCACGATTCTAATTGGTGACTTCTTGAGAGCTGTCTTTGTAAGTTTTTTCAATTACTGCTTGTGCTGGGACTTGGAGTATGGATTTGTAAGTATCTGATTTACTTATGCTTTAATTTTTGTCTAATTCTTTAGACTCTGGTCACTTTAGGATTTTCTTTCCCCCCATCTGAGTGTATAGAAAACTGCATATATGTATTTTACACTTTTCCCATTTGAAGACTTATTCCCTGTTCTATAGCATACAATCTCATCGATTTCTACAGGGTTTTGGATGGGGTCTTGTACCATGCTGAGGCATCCAGTGTTTATGGAGGAAAATATGAAAGAACTTGTTCTGTAAATCTTATTCTATATATTTTTTGTTGAAATTAGTTTAGCTGAAATGTAGTTAATAAGTCCCAAAACATAAGCAGATATAGAGTTTTTCACCTGGGAGCTGAGACTCTCACTCTTTTACACAGTTCTGAGCTAGGTTTAATTAGCCAGATAAGGTCTGTAAGCACACTGTAAGGCCTGAAGCTGCTTTTTCATCTGTTAAACAAAGGGTTAAGTCAGGGTACTGGAAAAACTTAAGAAGCTCCTGAAGCCTCTTTTGTACTTACTAAGAGATATGGAAAAGATCTAAGTAATTTAAAGCTCTCTTTGGAACATCTGCAGTGAAGAGCCTTCATAATGGTTGACCACCATTCCTCAAGTTTTACCTTCATAGGTGTGCAAGTTTATTGTTTTACTAAAAGAACCTTTGTGGGATATGGTAATTTTCCAGAGAAAGTGAATGTTTTTGTGTTTTCTGGTGCAGAAATCTCGTTGTTATTGGCTGGCTTCTATGAAATTTCAGCCCTTTTAGCAACTTTCAGATTTCTCCCTGTTAAATCTACAGTGTGTCTCAAACAGGACTGGTGCTGTGCTGGACACAAAGAATACCAGCCCATGAAATTGTGGACTAACAAGGTATAACTCTTGCAATATCGGTATGAAATGTATGAATTTGAAAACAGCATGGGCTGAGAGCCAGCAGTCTGAGGAACTGTATGTTTTTTGTACTTAAATTGCATCTGGAACTTTCTTGCATTTTCAGATTTTTCACAGCTATTGCAATAACTAAGGCTAGATATAGGAAACACTTCTATCATTGCAGCCAGCTCTGCACCTGACAAGAAACAGCTCAGGCACCTTATTTTCCAGAGATGCTGAAGTGATATTCTGGACCTTTTCCCCATCAGGGTATCCACAATCAATGAAAGTCAATGAATGCAAATCTGAAACCCATCCTGAACTGCAGGAGAGGCTCTGCCTAGTATGACTTGGCCTCCATTTGGGCTTCCTGATGCCGTTTCTGTCTTACTATTTACTCTGAATTAGCTGCTTTCTATGCAGGGAATTTTTGTTGTGTGACCTGCCCAACTGCAGGTGCTTGGAGCTGAGATGACCCTGGATATCCAGAACAGATGAGTGGGGTCAGTAGATGTAACTTTTTTTGTGATTCCTGCAGGGTTTTAGTGTTAGAAGCCACATGGTGAACGGCAGGACAGCTTCATTAGAACTGGGTGTTCCAGCTGTTAAGTGAAGATACATATATTCTTCTTTAAAATTTCAAACTTAATTGTTGGGTTTTAGTTTTTTGTTACTATCAGGAATGTTAATGGAATATAATACAGCAATTCAATCAATAAAACAGAGCCTGTAAAGAAAAGAGCTTTAATTAAGGGTCTAAATTAAGGAGTTGCACAGATACCATTCTTCTTTCCAACCATTCATCCAGATACAGAATAAGGAACATAGAGAGAAGCAATAAGCAGTGAAAGCAAACCTTACAGACCACACATAAAGGCTTCAACACTAATGGAAGCTGTTGCATGTTTATCCAGCAATGAGGGGACACCGTATTTCCATGACGAATTATTCCCAAAGTGTCAACAACACATTTTCTGGTAACAGATGTTGAAGACAATTTATCGAGGGATGTTGAAATCAATGTAATATTGACATATCTATTTGGCTGTATATAAGAATGCCTATTATGGTCTGGTCCGTTATGGTCCTCAGGTCCAGTAAGACGCCTGAAAGAACAACTGGAGGTGGAAGTGCAAACTGGGAACCATTGAATGTCTGGAAATACTGTAGCTTAAAATCTGTAGGAAGAGGTTATACCTGTGTCACTGTAGTTAGTGGCAATCATGTACCTATTGTCCATTAATTTTTAGGCTTCTTTCAAACCCCAAATTTTTTGATGATCAAAACATCCTTTGGCAAAGAATCCCAGAAATTAATTTGTAGGTTATGTAGAAAAGCACTTCCTTTTATTAGTTTATAAATTAGATTTGAAATTATTTTGTTAGTTCTGACCACTGTATTGTAGAGAACAGTCATACTTTATTTTGTTCTGTAATATCCTATCCATCTCTCCATGTCACACATGACTTTCTGTCCTTCTCTATAGCTGCCTTTAGTCAGCTGCTTTCCAAGATAGTACTACTAGTCAAGTTAATCTTTCCTCATACAGAAACAGATTCATAACCATACACAACACAAATATAACAGCTTGCTGTAAATCATAGAACCACCAAGCTGGAAGAGACCCACGGGACCATCAAGTCCAACCACTCCTATCAGTCTCTAAACCATGTCCCTCAGGACCTCATCTACCCGTGCCCTAAACACCTCCAGGGAAGGTGAATCAACCAGCTCCCTGGGCAGCCTGTTCCAATGCCCAATGACCCTTTCTGTGAAAAACTTCCTCCTGATGTCTATCCTAAATCTCCCCTGGCAGAGCTTGAGGCCATTCCCCCATGTCCTGTCCCCTGTCACTTGGGAGAAGAAGCCAGCTCCTTCCTCTCTACGACCTCCTTTCAGGTAGTTGTAGAGAGCAATAAGATCTCCCCTCAACCTCTTCTTCTCCAGGATAAACAACCCCAGCTCTCTCAGCCGTTCCTCATAAGGCCTCTTCTCCAGCCCTTCCACCAGCTTCATTGCTCTTCTCTGGACTCGCTCCAGAGCCTCAACAGCCTTCTTGTGAGGGGCCCAGAACTGAACACAGGGTTCAAGGAGCGACCTCACCAGTGCCGAGTACAGAGGGAGGATTACCTCCCTGGACCTGCTGGTCACACCATTTCTGACACAAGCCAAGATGCCATTGACCTTCTTGGCCACCTGGGCACACTGTTGACTCATGCTCAGTCAGATGTCGACCAACACCCCCAGGTCCCTCTCCTCCTGGCAGCTTTCTAGACAGACTTCTCCTAGTCTGTAGCTCTGGGTTGTTGTGCCCCAAGTGCAGGACCCGGCATTTGGCCGTGATAAACCTCATGCAGTTGGACTCAGCCCAGTGGTCCAGCCTGTTTAGGTCCCTTTGCAGAGCCTCCCTCCCTCCAGCAGATCAACACTTCCACCCAGCTTTGTGCCATCTGCAAACTTGCTAAGGGTGCACTCAATGCCTTCATCCAGGTCATTGATGAAGACATTGAACAGGGCTGGACCCAGCACTGAGCCCTGGGGACCCCCACTTGTAACTGGCATCCAGCTGGATTTAACACCATTTACTACCACTCCCTGGGCCCAACCATCCAGCCAGTTTTCTACCCAGGAGAGTGTGTGCCTGCCCAGTCCAGAAGCTGACAGTTTCCGATGCAGAATGCTGTGAGAAACTGTGTCAAAGGCTTTACTGAAGTCCAGGAAGACCACATCCACAGCCTTTCCCTCATCCAGCAGCCGAGCTGGGCCTGATCACCTGGTTCTCTTGCATGTGCTTCATGATAGCACTCAAAATCACCCGTTCCAGGACTTTCCCAGGCACTCAGGTCAGACTGACAGGCCTGGAGTTCCCCGGATCCTCCCTAATTACCCTTCTTATAGGTGGGCACAACATCAGCCAGCCTCCAATCCAGTGGTACCTCCCCAGTCTTCCAGGACTGCTGGAAGGTGATCAAAAGGGGTTTGACCAGCACATCTGCCAGCTCCTTCAATACCCTAAGGTGAATCCCATCTAACCCCATAGACTTGTGGGTGTCTAGTTGGGCTAGCAAGGCTCTGACCACCTCCTCTTGGACCATGGGAGCCTCATTTTGCTCTTCTAGTTCCGGGGTTTCTACACAGAGGGAACAACTTTCTTTACAATTAAAGACTGAGGCAAAGAATTTATGAAGTACCTCAGTCTTTTCCTCATCCCCTGACACTGTTCTTCCTTCTGTGTCCAAAAGGGACTGTATGGTCTCCCTAGTTCTTCTTTTGTTATTTATATATTTATAGAAAGAGTTTTTGTTATCTTTCACAGACTTCGCCAACCTGATTTCTAGTTGAGCCTTAGCCCCTCTGATTTTTTCTCTACACAACCTCACTTCCCTCCTGTAGTCCACCCAAGAGGCCTGTTCCCTCTTCCAGAGCCCATAAACATTCCTCTTCTTCCTAATGTCACTCAAGATCTCTCTGTTCAACCAAGCTGGTTTTTTCCCCTACTGGTTTTTTTTCCGTAACACAGGGATGGCTTTCTCCTGAGCTGCTAGGATCTCCTTTTTGAAGAGCTCCCAGCCCTCATGGGCTCCCTTGCCCTGAAGTATTGTCTCCCAGGAGACTTTGCCAACCAGCGTTCTAAAGAGTTCGAAGTCTGCCCTCTGGAAATTTAAATATATACTGATTTATCTGTACATATGCATGAAACTACATAGAAAGAGTGTAGGGACTCCATATATTCCAACAATATAACATAATAACATTCAAAATTGAGACTTTAATTGGTGATTTTTCAGAGAATAAATTTTTATTGGTTCAACCATAAAAGAATAGCTATTTTTTTTGTCTCATGTCCGTTCCTCCCTCTATCAATCATCCCCATAATTAATACTGGGAATGTACACACTATTATTTTTTTCATTATTCACTATATTCTTTTGTTCACCCACTATCGTGAATCATGCAAATCACTAGCTATAGTGTATAACACACACAGTCTTATGAGAATATTGATTAAACAAAGTCTTGCGATGATGGACGATCATATGATTAATATACTTGAATGAGACATTTAGAGGTAATACAAAAGTTTACAGCTACAGCCTCTTACCAGAACTTTTATTTTTGTTCAAATGCACAAAAACTAATATGTCTGTGTGTATTTCAATAGTCATTCAATAGTCTTTTTTCAATAGATGCAGTGCATTAAATGTTTGCACATGGAATTGTTCACAAACTAGAAACTAAATGAATAGGATAAGAGAAGAGATATGGAAAAAATTAAAGATTTGAAAAAAAAGATTCAAGTGTCAGATGAACAGTTTAAAAATATAAGAACAAAGGTTATTTGTTTGTGATATTTCTGTGTCTGTACTGGAAAGATAAAATAATGATTCAGTGCTTTCTTCAGCAGACAAAGTCATAATGAGACTCCATACCTGAATTTTGATGTGAAAGTTAAAATCAGACACACTCAAATTAGAAATAAGAGATTTGTATTAAGCAGGGAGGAGAATGACTTTCAGCATCTATCAGTGCTTAAAAAGAAGTCTTCAACAGGGTAACTGTTAAAATATGAAAGATAGTACTATAGTTCAAACACGAATTAGGGTACAGCAGCCTCGTGGTTACTACTGTATTGGAGAACACATTAGATGACCACTGCTAGGCACTCTGAAAATGAAGTAATTATTTTAATAATTAAATTTAATTTAATTTACCCAGTACTCAGAACTATTTGTAATTCTCCATCAGCTGCTTCCTCTGAACAAATCTCAAGATTTTCAGCAAAATATTGCAAGCAGTATTAAAGTCTATCTGTTAGCCTTGAGTCACTGATTTGTTTCATGATTCACTGATAAAATCATAGAATCATAGAACAACCAGGTTGGAAGAGACTCCCTGGATCATCAAGTCCAACCATTCCTATCAAACACTAAACCATGCCCCTCGGCACTGTGTCCACGCGTGCCTTAAACACCTCCAGGGAAGGTGAATCAACCAGCTCCCTGGGCGGCCTATTCCAATGCCAAATGACCCTTTCTGTGAAATTTTTTTCCTAATGTCTATCCTAAATCTCCCCTGGCAGAGCTTGAGGCCATTCCCTCTTGTCTGTTATTAAATGTCTGTTACTAATAAATAATATTTCTTAAATAAATAAATAAATAAAACTTGCATAAATGTAAATGCAACAAAAAAGTAAATGCAACAAGACTTCATAATACAATAACAGTATATTGCTGCTGTCAGAAGTGATGGTTTTAATCTCCTGTAAGTCATCTTAAAACCCTTGGTGCAAGCCTAATGAAAGCATCTCTATTATTTCTTTCAGCCGTCATATTCTGAGTTTGATATAAGTGGAAATGTGCTGGGACTGATCTTTAACCAAGGCATGATCTGGTATGTATAGCAAAGTGTGTTGCACCTGCAGGATTTAGCTGTATCCATGAGAGATTATTCCAAAATACATGTTCTGTCCCATTACTTTAATTTGGATAGAAATATATACAAAACTGGCACATTGCCATCAATGGGATTACTTCAAAACTAGTTCTGGACTAGGATTATTGGATGAGATGCATCAAGATTTTTGCAATGAGTTAGAAAGACAAACCAGTAAAAGCTGCACAGATTGATCTTATCTTTTTGTTGGCTATCTGCTTGCTAAAGCAAGCACATGGCCTATATTACTGTTTTACTTTTAATTTCTGCCTTCAAAATACCTTACCTGTCTTTTCCCATGTGTCCTGTGAAAAAAGGCCTTAAAATAAATGTGCATTCATTTACCTGTGCAGGCATGCCAGTAAGAGTAAATTGCTGTTGTTGCAATCTAGAGGAGAAGTGACAGAGGAATGCTTTCATCACTTTGTGAATCAATGTGATTCCAGTGAGTCAGTTTATTGAAGTCCACCACAGATTCCTATACCTTACATGATTAATACAATCTATTGTTCAGCAAGTAGATTCAACAATTCTTCTTTAGCAACAAGCAATCAATTAGTTACATGAATCTTATGCTTTCCCATGAGAAACAGCTATATGAGTATTCTAGCTTACAGCTCGATAGACTACAAAGTAACAATTCAAGGTCTACCAAAGAAAAGTTACCAATGAGAAACAAGAGAAGCATTACAGTAGAACAATCGCTTAATGTTGTAAAAGGAAGCTTTGAGCCTGTATAAACCTTTGTATTCGTGGCGCATACATGCAAAACTATGCATACAAAGTCGCAAAGCTGAGAAACTTTATGTTAAGATGCCTTCATTTCATATAGCATAAGCTGTTCAGTGCTTGGAGATCCTCACTAAATGGCCTCTGACTTGTAACCACCCATCAGAGAAGAGATCTATTTCATACCCTTTTGGACTTCACTCAAGTGGCTCTGAATACCAGCCTCATGTAAGGTGCTCAGTCTGCCCTAGGAAAAGTCCTCCTCAAGTACTATTGACTTCATAAAGTTAATTCTTGATACAGCCTGATTTTTCACCTTTAATATGACTTCACTGATCAAACATTTGTTTGGAAAAGTCCTTGAATCTGTAAAGCCCAAAGGTTGTGTTTTGTGTGTGTCACCAAGAAATGCCGCAGAAATGTGGCAAAGAAAGAGGCAGCAAATATCTTGAAGAACTCCAACTAAACCCTGTTGAGGGGATGCACTGAGGACCCAGAAAGCAGCACTTGAGTTTGCTCAGAGGTAGAGTATATTGCTGGAGATGAGCACAACCAATTACCTATGACCTCGTAGTAATGGTATGTCTCTAAGAGCGTGATTGGAGAGGGTCCATTTCTGCTGCCGGCATGTGAGGCATCTGTAGTGTGTTCTGCACCTTAGAAAAGCAGCTTAGCTTTACAATTGGGGTTTTGCTGTCTGCCTCAGGACTGGTTTTCTAACTTCTGATAGGAAACGTTTCTCAGACTGCTGTTTGTCAAAATGATGAGGCTGAAACATGAATTCTGCATGTGATTTTATACACACTTAGGAGTCACAGAAAAATAGGATCACCAGGTTGGAAGGGACCCATCGGATCATCAAGTCCAACCATTCCTATCAAACACTAAACCATGCCCCTCAGCTCCTCGTCCACCAATCCCCTAAACACCTCCAGGGAAGGTGACTCAACCCCCTCCCTGGGCAGTCTATTCCAGTGCCCAATGACCCTTACTGTGAAAAATTTTTTCCTAATGTTCAGCCTAAACCTCCCCTGGCAGAACTTGAGGCCATTCCCCCTTCTTCTGTCTTTACAGTGTGCCTCAAACTAAAAACGTCACTGATGGATGAGGCATCAATACTAAAAAGACCAATAAAAAAGGAAGTGCTAACTGATAATTGCAGGGCCAGACATGGCACCAGAACTGTAGTGTTTTTCAAAATAATGCCTGGTGATTTAAACTGAACCAAATACATCAGCAGAGTAAAAGAACTGTTGACTGAATTAGAATAAACATACCCTGTCAAAACCATGTTAGTCATTAATACATACACAGGGTAAATTGTGTCTGAGCTTTTTTTTTTTTTTTTTTGTGGCTAAGCTTTTTAAGTCCTATTGCACATGCTTGTGCTCATCTGAAACAGAATAAAAAAGTGTTTCAGCTACCGCTGGTTAGCTTGTGCTATGACAGAGCTAGAAAGGATGCAGGGGGCATGCATGTGTGCATTTGTGTACAAGAGAGACAATGCAATTAAGAAAATTGTCTTTCTCTGGATTTTCACAAAGCAAGAGGGGTAAAAATGATTTTCAAATCTTCTTCTTATTAATAAGGTTTGGAAAAAAATTGTCTACTTATACTGAAATATTATGATAATGGCTATAACCTACCAAGACCCCAAACTTGTTGCACTTAAGGAGTATTTTGTGAGGGTAAGGAGGAGAACCATGAGATCTCTTCCTTCAATCATAGATTAGCAAACCCTTTATATTTTCATTGACAATATATGAAAATATAGGGGAGTGATATTTATATAATAGTCTGTCACAATATATCTGCACTAGGAGAGTTTTTCTAACCATGCAGATTTATTTCATAGTTTTTTTAAAAATTGAGGCACTTAGAGGCAAAGTAGCTCAGCTCTTGTCACCTTGAAAATTACTAAGAAAGCTTCAAATTCTGGATCAGTTTGCCAGTGAAAGTAAAAACTTTTCAGTCATCATGACACAAGTAACAAGGTATGATGAAAATAAAGTTGTCCTAACTGTTTCAGAGTCATAATCAAGCACCATACAAATAAGGAAACCTGAATATCTAATGAAATCAATAAATAATTTGTTTGAATGAAGCACTAAATAACCATGGTAACAAAATGAAAATAAATCTTAACTAAGTAAAAATATTGTTCCTAAAATGGTGGTAGTCTATTAAGGAAAATAAGAAAGAATAAACTAAATTACTTTGGTAATACATAGCTTTAGGCTTATCCTTTTTTATACCATACAAATGAGATGGTACCTGAAATAAAGAGGTAAAATAAGAGTGGATATTTCATCAAGTGATCATTTAATTTGCAGAGAAAGGAGGCTTTGTAAATTTGAAACAAAAAGTTCATATGGAGAATTCATTCAATATATCTCCTTTTTTTCTTAAAGTAAGACTGAAGAGACAAGACCAGTAAAAAAATATAAAGAGGGTTTTGCCAACATGATTTCTGAGTGCACTCTGTGTATGACTACAATACACATTGATAAAGGAAATGGGTGGTATACCTAGGAAGACAGAAATCCAATGACAAAGTGTTTTTCTTTGGTTCTTTGCTAGGATGGGATCTTTTTACGCTCCATGTCTCCCAGCAATCAACGTGTTCCGTCTCCACACATCAATGTACCTGCAGTGCTGGGCAGTGATGTGCTGCAACGTCCCTCAAGAGAGGGTCTTCAAAGCTTCCAGATCCAATAACTTCTACATGGCCATGCTGCTTTTCATTCTCTTTCTCTCCACGCTGCCTGCTGTGTACACCATTGTCTCCATTCCACCATCTTTTGACTGTGGTCCTTTCAGGTTTTTCTAATTTTACATCCATCTTTTGTAATTGATATAATGAACCGCCTTGTCTCATCACAGTGAATGATCCAGTAATGAAAAAGACCTTTCATAATAAGTGTTACCACTTGGTCGGCTGAGTCTTTATTGAATCACGTTTCTCAGTGTGGATAATTCTTAAAGGCTGGGTTCCTAGAAAAACGTTTAATTATTTAGAAAGTTTCATTCACCCTGGGTATAGGTAATGCTACTGTGGAGCAGTTAGTGGATAAATAGTGGCAGTGCATGTCTCTATTTAAAAAAAGAAAATATTTTGCTGTTGGTATCTCAGTATCCCATCTATTGTGAAATGTCTGATTCTGGTTTGATTGATTTTTTTTGCCTAGGAATCATACAAAGATGAGATTTGAATTTTTCACCAGGACTTCATGAAGCACAAACTGCATTTCACTCTTTGCATGGTAGTGTTCACAATTCAGTACCATGATTTTTTGAGGAGTAATCCCAGTGGCAACTGCAGACAGAATCTATTAGAATACAATAAAAATATTGGTGTCTATTTTTCTCTTTAAAGTACATAAGCATTATTTTAAATAATACTCCTGTCAGTGTCAACTTTTAAATAATATTAACCTATAATTTACTGTGCTTTTAGCAGATTTTGTGTGATATGATTAACCTATCTATTTTTAATACTACATGTACATTGCCATAATATTTGCATATGATATATTGTCAACTTTTGTGTTTGATAGTGGGAAGACTAGAATGTTTGAAGTCATATCAGAAACCCTGGAACACGACTTCCCTTCCTGGTTTGGGAAGGTATTTGGTTATGCCTCCAACCCAGGACTCATCCTGCCTTTTATATTGTTGATGGTGTATGTATAGAATATTAACTCAAAGCTTGGTTAATAGAATATTAACTCAAAACTTTAAGGTCTATTAAGTTTCTTCCATTCTGAATCTTCACTGCCTAAATATCTAATTAAATATTGAATCCTGCTTTATAAGGGCCTTTTAAACCGCTGTCCACATTTACGGGAATAGTCGGCATGCTGCTCGACCTAAAGTTGATTCTATGTAGAGATGAACTGGGATTTAACTCTGCATTGTAGTACTGCTGATAAATATGGGGGAGATTACAGAATACAATATAAATATTGGAATGATTTTATATGAGTAAAATGAAATTCTGAGATGAAAAGTTGCCAAAGTTCACTTAACATCATATTCTGTTTTAACCTTTGTCTAGAAAAACAAAAACTCCAGATACTTGGAATGGTCCAAGGCAAAGATACTAAAAATACATAAAAGAAAAAAAAAGAGAAAGAAAATAGAAGCAAAATCAGCATATGCAGTTCATTAATGTACTACTTGCATAAATAAAAGGCTTCATATCAGAATTTCTGTAATTAAAATAGGATTTTGTATAAAATTAATTTCATAAAGTTACCACAAAAGTAATAAAATATACTGGAAAATGGAAATTGCATTATGCACTTATGTTTTCATTTAGTAGAAGTAGTAGGTCATAATTTCAAATAAAGAAGAAAACGTATGCTTTCTGCTGTTTTCTTGGCATTACTTTAATTTGCCTATTGTATTAGTTCAACAGCTGTTATAAATACTAGTTACTTATTTTTAAGATATACCATATAAGTTAATTAGCTTTTATAACTTATTCTTTAGAACAGAGTTCACAGTAAGTCATGGCTTAATAGAACATCTTCCTTAACTACTATAAGATTGGATATAGAGTATTAATAGACAGATTACTTTCTTTCAGCTTTTCCCCCTGAAGAAATAGTGCCTTCTTCATACTGTAAGAAAGCACATTTTTTTGTGTCAAAATATCAATACTGATAAGCATGATAAATGATGAAAAGATAAAGATTTTATATTAGCCCAATTTAGCTGTTTCTATAGGTGCATTGTAAGAGTCTTTATATTTAAACCATTACCTAACAAGAAATATTATTTTTCTTTAAATTTAGCCTGAGTATTTATTATCTTAATGCTACATCCAAATCCTACAAGGAAGCTAACTTGGAACTTAAAAAGAAGCTACAAAGTGTAAGGAATCAAGAAATATTGTTTTATAATGTTAGAGTAGCCATTTAAATGTTAGAGTAGCCATTCAGATCACTGAAAGATGCGTTCTCTCTCCCCATCATTAGCAAGCAGAAGAAAATAAAAGAAGAAATAAACAAAAGGCACAAAAATCAAGTGAACAGGATGAAAATCCATTTGAGACAGAACCACCACAGCCAAAGGAAAAAGAATCCAAACAAAATGAACAAAGTCCAGACCAAGGTAACTACCATTTTGAACACCTGAGGATGAGGAATTTGTATATGGTAGACCATAGCCTTCCTCACTGTCTTGATTGCTTCCTTTGCCATAATCTCTGGAAAGATATGCACAATACTAAATCACAAATATTTAGCCTACCCTCCAGTCCACTTTTCTTTCGTTGACTCTCTTAAGAAATACTGTAACACTATTCCACACCAGGCAACACGAATAGCTGTAATGGATCTATAATGAATCTCAAGATTTATACTCAACAAAAGAATCCCAGCTGAAGTTTGGTCTGAATGTCAGTAACACCTCATAGGTATCATAAACAAGTTGGGTTAAAATTTTTCAATCTCATGTTGTACATTTTTCATCCAGGATTACTTAGAAAAGCATTTGCCGTCCATGCATAGTTTACTAGGAGAAGGTGTAAAGAGAACATAATACAGTAGCAGTCCTTAAAAAAAAAGCCTAGCTTGGTCAGGCAGGTTTCAGTCTGTCTTGAAGGATTTTGCAAGCTGATTCTTTTCCCCTGAACACTGTTAGAGTTTCCCCATCATGCATCCATGATTAGAGATGACTGTTTTTGAAAAAAACCCGTGCAAAGCATGTCTGTACCTGCTTAAGTTTAAAGTTGCTACTTTGATCATCATTTATAGATAGTATCTAAGTGAGTCTAGCTACTTGGGAAAAGCCTTCATTTTCCTTCATTGTGGCCTTGCAGAAAGGACTGGAGGGAAAATACAGTGTAAAGATTGTGACGGTGTTTGACCCTAGATTTTAGGTTGCTGGCAGAGAAACCCCAGAGCTCCCACCATGCTCTGGAATTGATAGGCAGATATAGGATTTCCCTCTCAGGGAATTTCTAGTTTTCATATTTATTTTTTAATTCTGTTCTCCAAACACATTTCAGACAACAAGAAAGGTCAGGATGGTAATGAAGTGAAGAAGACAGGCCAACTGCAAGAAACCAGCTCATCTCAAGCACTCCAGCATCCAAGCCCTGCCCTGAATGGGCACTGTCCTCCACAGAGCAGAGGAGGAAGCCTTCCTCCCCCATCAATAGCTGTGACAAAACCACCGGGCCCTAGGGGATATGGAATGCCAGGCTATCTACCTGGAAACCCACGCTTCCCAGGGGTGCAGCCAGGAATACCCAGAGGCCCTCCGAACTACAGATAAGAAGCCTCAAGCACACTGTGATCCTTGAAGTATTCCAGGGTACAGAACAATGATCCTAACCCCAAACACACTCCTGCAAGTGAAGAATCTCTGTGTTCATTTTAAATCTTCATGTGCTTAGAAGTTACCGTACACTTCAGGTTTTGCAGGATGGGAGGCTCCAGACATTTCATACATCTTCTTGCATCTGAAAACATTGCAAAATGTGTTACTTGTGTCAATAGATTACTAAACTTGGGGATATTTAGTGGAAGATATTTATTAGAAGAATGAAAAAGTGTTTTACATTTAGTTGATTATTTTCTTAGAAGCCTGAAACTGTGTCCCTAACAACTTCTCCTTTTTATTAGAAGTGCACTTCACTGAAAATATAGCTTTGTACTAAGTGTGTGAGAGTGAGTTATATTTAGCATATAGCTAAATACGTCTAGCTTGTCTTCTGCAAGTCAGATATGCTTGCCCAAAAATTGTAGATTGTACATGGCAAAACTAGGAACTTTTCAAAAGCTGGATAATTTCCTCTGGGAAAATATTTAAAAGGTAAAAGAAAAGCAATATTCTGCCTTTTAGTATAAAGTGAATTTATCTCCTATTAGAACACTACTTTTATCTAATAAGAGTTTTGTCACATTTTGAAGTCTAAAACTAAATCTAAAAAATCAAAGAGGTGAAGAAATATCCCCTGTGCAGAAAAACTTGTTTGAGAAGTAAGACATACATACAATAATTTCCCCCCAAATACTCTCCAATCTTGTATTACTACAGAGAGGCACTTATTGCATAAGAATATACACAATACAACCTGGTCTGTGGATTTATGATTATACACTTGTGTTGACCTCTGTGGAGTCCGAAGTGGAATAGGTCCTTAGTTTGATGTTTTGTGGAACCACAGGATAGATGCAAGTCCATATGTGAGCTAACACTACTTATTCCCATGAGACAGTTTTATTTTTCTGTTCTGTTTTTTTTTCTGGCATCTCAAAACAACATCCATGTAATTGAACTGTAATTGAACCTATTGAAACAAGTTTACCAAGCACCCCTCCCCCTTCTAGAAGGTATCCACATAAAACACAATAATTCAGATGCAATCAAGCTGTCTTTAAATTGATTGCAAGAACCAGGGAGGGTAAACCAAGTGAAATTCACTTTATACTTAACTGGACTCTGGTACTGCTTCCATAAGCATCTGTTATCAGCTGGAAATCAGTCAGACCATTAGGGAGCACCACTAGAAGTGCTGTGTCAAGAGATAAGTCTATTGCACTGACTATATAAGGTGGAGGGTGGGGGAAGCATGTCTTTTCTGGCAAACCAACCAGAAAAAAACATTTTAACTATGGGAGAAAACAAATGGCTTAAGACTGGATCTTAAGACAAGTCTGCATCTGGGGTGCAGCAAGTCTGTTACTTTAAATTAGAGAAAGTACAGCTCAGTGCAGAGTAAGTTTTTTCATCTTTTTCAGATAAGATTTCTGATGCACAGACTTCAATTGTGGAAAAAGTACAGTAATTCAAGCTGTCTTTTTAATTTGAAGTCTTCTGATGCGATTAATTTTTAAACAACATGTTTTTATCCTAGAAAATTAAATGATTGTCAGTAGTCTTATTAAGGTTAAGCATGGGCCCCAGTCCTCTATGACTTCCATGCTTTGAAGATAAACTTTTTCACAAGCTAGGATTGATCTGTCATAAGACACTGATTGCATACGGGTTTTAAGTCACTGTTCTTTAACTTTTCATAATAAAATAACACTGGATATTCCTTAGAAAAAGAAAGATTATTTAAAGAACAAGCGAAGAAAATTGTTTTAAAGATGCTTAATGGCTTGGTGATCCACTTGAATTTTTCAAGGGCTATTGGAATTAATTGGAGTTTTTTACCCCAATTAATTGTTTAGATAGAATCTAGTTTCCTGAAAATCTTAATAAGGATTCCTTTTTGTGTTATGAGTGAAAATTTTCTGTTAGTGTTAAAGTTTTCTCATTATTAGCAGGCTTAGTATTTCATTCTATGGGACTACTTTCATCATGAATGATAGCAAAACACAACAAGGAATCCACAATGTGGACTTATTCTGAGTAAATTTCTGTTAGATCTGTGTACTGTGTTGATTTTCAGTAATAAAAGTGTTCTCAGAATGCACCTGTACATGCAGTGATGAGTGTGGAATAGCCAACATGAATAACAAGACTGAATATTGCTCATTCCTGTGATCAGCATCAGACCACTGTGACTGAAAATGAAATAGTTATTCTTTGGTGCTTCCAAGTAAAGGTCTTTCACATGTGTTTCATGAAGCTGTGCTTTAAATGATTCCTAGTGTAGTTCCATTTAATTACCTGCCATCTTATTCACACCATAACACTGAGTTAGCAGATAAGATGTGATATTACACCTTCCAATCTTCTGTACCAAGTTCATCTTTAGGAAAACATTCTATTTACTTGGTAAAAGTAATTCTGAAATTTTTACAATAGTTTGTGTGACCATGTTTCAATTCCTTTTTCCTTTCTGTACAGCCTTTCTCTATCCCCCTTGTATTTTGAGACTCGGGATTCAAATTTATAGTCTCTGCTTTTTTTTTTTTTTTTTGAAAAAACAACTCAAGTAAGCTTCATTCACTTACCCACATAGCTACTCCTTTGTTTGAACTTTGTACTGTGCTGAACAGGTAACAAATAGTCTTGGCAGAAGGAATAATATTTACTGAGATTTAGATCATGGGAAATTACCTTGCTTATAAAACAGAATATCTTTTGTTTTCATTTTGTTTTGTTTTGGATTGGATTGGTGATACATATACCATTTACATTCTTCTTTGTTGTTAGACCTGCCAATTGTACTTGTAGCCCTGTTATCCAATTACTTTCAGTGAAATAAGGGCCCAGTGCATCTTATCATGCTCCACATCTTCCCCTGCATAATTTACACTCTCTTTTCATAGTCTCTGATTCAGGTTTCATTAATATATCCATTATATTTCATATAATTTTCTGTGTAATAAAAGTGCACTTCACTACATTAGTGTACTGTTATGGAAGGACCCTCAAAATATTTTGAAGACTCTGTCAAAGATTTAATTTATTGTAGATCTGTGAAAATTATAATTGCTGAAAAATTACAGTATTGAATATATCTCCTTTCTCTTCTTTTTCTCTCTCATTGAATTGAATATGACTAAGTCCTGTACTGGGATTGTACAATGCTCTCAGATGACCAGGAAGCAAAAGACTAAAAATAAAGTTAAGACTTGATTGAATTCACAGCAAATGAGATACATAACTTGTTATAACATATTCTTTTCAACACTATGTATGTCGTGACTAAGACCTAAAAATGATACATTTAACGTATACAATAATAAAATTCATGGAGATCTGCAGAAATTTTGTAAAGCTGATAGATTTTTAAA
This sequence comes from Coccyzus lansbergi, assembly GCA_033558105.1. NCBI lineage: Eukaryota > Metazoa > Chordata > Aves > Cuculiformes > Coccyzidae > Coccyzus > Coccyzus lansbergi. The sequence continues at coordinate 146,211 of JAUMJK010000759.1, read as the reverse complement.
TCCAAAGAATCATTTTATTAACTTACATTGTTTAAAAAAACTCACATCCTGCTCACTCTAAAATTAGATGCAACTCTTGCCTGTGCTGAATCCTTTGCTTCACTTTTTACATCCTTTGTGGAAAAAATGGATGTTAAACTCATGATGGCTAGAGATAAACTTTAAAAGCAGGCAATATCTGCTCTGTTTGTCCTTGTTGATAAAGAAGGCTGTATAAGTTCACTATGAGGTTTATGCTGTCCATGTTGCATAGTCAGTCTATATTAATTCCTTTATATCACTGAACAGAGAAAAGAATGATATTGTGATGACAGGGTGATGCCATCTTCTCCTACTTATTGTAGAAAGGGTAATTATAATCTGAGGAGTAGCCATGTCCGGTGCTTATGCAAAAAACTATGAAAAATAGTAATTCCCTAAACTTAAGAATTACCTGGGGGTTGCAACAGAAGTTTCTATATGGACATGGCAAACACTGCTTTACCTGCTGATTACAGTCTATAAAGTCTGGACTACAGAAATATTTGTGTGTGATTGCCCTGTATTACTAATGTTACTGTACCCCATTGTAAGCATACTCAGTGGCAGCTGTGCTTCACATTACTAAAGTCATGTTAATGATGGAATGCATAGTTTTCTGTGAATTTTCTAGTTTCTCCATCTATTTCACAATGGCTAATGCACTCAACAATATTTCTATCGCATTCATGAGAAGCAGTATTCACCATTGAGTTTTGTGGTTGCATTATGAATGTGAGACATAACTAGAGCGTGGTTTGGGGAGACAAAACCCTAAAGCACCCACTGCCTATCCTGTAAGTATGATGGAAACAATGCAGTTCTCATTCCCCTGGTTACAAAGAGGCTGTGGTAGTCTGTGATATATCCCTTTGGTGCATCTGCTGCTTCTGGGAGGAACTATTTTAGTTTTCATTGCTCTGCCTGCTGGGTGGAAATAAAGATATTTCCAGTGTGTTACATCAAAGGAAATGATGAATTGGAAGGGTGCAATTCCCTGGTAGCCCAGCTGTGGCTCAGGCTTCTAGCTCAAGAGTGTATGGGAGTGATTTCAGCAGCAGACTTCTCTCAGAGGGGCATAGTGCAGACGTCTTTGGAAGCCAGAGCAGGAGTCTCAGATAGTTTCCTCTGACAGCTCAGTGATGCTGCCCTGCAGTGCTGGGGTAGGCCACAGCTTCCTGGGCCACTGTCTGCAGATGAGCTCTGTCTCACAGGGCTGACTCATGCAGTGATGCTAAGGTCGTGTGCAAGGAAAAGGAGTCACTAGGATGCTGTAGTAATGATTTGTGAGACTCAAATGCTGGTATGGTTGCTTGTTAGATGCTCACTGGTACATTTCCCTAGGGTAAACTGCACTGTGTGAAACTACAGGGATTTGGCTGCTGCAGTAACTGCTTTGGAAGAGAGCAGGGGCTCTGAAAGAGGGTTGCCATGTCTCGGTCCCAACCATGTCTTCTTCCTCGGTCTCATCAAAGGAAACAAGTCAGAGCCTCGCCCTGTTCCTTTCTCTCTCCCTTTAGTTTAGCTTCTTTCACTCAGTACCATGAGGAGGATGCTGGTTCTCCATGGCCATATTCCACCAGGTATGTATGCAGCCAACAGGTGATATGTACATCTCCTATGTCTGTACTGTATGTGAAAGATGGCCATTTCCCCAGAATGGCAAGGGTATCCAGGGAACTCACCTGAGTCTGTGTTAACAAAACCCACAGAACCAAAATATTTTAAGGCAGTAAATTTTTGTCTTATTGCCTTAGTTCTGTGGGAGGAGGCTGTATTTCAAGTTACAGCTCCTGTTGAAAGCTTGCAAATGAAAATGTTGCTGAGGTTAGGACCCAAATATACTATCAACATCATATTTGGGTATAAACATCCTTGGTAGAGCATTTACTTCTGTTTACACTATTAGAAGATTTTAGGTTAGCATAAAGAGCTGAGAGAAGTTCGGCACAATTAATAATTCAAGATAGGAATAAATATCGGCTCCCTACATATCTGTAGAACACCTATATATTCCGAACTGCGCTTCAAGGGTCTGATTCTTTTATTTGGCTTAGCATGAAGGTATGAAGAAAGGACCTTGTATTCCCCATCAGATATTTTTCCTTTTCTTTGAGCTGAAGTAACCTAACTGTAGTACATAGTCAAACAAAGTGGTGAACCACATATGGTGAAATGTTGGTAAAATCACAGTTGAAAAAAAAAAAAAGTATTGCAAGTATTGGACTATTTGCCTGAGGTGGGGTTTTTTTTGTCCTTGACTTTTTGTTGGAAGGTATTTTGTGTATTTGTATATACTACTCTGTGCTGTTAACGTGTTAAATACCATTTGAAAAATTTTAGTTTTTTAGTTTTGAAATTGCAGAATAAAGGAGAATTTGCAAAACTTGTGGTCGTTTTTCTACTTAAGTCTATTCTCATTGTGTGTGCATTACTATCACAGAGTAAGGCATTATACAGTAAATTATGCTTGCCATTTACTATTTGTCTGTGACCATAGTGTGGAAGAGCTTTTAACATTTCAAAAATTTAATCCCTTGTGAAGAACTTCCTAAAAAATAGAACTAGAACATTTTTTTTTCTTCTTTTGCATATAATTAAATCAGGAAAAAAAAATTCTAATGTGTATTCTGCAGTCAACAGCAGCTATGGTCCATTATCTCAAAATACAGGGACAGGAAGCAAAAACATTTATACTGGAGATACTTAATTGCATAATTCTTAGAGGAAATAGTTTGCAAATAGTGTAAGCTGTACTTAGGAACAAAACTCCACAAACTAATAGCTACTTTTATGCAAAAAGAGCTAATCAATAGAGAATCAAATGGCTAACAGACCATTAACATCACCAGTTTTCACCTCTGATAAAGGACAAATCTTGTTTATTCCACTAGATTAAACCCTTTTTAGGGTCTATGAATTGAAGAAAGAGAAAGAATTATGTAATAACTGTAAGGAAAAAAATCTTCTAAAACACTTTCTCAAATCATGAAAGCCAAATCTTCAGCAAAACACTAATATACACCAGTAAGATAGTATCAATCTAATAATTATCTTACATAAAGTCTAATTCTGTCCTTATAGCTTGGCAGGTATTTCATTGTGAGCAACATGGGATTAATTTCTTACCAGACAACTTTAAATGTGATGTTTCAAACCCCTTACCTTTCTTTTTCCACTTCTATAACTAAATAGTGGTTTCTTTGCCTGCAATCTTCTCCAATTCATTCCCATGTGGGAAAATCAATTGTTCCTATTTTGATGTACAGTGGAGAGAAGCTATTCTTGCTCTTTTTTCTACTGTTTCACTTAACAGTTCAGGTCAGAAATTAATTGATTTGAGGCTAAAATTATATTTGCTTACTTAAGGTATGAATTTACTTCATTGCCTTATACTTATTAACATATATGCTGTGACTTTGCAGAATGCCATTGGAAAAAAAGCCACTGGTTATATGTAGGATTGTTCTGGACTTTACTTGAACATACCCAGGCTGGGTAGATTTGTTTTTAAATATTATAGTATATCTCTGATGTGAATCTAATGAAGGTACAAATCAACCCTTTGAATCTCATCTCTCACCTGTTTCTTTATTAGAAGATGACCCTAAGTCAAACTAAATTAGGTTGGCAAAAAATCTCTTTTGTATTTTGACATTGCAGGGTGTTTGAAAGAAGTGATAGTTTACCTCAGTAGCTAATCAGCTTTAGCTGAAGAAAGACAAATATGTTACATTTTTCTTGTCAGTATCTGAAGTTCAAGAAATTCTTCAACTTTTTATCTGTTTGTGGGGCTCCTACTGCAGAGCTGCTCCAAACCTGACAAAGATCTTTGAGCATTGCTAGTAAAGTGAAGATGTAGGTGTGTGATTACCTAGACATTAGCTTCATATTGATATGTGAGACCAGATATGAATTAACTTATTGCCTGATTACGTGATAAGAAATGAACTTTTCCAATTGCCTTAGGAGGTAAAAAAAAAAAAAAAAAAGCTGTGATTATGTTTTTCTCCAGCAGAGGTCACAAAAACACAAGATATTATCCTGCATCCACGTGAGCAACTCCTTTCAGAAAAGGAAGTGACAGATGTAACGTTGCTGGTAGAGTTTAAAGCTAAGTGAGAATTTGTGGTAACAATGCTGATGCAATTTTTAGACTAATGCCAACAGTAAAAGATTTGCTGTTCTATGGTTATCAGAGAAAGAGTTTAATAGGTCATCTGAAATAGCGTACATGAATATTCACTGAAAAATCAGTATTTCCAACATTTGTGTTTTTCAGATATAATAACCAATAATATAAGTCCTTGGGAATAGGCCTGTTGGTTTCTGTTTTTAAAAGCAGTACTGCTAAATAACGTAGTCTGATGCATAGGTATTTAGCAGGTCAAAATACTCCCTCAGTTCTGTCATTTCAAATCTGATGATATGTAATGCTTATTCGAAAATAAGCTTTACATTACAGCTTTTAGCATCATTTAGAAGCACAAAGAAAAGGGAAAGTATAACCTCATGAAAATGAGTTTTAATTTCAGAAGTTTCTGTTTGGGAAGGAAAACTAATACCCTCTGTCTTACGCATCTTGTTTGAAGAAATTGATTACTGGATGAATGCATAGACATGTGGTAATCAGTCAAGCTTTATTAATAATAATTTGGAAAAATATTTTAGTAAAGCAAAGATAGAATCATAGAACAACCAGGTTGGAAGAGACCCACAGGATCATCAAGTCCAATCGTTCCTATCAAACACTAAAACCTTAAATACCTCCAGGGAAGGTGACTCAACGACCTACCTGGGTAGCCTCTGCCAGTGCCCAATGACCCTTTCTGTGAAAATTTTTTTCCTAATATCCAGCCTAAACCTCCCCTGGTGGAGCTTGAGGTCATTCCCTCTTGTCCTGGCCCCTGTCACTTGGGAGAAGAGCCCAGCATCCTCCTCTCTACAACCTCCTTTCAGGTAGCTGTAGAGAGCAATGAAGTCTCCTCCCAGACTCCTCTTCTCCAGGCTAAACAACCCCAGCTCTCTCAGCTGTTCCTCATAAGGCCTGTTCTCCAGCCCCTTCACCAGCTTTGTTGCTCTTCTCTGAACTCGCTCCAGAGCCTCAACAACCTTCTTGTGGTGAGGGGCCCAGAACTGAACACAGTATTCAAGGAGCAGCCTCACCAGAGCTGAGTACAGAGAGAGAATAACCTCCCTGGTCCTGCCGATCACGCTGTTTCTGATCCAAGCCAAGATGCCATTGGCCTTCTTGGCCACCTGGGTACACTTCTGGCTCATGTTCAGTTGGCTCTCAACCAATACCCCCAGGTCCTGGCAGCTTTCTAGACAGACTTCTCCTAGTCTGTAGCTCTGCACAGGGTTGTTGTGCCCCAAGTGCAGGACCCGGCATTTGACTTTATTGAACCTCATGTGGTTGGACTCAGCTCAGCAGTCCAGCCTGTTCAGATCCCTTTGCAGAGCCTCCCTACCAGCAGATCAACCCTTCTACCCAGCTTAGTGTCATCTGCAAACTTGCTAAGTTTAAAATAAATATAAATATAGCAGCTCTCTTCCATCTTTGCCATCTTGAACGTATTAGCTCCTGCCATTTTCTTTATTTAATACTCTTGTCTTTTTGAAAGAATAAAGAACTGTTCCCCTTCACCATCTTACTAAGACAGGCCTCAAAAGGGTTTTTTTGTTCAGCAATCCTTCTCACTAAAGTAGGCAACACTGTTTGGGCACTCTTGTCTAATATCTTCCAAAGCAGTACTAGTGAGAGCATTGTTGATTTTGACCAGCTTGTGTGAAATATTATCATCCTACATCTAGAAGCCACACCTCACTGCAGGAATTCTCTTAATTTCAGGACTGATAAATTTTCTGTGTGGAAGAAATCCTCCACTGACATCTTTATGGGCTTTTCTCATGTAAAAACATTACTGTGTGTTGGCAGTGAGCTTACCACAGCAATTAGATGTTTATTCAGCAGTTGAGGGGGTTGCAGCTAGCTTGGCCATTTGGTATTTCCAAAGTAGTTTAGAATAATGGTTATTTCATGCTCTGTATGCAGCTCTATACAGACAAGACAGTCTAGAGGTGAATGTATAGAAAGACCTACTTAAAGCAGATGTGACTGAGTTAGTATCTCAGTTGTGTACCCTTCTAAGTCACCTCTATCAAAGCCAAATATGATTTAATGGTGTCGGTCTAGTGTACTGTTTCAAACTAACTTACACCTTTACTCATCTGAGTTTGCATGTGTATTACCATTTTTATTCAAATAAAACTTTGCCCGAACAGGGCAAGAGTTCCTCTTGGAACTCGGGCAGAAAAGAAATAGTATGATCTCTGAAAGGTCTGCCTTTGCACAAAGGGAGAAAGCACGGAAGGCCAAAGGTCGGCTAGAGTTGAAACTGGCCAGTGTTGGTTCAGATAAAAAAAAAATTAGGGTTTTTGTATGTTTAGTAAGTTTGTTTAATATGTTAATTATGTAGCTGCCAAGGCACAGGGCTCTGGAGTGGACATTCATGCTGGGGCAGTCCTTCCTGAAAGAGGGAAAACTAGCCAGACCCACAAAGGCATCCAGCAAGAGAGAGTTACCCCAGCACCCTCCTGTCCAGTGCAGGTGAAACGTGAATTCCTACTGAGCTTTCACACTGTGTGTCACGGTCCACTCGTAAGCGGATGTGTGATGGTTCATTTCATTTGTGATTTCAGAGTGCGAAATAATTCAAAGAGAGTCAAGGGAGTCAAATTTCAATCTTAAGCTGGCACTTTATTTATTATGCCCATAAAGCGACTTACAATAGAAAGAGAGAGAGAACAAGGAAAGAGATGGGGAGAAGAGGGAAAGAAAAGGGGTCATAGCTACCACCACGGGTCCACAGATACCCAGCGTCTCTGGGAGTCCCGGTCCAGAAGGCATTCTGTTGTTTCGGTCTTTGCTGGAGGTGATCTCACGGTGGAGGGGGTCTTCTGTCTTGGTCTTCTGCTGCTCTAGAGCTGTCTTTTATGCTACTCAACACACCTATAACCCACCTTTGCCTGTGGAGATGTGCTAATCTCCACCTAACAGGCCACACATGCCAAGAGAGGAGTGTCTGAGGGTCTCCTCCCCTTGCGCATGCACTCCTTCTGGTGGCAGTGGTTGACCTGGGGTCTCCTGATGAAGGCCAGTAGTCATCATCACCTTGCGCGCATGCTCTGTTGGCTATGGGTCTGTGGTGATTAATCTTCCTGTCTTTTCCTCCTTGCTTCATGGATCTTTCACAATGGTAGGGGGCAAGGGGGCTTGAAGACAGGTGCAAAACATTTTTGAGATAAGGAAGCAGGTACAGGTGGTTAGGTACAAAGCATTCATTCCATACCAATTCTGGCTGTTTTCTGAGGCTTGCTTTTCTGATTTATACAGTCAAGTTCTGAGGCTAAAAATAAGAAGAAATGTTGAGACAGAAATCAATCCATTGACCGACTCTTACATCATGCTGACTCATTAAGGGCAGAGTGAGGGGTGATGGGGCCAATCCTCCTGCCCTAAAAGAGCCACCCTTTGGGAGCACAGCGACCAGGAGAGGGCAAACAGGGACATGGTTTATCAGAAGGGTGCAGTAAGGCAGTCTGCAAGGCAGGGCAAGCAGTAAGAGCACAATCTGTCTTTGTACTCAGGAGGCAAGTGCGGTTGGTGAGAGGGAGCCCAGCCATGGTATCCATCCGGCAGGAGGCTACATCCTCTGCACCTACCAGAAGGGATGTGTCAGCTCAAACTGAACTCCCAGGAAAACAAGAAACCATCCAGGTCTCTGACTGCAGTAAGTACCCCCAGCTTGCACTGAAAACAAGAGAGCAGTCGAGGCAACAGAGAGGTGTGATCGGGTGGACTATCTCCTTAGCCTGGTGGCAGAACTGAGAGAGTAAGTAGACAGGTTAAAGAGCATCAGAGAGTCTGAGCAAGAGAGAGACTGGTGGAACCACATACTGAGCCCTCTGAAACAGGAACATAGACAATCACCGGGGAAAAAAGCCCTTTGTGAAAGGAATTCAGTGTCCTCCCCCCACCAGGATGTAGGGAGGGACTTATAGGGAAGTAGCAAGTAGAAGCAAGTCTACAAACAGGGCAGCAAGCGAACCCCCTCCTTGCCCATACTTCTCTAGTTGCCTCTGCACAATAGGTACAAGGTTCTAGCTATGAAGGTCAGTCAGTGAATACTGTGGATGCTAATTCAACTACACAAGAGGAGGGATCAAGTCCAGAATGACACCCCCCATCCATATTACTGCAACTGACACAAGGAAGAAAGACAAGTCATAGTTGTAGGAGACTCGCTGGTGAGGGCAACAGAGATTCCAAAATGTCATGGAGACCCTATTCATGGGGAAGTCCGCTGTGTCCCAGGAGCCCAGGTTAGAGAAATCTCTAGGAAACTCCCCAGTCTGGTAAAGCCCTCAGATTATTACCTGCTCTTCCACATGGGAGGTGATGGAGCTGCAGTATCATAGCCCAAGGGTGATCAAAAGAGATTTCATGACCTTGGGACAGCTAGTGAGGGAAACTGGGCCCCAGGTGTTTTTTTTTTTTCGTTCCTCCTTCCAGTTGCAGGCAGCAACACTGGAAGCAAAAGACTGGCCTAGTCTGTTAATACATGGCTGCATGGCAGGTCTCACAACAACCTTGGGGTTTTGACAATAGGATGGCGTATGCAGCACCAGGCTTACAGGTATCAGATGGGAGCCACCTTTGCTCAGGAGATTTCAGGGCTCTTTGACAGGGCTTTAAACTGGATGTTAAACTGGAAGGGCAATAACATCAGGTTTGCCTATGACTAGCTATGGGAGGACACACTACGGTTGAAGGAATGGGGTACTGGTATGGGCCCTCCACCTGTTGCCCTGGGTTATCCTGGGCATTTGCAGTACAGCTGAGGTCTTGTGGAGATTGGGGTTGTGAGGGTTGTCCTGGTATAGTAGGTGCCAGCAAGGAAACTTCTGTGGAACATCGTACGGAAATAAGGGGTGTTCCTCTAAGAAGGTGACACAACCAAATGCCTCTACACAAACTCATGCAGCTTGGGCAACAAGCATGTGGAGCTGGAAAGCCACCATGTTGCTTGAAAGCTATGATCAGATTGCTGTTACTGAAACTTGGGATGAATCCTATGGGTAGAGTGTGGCTAATGATGGCTACAGGTTGTTCAGAAGGGACAGACCAGGAAGGGAGGGGTGGAGGGGCCTCTATGTCAGGAAATGGATAGAATATGAAGAGCTGTCTCTGAAGAATAGTCACAAACAGGTCAAACGCCTGTAGGTAAGACTAAAAGAACGAGGCAACAAAAGGAATCTTGTGGCTTATTTCCGCTACAGACCACCTGATCAAGGGGAACCTACTGATGAAGCCTCCTTCCTCCAGCTACATGAGGCTTCATACTCACAAGCTGTCATCATTCTGAGCAATTTCAAACACCCTGACATATCCTAGAAAAGTAGCACAGCAGGCTGTAGGCAGTCCAGGAAACTCCTAGAGTGCATTGAAGATAATTTCTTAACTCAGGTAATAGATACCTCTACCCAAGGGAATGCAGTACTGGACCTGATGGTCACTAGTGCAAGTGAGGTCATCAGAGACAGCTTGGTCTGCAGTGATCACATATTGGTAGAGTTCAAGGTCCAGAGGGATATGGGGCAGGTGACTACTATAGTCAGGACTCCAAATATTAGGAAAGCAGTCTTCCAGCTTTTAAAGGAGTTGGTCAGTAGGACCCTTTGGGATATGGTCTTCAGGGACGTGGGAGCAGAACAGAGCTGGCAAATATTTAAGGATACTTTCCATAAAGCGCAAGAGTGCTCAGATCCCCAGATACAGGAAACTGGGGAGGGAAGGGAAGAGACCAGCATGGCTGAGTGGAGACCTGCTGGTAAACTGAAGAGCAAGAGGGAACTGAACAGGTAGTACAAGTAGAGACAGGGAACCTGGGAAGTGTATTGAGACACTGCCCAGTTGTGGGGGGATGGGGTCAGGAATGCCAAGGCACAGCTGGAGCTGAACTTGTTGCAAGGGAAGAGCAGACTAACAAGAAGGGCTTCAATGGGTATGTCAAGCAGGAAAGGAAGGTTAAAGAAAGCATATCCTGACTGATGGATGAAAATGGTGAGCTCGTATCAACAGACAAAGGGAGGCTGAGGTACTCAACTTTTTTGCCTCAGTCTTCACTGGCAATTCCTCTCCCTACCCCTCATGGGTCAATGGGCAACAAGACAGGGGAGAGGAGAATATAACTGCTTCTACTGTAGGGAATTGGAACTAGGTGATCTTCAGGGTCATTTCTAACCCAAACCATTCTATGATTCTATTCTAAGAGAGAGAGGAGGTCTGATGAAAATATTGTACCAATATCTGGTGAAAATAGTCACCTGACTAATAAGTATGACAACAACACAGAGGCCTTTCAAGGGGTTTTTTTTCTGCCTCAGTCTTTAAAAATACTAATAACGTTGGGCTGCTTAGTCCTTTGAGTTGGAAGATGTGTAGAAACAGTGGCTTCCGGTTTGCGGAAACATTGTAAATGACTATTTCTGTCAGTTGAATATTTTTAAGTCCATGGAACCCAATTGGTTTCATTCCAGAGTACTGAAGGAGCTAGCAGATGTTAAGCAGGGACCATCTCACTCATATACCAAAGGTCTTGGGAGTCTGGAGAGGTCCCTGCTAACTGGAAGCTAGCCAGCATTATTGACAATTTACTAGGGAAGGCATGAGTGAAAACCCAAGGAATTACAGAACTGCTAGTCTAATCTCAGTTCTTGGGAAAAATCATGGGAAAGGTCATGCCTGGTGCTATCAAAAGACATTTAAAGGGCAACACAGTCATCAGACAGAGTCAGCATGAGTTCATAAGGGAAAATCCTGTCTAACTCATCTGATACTGTTCTAAGATAAGATCATCTTCCTAGTGGAGGAAGGGAAAGTGGTGAATGTATTTTCTTGAGAGTTAGTGGAGCTTTTGACATTGTCCCTCACAGCATCCTTCCAGACAAGTTGTCCAGCTGTGAGATAAGCAGGTCCACACCACACTGGGTGAAGAACTGGCAAGGCTCAAAGTGTTATGGAGAATGGGGCTACGTCTATCTGGCAATCAGTCACTAGTGAAGTTCCTCAGGGCTTTATTCTGCAGCCAGTCCTACTCAATATATTTATCAATGGATGCAGTGTTGGATGCACTATTAGTAAATTTGCTGGTGATACTAAACTTGGAGGTGCTGCTGATTCTCTTAAGGGAGAAGATGCCTTGCAGAAGAATCTAGATAGATTGGAGCATGGGATAATGATTAATGGGATGAGATTTAACAGGTCCAAATGCCAGATTCTGCACCTGAAATGGAATAACACTGGACACAAGTCTAAATTAGGAGAGGAGTGTCTAGGTAGCAGCCCTTCAGAAAGGGATCTGGAGGTGCTGGTTGAGATTAAGCTCAATGTAAGTCAACAGTACAACCTGGTAGCCAAGATGGTAGCCCGCAGCCTGGGGTGCATCAAACAGCATAACCAGCTGGTCAAAAGAGGGGATCATCCCAATGAATTTAGCATTGTACAGCCTTGACTTGAGTACTGTGTGCAGCTCTGCTTTAATAAGACAGATACTTGAACGTGTCCAGAGGAGGGCATCAAAGTGGGTGGAAGGGCCAGGAAGCATATCCTGTGAGGAGCATGGGTTTGTCTAGGCTGGAGAAGAGAAGGCTGAGAGGAGAATTCATTGCCCTCAACAGCTTCCTGAGGCAGGAAATTGGAGAGGGAGATGCTGATCTCTTCTTCGTGGGATCCAGTGATAGGGTGGATGGGAATGACTCAAAGCTGCAATAAGTGAGGTTCAGACTGGACATTAAGAAATATTTCTTTGAGGCAGGCCCCTTCCTAGTGGAACTATTCTATTCTAAATATTCCAGTGTAATCTATGACTCTATGTGTTCAGCCCACAGGACTTAAAATAGAACTGGGACCCTCTGAAAAGTAAATAGGCAATTGGCTCCTTATTGTGAATCCTTTCACTCTATAGTTCCCTTCCCACTGGGCTGCTCTAACTGCAAGTATGTACATAGCATATGATGAAAAGACTATTCCTCCTGTTGTATGGTAGAGCTGAAGAAATGAATATGCTTTTTACTTCTAGGTGATCTTTTTCAAAATAGTATGTTGCTTTGGACACAATGTCTTTCAGAGACTGAGATGAGCTAGTTAATACCACATTTTAGATATGTGGAACACAGCAAAGGCAATTAGTGGTGTAGATATTGGTAGAACAAGTTCTTGTGACTCCAGCATAGCTGTTCTTTGAGCATACAGAAGGAGTGAACTTCTTTTTTTCTGTCATTAGCATTGACATGAATTTTTTGTTCCCTCATGGGCCACAGTTCCTGCCAAGAACTTCATACAATCATAGAACTACTTGGTTGGAAAAGACCTTTGAGATCAAGGCCAACCATACTTGTTCACTATTAAACCATATTCCTGAGCATGTCATCTGCTCATCTTTTAAATACCTCATGGGGTACTGACTAAAACCATCTCCCTGGGCAGGCTCTTCTAGTGCCCAGAACCCTTTCAGTGAAGAAGTTTTTCTTGATGTCTAATCTGAACCTCCCCTGGTGCAACCTGAGGCTACTTCTTCTCATCCTATAACCTGTCATTTGGGAGGAGAGGCCAACATCCACCTGACTACAACTTCCTTTCAGGTAGCTGTAGATAGTGATAAGGTCTCCCCTCAACCTACTCTTCTCTGGGCTGAAAAAAACCTCAATTCCCTCAGCTGCTCCTTATAAGACTTGTTCTCCAGCCCATTCACCAGCTTCGCTGCCCTTCTCTGGACATGCTCAAGGACCTCAATGTCATTCTTGTAGTGAGTGTCCCAAAACTGAACACAGTATTCAAGTTGCAGCCTCACCAATGCCAAGCACACGTGCATAATCATTTCCCTGGTCCTACTGGCCATGCTGTTTCTGATACAAGCCAAGATGCCATTGGTTTTCTCAACCACCTGAGCACACTGCTAGTTCCTGTTCAACTGGGTGTCAACCAACAATCCCAAGTCCTTCTCTGCTAGGCAGCTTTCCAGCCACTCTTTCCCAAGTCTGTAGCATTGCATGGGGTTGTTGTGCCCCAAGTACAGGTCCCAGCATTTGGCCTTGTTAAACGTCATCCCATTGACCTCAGCTCATGGATCCAGCCTGTTCAGGCCCTCCTGCAGAACCTCCCTACCTTCCAGGAGATCAATGCTTCCTCCCAGCTTATCATCATCCACAAACTTACTAAGAGTATATTCAATGCCCTCATCCAGGTCATTGATAAAGATGTTGATCAGAACTGGACCCCACATGGAACCCTGGGGAACCCCACTTGTGACTGGCCTCCAGCTGGAGTTAACTCCATGCACCACCACTCTTTGAGCCCGGCCATCCAGCCAGTTTTTAACCCAGCAGAGGGTGCACTTGTCCTGGCCAGTGGAAGACAGTTTCTCAAGTAGGACACCATAAGAAACGGTGTCAATACTAAAGTCCAGGTACAGTATATCCACAGCCTTTCCATCATCCATTAAGTGGGTCACCTTGTCATAGAATGTGATCAGGTTAGTTTGGCAGGACCTGCCTTTCATAAGCCCATGCTGACAGGGCCTGATCACCTGGTTGTCTTCCATGTGCTGCGTGATAGAATACAAGATGATCTGGTCCATGATCTTCCCTGGCACTGAGGCCAAAACGACAGGCCTGTAGTTTCCTGGATCTTCCCTCCAGCCCTTCTTGTAATAGGATGTAACATCTGCCTACCTCCAGTCCAATGGAACTTATCCAGTCAGCTAGGACTGCTGGTAGATAATGGAAAGGGTTTGGCAAGCACTTCTGTGAGTTCCCTTAATACCCTCAGGTGGATTCTATCTGACCCCAAAGACTTGTGAATGTCTAATTGGCTGAGCAACTCTAACCATTTCTTCATGGATTATTGGAGTTTTCTTCTGTTCTCCCTCCCTGTCTTCTGGCTGTGGAGGCTGAGTACCCAGGCAACATCTGACTTTACTGTTAAAGACTGAAGTAAAGAAGGTATTAAGTGCCTTGGCCTTATTCTCATCCTTTGTCATTGTTGTTCCCCCTGCATCCAATAAAGGACAGAGATTCTCTTTGGCCCTCCTTTTATTGCTGATATATTTGTAAAAAGATTTTTTATTACCTTTCACAGAATTGGGTAATCTAATTTCTAGCTGGGCTTTAGCCCTTCTGATTTTCTCTCTACATGATCTCACTTCATCCCTGTAGTCCTCCGAAAATGCCTACCTTACCTTCCAAAGCTCATGTACTTTCCTCTTTTTCCTGATTTCCACCCAGAACCTCTGTTTAACCTCTCCTGCTTTCTCCTGCAGCAGTTCATTACCCTGCACACAGTGATGGCCTGCTCCTGCACCTCCAGGAATTCCTTCTTAAAGAGCATCCAGCCTTCTTAGGCTTCTTTGCTCTTAAGGACATGGAACTTTATCAATCAGATTCTGGACAACCCGAAGTCTGCCCTCCAGAAATCCCAGTTGGCCATTCTACTGACCCCCTTCCTTTTGTCTCCTAGAACTGAAAATTCTATCATCTCAAGATCACTGTACCCCAAATGTCCTTCAATCGTCACATCTCCAACAAGGCCTTCACTGTTCACAAACAGCAGGTCCAGCTGGGCACCTTCCCTAGTTGTTTCACTCACCAGTTAGGTCAGGAAGTTGTCTTCCACACACTCCAGGAGCCAGCTAGGCTGTTTCCTCTCTGTTTTTTATTTTTAACAGGCATATAGTAAGTGGAAGTCTCCCACAAGGACAAGGGCTTCCAATCATGAGACTTCTTCTAGCTGCTTGTAGAATGAATATCTTGTCAGCCTCCTCATCCTGGATGGGTGGTCTGTAGCAAACTCTCACCACGATGCCTGCCTTATTGGTTACTCCACTGATTTTTACTTATAGGCACTCAACCCTATCATCACCATCCAGGCAATTAAAACACTCTCTAAAATAGAGGGCTACCCCACTGATGCTTCTTCCTCACCCGAAGAGTTTATAGCCAACCATTGCAGCACTCCAGTTATGGAAGTCATCCCACCACATTCATCTAATGGCAATTATATTTTCTTACCATAAAATGACTTATAATATTACTTGCTTCTGTGTGGGTTCTCCATAGGCTGTAGCTTCCTTCAGAGCACACCCACATGCTGCAGCATGGGGTCCTCTATGGACTGCTGTGTTGATATCTTGTCTGGTCATGTCCTTCATGAGCTGCAGGGGGACAAGTGGCTCAACCAGGGTCTTCTCCATGGGCCACGGGGGATTCTGCTGCAGTGCCTGGAGTGCTACCTCCTCTCCTTCCCCACTGCATTTGTTACCTGCACAGCTCTTTCTCTCACATTTTTCTTATTCCGCTTCTATAGCTACAGCATAGCAGCTTTTTACCTTTTCTTAAATATGTTTGCAATGTGATGCCATAAGTTTTGTTGTTTGTTTTAGCATTGTTACACTATGGCTCTATTTCTGAGCTACCTGGACCCAGTTGCGTCTGACACTGAGGAAGCCCCTGGCTTCTTCTCACAGAGGCCATTCCTGCAGCTTGCCCACCACCAAAGCCTTGTCATGAAGGCCCAATACAATATCATAGGCCATGTTTCATCCTTCAGGGTCTGTTAACTTCAGGAAGTTTGAGGACAAACACATTAGGTTGAATTTCCAAGAGGAAAAATGTGTCTGTTTCACATTTATAATGTTATACAGTGGTTTTATTTGAAGTGTGCTTGTTCTGACTCTCTTCTTCAAAACTACCATCCTATTCAGCTGTTCTGTATATTTCTTCATGTTGTTTACACTTCTGTTTCTCTAATAGTTTCCAAAGTTTTGCCATACTTTTTAAAACTTTTTAAAAATCCAGGGTTCACTCTATATATTGCATGCATGGCCTTGTTGCTTATGGTTTCCAAATATTTAGTGGTCACAACACTCTCCAGGATTTGTCTGCCACATTTATTAAATAAATAAAAGTGGCAGTAGGCAACTTCTCATAATAAATGAGTACATTGAGGCCAGCTTCAGTCTTTCCTTACACACCCTCTTAGGGTGGCATACAAGCAAATGCCTTTTCATATTGCGACAGTGTTCATTTTCCCTTAAATATTACCTTTGCTCCAACTATTATTTTTCCTTCCTCCCTCAGCTTTCAGTCAAGCTCAAAAAAAAGCAGCCTCACTTTTCTCCTCTACCTGTCTGAATCCAAATCTATGTGATAATCAGTATGTATGGAATATCAGAAAAAGCCCCTTCCAGCTTCTGAAGCAGTTATTTGTCTGTTTTTGCCTGAACAGTCTACTGGGTTGCTGTCCGTATTCTTCATTCATGGCCTTTGAAGAGACTATATTCTAATTGCATAGTCCTAAAGAAGTATGAGGAGAAACACACTTGAGTAAAATGGCTAGAATTTTGCACAGGGCTTTCAATAGAAGAGGAGGCTGAGAGGAGACCTCATTGCTCTTTGTAACTACCTGAAAGGAGGTTGTGGAGAGGAGGGAGCTGGCCTCTTCTCCCAAGTGAGAGGGGACAGGACAAGAGGGAATGGCCTCAAACTCCACCAGGGGAGATTTAGGCTAGAGATTAGGAGGAAGTTTTTCACACAAAGGGTCATTGGGCATTGGAATAGGCTGCCCAGGGAGGTGGTTGATTCACCTTCCCTGG
Source organism: Coccyzus lansbergi (assembly GCA_033558105.1). Classification (NCBI taxonomy): domain Eukaryota; kingdom Metazoa; phylum Chordata; class Aves; order Cuculiformes; family Coccyzidae; genus Coccyzus; species Coccyzus lansbergi. Next base: position 129,481 of record JAUMJK010000759.1, on the reverse strand, counting down.
AGGTGTTTAAGGCATGGGTAGATGAGGTCCTGAGGGGCATGGTTTAGTGTTTGATAGGAGTGGTTGGACTCGATGATCCGATGGGTCCCTTCCAACCTGGTTATTCTATGATTCTATGATTTTTCTTCAATGAACATATTCATACTTCTTTTGCATATGTATCTGATGTTCAGCATGGAAGAAAGTCGTTGCAAGGAAAGAGATTCTTAATGTCTGCAAGACACATGATTCTTAGGTTTTATTTCTGACCCTTCGATATCCCCTTGAATATATAGTAAATGAGTACCTGATCACTCGCCTTTATGGTTCAGCTGCATCTTATAGAATCTTGTTCAGAGAAGTGAAGGTTTGGCCAGAATGTGAGGTGTCATTTGTGAATGACTGGATCTAAGCAGCATGTGAATCTCATAGGCTGCAAAGTTTCCAGATCCTGCTCTTTGAAAGATTTCAATTATAGTCAATTTAGCATTTATGTATGAGACACATACATGTTTGCCATTATATAAAATAATGTTATAGATTAAATTGTTGAATTGTCCTTATGGAATATCTATTGCTAATGAGGCAGAGTTAATTCCAAAATGCGGGTTGTTACTGTGATTGTGGTTCAGAATTCTCAAATACATGGTAGAAAAAATACATTCATTTTTAAAATGCCATTTGAAGTAAAAAATTTAAAAAGTAGCTACTTATTTTGAGCTGCTCTGTTTCTAAGGTGCATTGAGGAGGCCTGACTTTTCTGAAAATTCAACACAGACAGATAATGTACATTTCCAAACAAATTATCAGTTTAGCTTCTTTTCTTTTTGATGTTGCCTCTCCCTAAGTGTGCATTCCTTTCAGAGATGAGGGTGTGGGTGATACAGCACATTCCTAAATCAAAACAAAAAATATTGTAAGAACAAGACAGTAGAGTCCAAAGTGTCTTCAATTCCTTTAGAAGGAACAGTATAAGACTTTACATGGCAACCTTAGATGTTCCTTCCATGAACTAAGGAACATTACAAAGACGAGAGTCTTCAAACCCGTGTTAAAGCCAATGAGGGAATGAAGACTTGGCTGTACTGCAACCAAATCTAGTTCAAATTTTTCAAAAGTATTTTTTTGAGTAGAAGAGATCTATTTACATGCAGGGTTTGGGGTGGGGAATTTTTTTACCTTTTAGGAAAATCAAGCGGTGGAAATCTTAATTTAAATATAACTTAGCATACCCACTAGGGGGAGTGAGAGAAAAGGGTTTGCTCAGAAAGATGGAATCAGAAATGTTTTGGGGTTTTTTAAAATAATTGAACTTCAGTAAGTAGCTGTAAACCTAGGGTCATTGAAGGAATTTTTATTTTTTCTTTGTATTTTTATACCTCACACACAGTGTCTTTTCCAAATTCAATTATTTGTATTTGAAAGACACTGGAAATCAAACCAGCTGATGATGAACTTCCCTGCAATGATCGGCAGGAGATGTGGCAGAAAGAGTTCAAGGTTTTGAAAGGAATTATGGTCAATTGATTTTCTGTAGCCATGGTTGCCCCAGTTGTGACGAGACCTAGCTTTCTTGAAGATGAGATACTTACCTATAAAGAGGACTAGTAGGTACATTTTCAGAACATAAGGGAAATAGACTGAGACGGCGAATGGAAATGGTAATTTGATGGAGTATGTGCCAAAGGATTCAAAATAAGGCAGGGACACACAAATTGTAAATGCTGTAAAACAACATGGTAAAACATTAGTCAAAAGGAGGTTAAAGGCCATCAAAAATCTTCACCTAAAAGTGAGTTATCTTTAAGGTTATCGGATAGCTATATTACATGCTGAATTTACCATATTATCCATATGCATATGCATATTGTTTTCTGCTCCAGCTCAGTTTTGTCTGTTCAAGGTGCTAATTGTTCCTAGTACTAGCATTAACAGGTATTCAATAACAAGTTCTGTCACTCCTGTAGTTGCATGCCTTTCAATATGATCTCAACACATTTCCTCAATTTCCTCATGTAAGTATGATAAGCCACTAAGTATGGCCTAAGCCAGTAAGGTAAGCCTAAGTGGGGAGGAGGGGGAGCGTTTGGATTTACTGTCTAGTGTGATCAGTCTGGAATTGGGGAATCCATTTGTCTTTTATGGTAGTATTTTCCAGAAAAATGAACATATTCCCACAATGTCAAACCTCTCTTCCCCCCACCCCCCCAAAAAAAAACCAACAAAAAACCCCAGACACATAAGACCCAGACAACCCCTATTAAGGAAAAGAAGTACAGAAAAGAGAGATAGGTGACAAACAGACACATAGGTTAACATGAGTGTTCATAAATGTTCATGATTACTGTGGTAACACAAAAAGAAACATATTAAACATAAATTACAATTGAAGTGATAAAATTTTATTGAAGGAGAAGAAAATCATCGGTACTGTTCTCATCTCCTTACCTTTAGCCAGAACTGAAAGAGGATAGAGCAGGATGCACAGTGAGAAGTTGAGCCATGTCAGTGGTAGGTAGTATATTTCCATCCTTGCTAACATGTTGTAAGTATATCTGCAGTGAGAGGAACAGTGGATGAACTCAGAGGGAATGATCATGTATTTAAAATAAAGATATATTACTGAAAAAGCCAAGGGAATTGCAGAAGAGCTTGGAGCTATCTATCTTGAGAAAATTTCAGAACTGCAGCAGTTTTGTTCAAGCTCCAATTGATGTATGAAAGTATATGGTTCATTTTTTTGGATGGGTTGTGATGCTACCTAGAGCAGGCAGACAGCTATACAACCCTCCAGCCAAAAGTTCTATCAGAAATGAGCATGATTTCATATTGGTCCATCAGAAAATGAGGTTCAGATAAGGGGTGTTACAACTGAAAGGGGCAGGCAGAATATAACTGTTGCTTGGGACTAAGTGCTGATTTATGACTGCTGACCTAGTTAAATCACTGTTGGAAAAGGCTAAACAGCAAGGTTATTACAGGTACTTAATCTCCTGGGTCTCAGAAGGGTATAGGTATAAAAAGGGGGGGTAGATATAAAAAAAAAAGGGTAGGTATAAAAAAAAGCAGTTGCACTCCAATATACTTCAGTATTCTATTCCTATTGTGGCTGTTACTGTTGCTCACAGGGAGATCAGAATGCCTAGGACTTCAGTATCTAAGGCTAAGCTAGTGCTAGATAGTTTGATCTACAAGTGATAGAGCAGCTTTCCAAATACAGCAGAAACACATCTAATTGCATTTTTTTGTCAGCTTAAAGGCTTTTTGCCCTGTGGTCCTGCTAGAGATATGAAAATAAGGATTTTTAAACAGTAGTTAGCCAGGACTGTTTCTAACAGATGGAACAAGCATTAAAGAAACTTTCTGTATTCCCTTCTTGTTAATTCATATGACTATTTTTACATCATTCCTGGAGTGCAGAAGAATTTGATAGGCTATAAATATACCATCTTCTTTCAAGTTTGCCTTCTGTAACCTCAGGATTATCTCAAATTATTATTATTATTGCTTTTAAGGCATAATTTCAGCTCAGTACAAAAAAGAAACAGTTATTCCCTTCCTAGACATCCTCTTGGGCTGTTCGGAAAACCTTGTTGAGTTTGCTGTCAGTATATCACTATCCATAATGCACAGGATATTTATGTCTCCAAGAAAACATGTGGAAGAACTTGCAAGACTAGTTGACTAAGGGATAAGACAGATTCCTGTATACTTTTTAGATATGACTGCTTCTATGCAATGCAAGGATATGGGACAGATACTATAAAATAAATAAGGTAAGAATTCTAAATCTATGTGATTTGTACTATGTATTATTCTTTGAATTGGTCATTTGCGGCTATAGACCACATTATCTTGTCAATTAAACAGTCACTGTTAATGCTCTGATGCTGGACTGTACTCTTTAGCAATGATAGAAAATAATGCGTTTTTAGGACTGTTGTGCACTGACAGGACTTTACATTCCATATTGTTTACCCTTTTGGTCTCCCTTCAACTGCACAGAACGTTTGGAGCAATAACCCAAACAATTAATGTAAGTAGTAGTTTATTAACGTATAGTACAAGTCCTCTGAAGCTGACATAGAATTTTCTGTATGTCTTCCCTGCTGTAATTCCACAAACTGAGGTTCATAGAGGCTTAAGTTACATTTGAGCAATGTTCCTGACTTCAGGTACTGATGCAATTCAATCCACCATACAGAATTTTTGAGATAAGAATCTGGAATTGTATTCCTATCCATTGTGCCTCATGCATATTTTTCCTGCAGTGTGACATGTGCCCTAGCACAGCAGATTTCTCAGACTCTGCAGCAGGAGATTTTGGCTTTTTGAAAGGCACAGTGCAATTAACCCAGAATAATCTTTCCATCTTAGTAAGAAGTTCTGCCTGTGCTGTCTTACTGTGCTGTCAAGCTTGGATCTAGGTGATAGCATTGTAAATCAGTTTTGGGAATTGCTGTTCTCTCGGAGGTAGCGGTGATTTCCTTCTAAATTTTTATTGAAAAGGTCAAAGCCTTTGAACTACGAACAGTAATGCGGTGATTTGTTTCTGTAAGTCACTCTGCCTCTCAACTATGTGGATTTCATAAATATCAGTAAGTAGCTGATAAGGTCCAAGCTTTTATTTAATATTGATAATATGGCTTCCTACCAATTTCAAAATAGTGTAATGAGCTTGCAGTACAGTGGGAATGGGGTTCTGCATGCAAGAATCATTCAGCTTCCCTCTGTGGTTTTGCCATTAACTTCTTACCTGACCACATCTAATAAATTCCAAAGGAAAAATAAAACACACACAACGTATTTCCCTTGGACTTCTTCCTGGCTGTTGATCACAACAAATAAAACAATTACTCTCTCAGTGATCTGAAAAGGAAAAAAGAATTGTCAATTAAAGTAGCACCTTCTATGGCTCTCATTTCTATGCCATTTTGGCAAAGTAGGAGGCCACAAGTGAATCCAGTTTGCTTTACAGAAATGCTCCAGTCAACACTTCGCTTCTTGCCCTGCTTTTGTTCGAGACCCCATTGGCCTCTAGCTAGGGGAACGGGAAAATGTTGGCTGCAGCATCTAGATTTGCTAGATGTAAGTAAGTGTGGTGGTTTGCTTGCCAGCAGGGATGACTTGGGTTTGTAGGCCAGAAGTACTGTGGATCAGCTAGCTGAGATCACAGGAGCAAGGACTTGTCCCACTGCACCCTTGTGCCTGGAGCACTTCCTTGCTTGTAAACTGCATGGGTGGCTGTGGATTTCAGAAAGCCCATGTGTTGAGTAGTATGCCAGACAGTGCTAATCTCACAATCCCAGCTCTGCTTTCCATAGCTTGGAGATCTGTCTCTGAAGGAATCTCTTTCTTATTAGATTTGCAGAAATGAGGAAGAAAAGCAAATACCTAATCTTTCTTTCCTTTGTATTCCTAGCTAGGAGAAGTGGGTTTAAGCTTGTTATTTATGTGAATTATTGCCAGAATGTTTATGTCAGAACTTTTTTTCTAGTGGTTGAACTTTATCTGGCCCACAAGGTATGCCTTTAAAAATGAAGAGTAATGGAAGTGGATTAAACGGGAAGTATCCTTAGCTTAAAAAAATACTTTGGCAATATTAAAGCTCAAGAGTTTAAATCAAATTGTGTCTTTTTACAGGTTTCTTGGGCAAGTTTTCTACCAATATCTATGCTCTGCCCTGTAGAATAAATAAACCTGTAGTATTCAGTACTGCCAACAGTTGCTTCTGGAACTCTCCCAAAACAATACCAGTTCACTCTGATTTACTATCTGTTTGAAAGTGTTAAAGGAGCAAACATGCATCTGTTCAGTTGGGATGAATGAGTATAGCTTCACTGGTTTTTTTAATACCACTGGCATCTCTTCTTTAAGGTATGTTAGATTTCATGATTTTATGGGTTAAGATGTCAAGTCAATGAGAAGTCATGAAATGAAAACTGATTAACAAGGTGGTTTTTATAAGCACAGTCATTCTCTAGTTTCCCCTCTCCCCTTACTCCCGCCTTAAAAGAAATAACGTAGTCAGTTAGCAAGTTTGTGCAGTAGGTTTGCTACATGTTTGCCAGTGCCTGTGTGGAACATTTTGCCTACAGATTTTTTTGCAAACCATATGTGTCAGATAAAGCAGCTGTCACTTCACTATTCAGCAAAATTACGCAAGAGCAATTTTTCATACAGAAAGAAAGATGTCCATCCCCTGGGGATCTGGTTCCTCATTTTGAAAAAGCACTGAGGGACCACAAGAGGTAAAAATGGTTTTGCTGCCTCTAACTTTGCCCTGGCTGTCATCTTATGCTACTGATCCCATTGGTCCCTAACTGAATAATTGATTTGTAAGAAGCTCAGATCTTAGAATGATAGAATCATAGAATCATAGAATCACCAGGTTGGAAGAGACCTACTGGATCATCGAGTCCAACCATTCCTATCAAACACTAAACCATGTCCCTCAGGACCTCGTTTACCCATGCATTAAACTCCTCCAGGGAAGGTGAATCAACCACCTCCCTGGGCAGCCTGTTTCAATGCCCAATGACCCTTTTTGTGAAAAACTTCCTTCTGATGTGCAACCTAAATCTCCCCTGGAGGAGCTTGAGGCCATTCCCTCTTGTCCTGTCCCCTGTCACTTGGGAGAAGAGGCCAGATCCCTCCTCTCTACAACCTCCTTTCAGGTAGTTGTAGAGAACAATGACGTCTCCTCTCAGCCTCCTCTTCTCTAGGCTAAAATCTTGGCAGACTTCTGTATAGATGGGCCAGGGAACAGAGAGGGAGAGGTAATAAGTCCTGTGTTTGTAGTCTGGTGCTGAGGAACCAGGCAAGAATATTGGGGAACTGGAAGTATTAATTGCAGAATCTTACACCACATACAACAGGGGCAGAACAAATATGGTGTGACAACCATTACAAGATGAAAAACAAAACAAAGTTGAGAACAATGTGAGCATTAAAAAGGGTTGTGTACTGGAGAGAACAAATAAAACATAACCTTGAGTTAAAATCAGTTTGGTGAAGGGTAGTAAATGAGTGCAGCATTAGTGGTGTTGGCATTTTGGTACCAATCCTATAATCAGACTGGTATGTGGAGAGAGAATTCTGCAATATTGTTAGTATGAGAGATATTTGCCACACGGAATTATCTCACTTAGAGACCAAAGCATTATCATGGTAATGAAAAGGTAAACATATTTTTAGATGTGAGAGCTACAGAATTTCCAAATGGGCACTTGCTTTTAAGAGGTGGCTAGGTGGACAAGTGGTAGAAAACAGCATAAGTCAAATGGTCAGAAGCTGATCCCATTTGAGTGATACAAGGGAATAAGCAGTAGATAGATACCAACCAGTCTTAGTTTCAAAAAGATGAATGTTGGCTAAGAAGATCAAATGTCTGTAGATACCCACAGTTCAGCCTCATGATCTGGGTTTGAAAGAGGTTGTGGATTTTTTTTCTCTCCTCAGGGCACAAGAGGCAGTGAGAATCACCTAGCTGAATCTCAGCAGATTTCTGCCATGAGAGGATTCATGTGTAGGAAATGGAGCAGTGGAGGCACTCAGCCTCACTAGTTGCAGATGGTGGAAGTCAGCAATTAGACTGTGTAAAGTAGGTTAAGCACCTGCAGGAGCAGGGAACTGGACCTGACACAAAACACGTCCCCTTGTTGTCAAATTGTGTCAATTTTGTGAGTCTCCTTTGTTCTCCTTTCTCAGGTGCCTGGTAGCCTGAGGCATTGTGCCTCAATGAGGCCCTCCTTTATGGTTTGGGTTTTTTTCAGAAAACACCTCTGAGTTTGCTTCTCCATTATCTGTACTCTATATCTCAAAATGTTCTTCGTAAATTCTACTAAACCACCTATACGTGATATTAGGCAGAAATCCTTCATTCAAACTCTGCTTAAATCTTGTCTCTACTGTTACAATTACCAAACAACCAACCACCACAGGGGTGTTTTCACATTTAATTTATTCAAAACAGCATTACCTCTACTCCTGTGCTTCCCTGACATTGCCAGAGCCATATTTGTCTCATTCTTGACAGTTTCACTGCAGATATGCATGTGTGTTCATTGCCTGGGAGATGCATCTAGGGATGTGTTTTAAGCTTGGAGTATGAGTAGGTGGTGGAAGTGCAGAACTGGGCAGCCTACTATCGAATTCTTGCAGTATCTGGACTATGTGCAGTCCAGTAAGCTTCAGTAAGTTAAGCATCTCTAACTGCCTTTCCCTAGTTCATTGTGGAAAATCTCTCTTTTTTCCCTAAGAGGAAGTGAGGAAAACAAGGCAAGGCACTTGGGAGCACACAGCTGGCACATGACTGCTTAACCTGCATTCTTACACCAAAATCAGGGCACATCAAAGAGCCTCTGCATCTTTCTTGGATAGCATGAAACTACTGCTAACGTTTAAGCAAGAGAGTTGGTTTTGTGTTGAGAAAACACTAAGGGAAAGAACCAAGTAAGGATCTGAAACTATCTTTGTTGTGAGGTAATTATTTGGATCAGTGTTGTATCATTCCCTGACCCACTTTCTCCATAATGGCTTGGAGAACACTGCAGTAATTGCACTGCCCAAGAAAAGCTGCAGTATTCTTGCTCAGAATATCCATTTCATAGCCAGTGTCTCTTGAGGCAACATAGAGCAGTGCTTGTGCAGTCTTCCACAATTCCTCCTTCTGTAGCACTGGGTAGGAAAGGAACAGACTATGTCAGGGTTGGGGAATGTGAAAACTCTGCCAGGAAAATCCTTACTTTAAAGAGCAGGCTGCTATTCTCCAAGAGATGACATGAAATTTGTTACAGGATACATTAGATAGAATACTATATTTTCTTTACTAAATTAATGTAAAAGCATGTAGATTTAGGCAGGGAAAAAAACAGTTAGTTGCTTTTCAACACATTTACTATCATACTTTGTGAGCAGCAGAAAGAACAGAGATCTGTATTAGTCGATCAGTTTCTGATGGAGATCTAAAAAGAGGAACGTCTTCACCCATGCATGCTATATGTCATTCAACAAAAATGGACTATCCAGAAAACTAAAAACATAACTTATTTTTCTTAGTCTTCTACCTTCTCACTGATGACAGCAGTACCAGTTTCACCATTATTCAAATGGATTAGGAAGGTTTAAAGGTAAACTCAATTCCACATTTTTACTTTTTCTGAAACATTAAGAAAAATACCAAAACCTGAGATTAACTCCCAACAGAAAACAAGAGTATGGTAAGAATACTGTCAGAGAATCCTCTTATTTTCTGCTACAGAACATGGTCTTTGGGTTGGGTTTTTTCTGCCTACAACTGAACATACACCCTGTAAACTCATTAACAGCATGAGAACCTATGGCTGTTGGCACAATTGCCCTATGTCTGATTTTGAGGGGGCAAGGACCCTTATGGCAGTAATATGACAACTACCCTTTCTTTCCTCTCCTAGTATTAATTGTTCTTCAGTCCCTTAATTTCACTTTCTTAACTGATTCTTTCCCTTCTACACTCTATGACCACCAGCAAACCTTCCTGTTTCTGGAGGTTTGATGTGTTGATGGTTCTCTCACTGCCGTCTTTGCTACCTCACAAAATCCTGTGCTTGTCTACAAAATAAATATGCACTTCTCAATGAGGAAATGGCATGGAGAAGAATTAGCTACTGAAACTTAGGCTCTGAAATATTGTCTTTTGGCTGTAAACAGGTTGACTGAGGAGGTAGTATCCTCAGCCATGTACAGTGCCCCAGAAATGTCTCTTCTGGAGATCTTCCAGGTCCCTATAGTTGTGGATTGGGCGTGGGGCACTCAGGATTCAGTTTCAGTTCAAGAAGAAAAAAAGTTGAGACAACAGTTTTCTAGTCCAGTTCTGAGGGCTTAATTCCTGCAGTTAGGAAATTGTTAGTAAGTCAAGCTCCCTGAGGGAGTGTGCAGGTGGATGGCTCAGGGCAGTTCAGCCTGGGGTTGTTTTCAGGGCCAGCTGAAGTGTGTAGGTTGTGGAGGGAGGGTCTTGAGAAAGGGACTTACCTGCAAACACCTGGGAAAGAGACGGCTTTTATCAATGCCAATGAGGATGTGTAGGATCTCCAGTGTAGATAACAATTGGCAAAGTCGCATTACAAGTCCTATGGAGTAAAATGTGTCAGCTATCGAATCTACAAAGTGAAGAGTAAAATCAGAGGGTGGTTATAGACTGAAAGTCTTGTCCTATTACCTCTGGAGATAACAAGAAAAAAAAAAACTTCACACAGTATCAGACTTTTGAGTAGCCGAAGTAGAGCTTCAGGGTGGGGTGGGGGCAGTACACTATGTGCATGTGGCTCTGACACAGAGGCAGGAAGTTGAGAAAAGAATGTGACCCCTACACTTGATGCACTGGGAAACGCTGTGCAGGATGTGCTGGTTTAGAGATATAGCTTTAGGATATTTCTAAATATGGGGAAATGTATAAGGAATGTCTGAACATGAGGAGTTGTTGAGATCCGGCTTGTATCTGTGCTGACAGCACTTCCTAAAACAAGTAGACCAGAAATTAGGTATTTTATGTGTCTACAACTGTCCATTATTATAAATAATTTTAAATTTCCAGTCACTGGATTTCTATTTTTGTACCTTAACCTCAGGCAACGGAATGAGAAACATGTTTTACTGTTTTTGGAGATAAAGTCATATGCAATAACCACAAAGATATTCTCTTCAAGTAGCTTCAATAAGTTTAATATTTACCATAATGACTGGACCTAGTCACATTTATGTCTATGTCTAAGTCAAATGTCACTAGTATTGTACTACTAGCAAAACAAGAGCTTCATTCCTGATGTGGTACAAGCAGAACACAGGTACCAGCAATTTGTTCATACCTTTCAATGTAAGAAACAATGTTTAATTCTAATGGAAATCACAACCCCTGGTGTTGCACATACACCTATTCAGAATCCTACCTTTATATCTAATTGATGTTTCTGTGTGTCACTGCCTCTTAAAATGTTTAAGAAAAAATAGAAGGAATCCTACCTTTTCCAAATGACATGAACCTGATGATCATATTTGTAAATATCCAGGAATGTCCACAGAATTGCATTAAGTCATACATAAAGAGATAGGTGTTCATGGTAAAGCTGAGGAGGTGAAAACAATAAAGCAAACTGTATGACTTACTTCAACATTCAAGCTTTTTGACCTGTAGAAATTGCATCCTCTTTGGACATGTTAGTAAATGAAAGGAAAATGGCTGAAGTGTAAATTGATCATGAAAACTGTCTGTGTCTGTCATAGAACACTACTCTTCCAAATGTATCAAAAGCTCCCTTTGTTGTTTTACTTCAGATATGCCCAGAAAAGTTTTCTGAGTTTCCATAAGGGTGCCCTGTGGCCTTACAGTGAAATTTCTGCCTCTGGAGGAAAAAACAACTAAATGAAGTACTGGATTCAAGACTGAGCCCCTTGGTTTGGTTCTGCCTTGACAGTATGACCAGGCACAAAGGACTGCTGGAGTTAAACCCACCACAACCCTGCCAAGGGTTATGGATTTCTGCAGTTGGATTAGGTTTGCACTGTTCTTCCCAGAAGACATGCCACTAGCACACACTCAAGACAACTTAAAGTTGTAGCTATTATAAACTCATTTTCATATGTAATCTGACTTTTTGCAAAACTTCATGTGCTCTGGAGACCCGTAATTTTCCTTTCCCATGAATATATTTTGTTTTCACATATTGCAGAGAGAGAGAGACGCTTGTCTGTCCTTCAGTCATGAAAAGGACTATCTACCTTTTTGGGAAATTAATTTCATAATTTTGTACTAGAATTTATCTGCTGTATTTGACTAATTAATTTCCTGTCCAAACACAGAGTAAGATTTCCTTACGTTGCCCCTTGATCCAGTGTGTTTGTGTGGTATGTCTCTGCCATCAAACTTTATTTCATCTAGATCTATACTTTAACAAACACAGTGAATTTCTGTGTTTAGAAATACCCAAATAGGATAAACATATATACTTCGTTCTCAGCCCCAGACCGGGACCATAAATAACAATATACACTTCTGTAAATAGATCTAGATAAACTAATTTTCTAAATTTTTAATTCAAGTATATCCTGAGGAGGTCAAAGAAAATGTCTTCCTCTTTTCGTTTTACACAAAATTGCTGCTATTCAAATCATCACTTCTCTAAGTACAGAAAGATTTGTTGGCATAATTTACATCCCAAAAGACATCAGTGCCCCTTGATACTATGAAAATAAGACATATGAAGACCTAGACAAAGGAATGTGTTCCATAAACATGCCTTTTGGGGAAAGTATGAAACAATTTGAACTGAAGTCCAGTGAGCTCTATAAATATTGATCCCAAATCCCATATTCTTTATAACTGAATGACATTTCATTCTCTCTTGTGGTAAGAAAAAAGATGACACATTGTACATTGAAAACAGGCGAAAAATAAAGAACTTTGTTCTGATTTAAGGAACAACCTTAATGCTGGGTGCATAGGAATTACTGTAATAGGTATGAAAGTTACAGGACAAGTTATAAAAATCTTGAGGCTTTCCAGTCAGCACATCTACCATTCTCTTTGGTCTGATATCACCATGTGGGCTTTGTGTGGCATGCAAGCAGAGTGTATGGTTTCTCTCTTCTTCTGAAGTTTAGTTTGCTACGTCTACCTCTCAGCCTTAGAACTTGTCTTTCAAGGATTTGGACTTGTTTTCTGAACTTTTCTGCCATTGGCTGGCTGGAAAATTGTTTTTACAATTCTTAGGCTGCTTAATCTTGGTTAAACAGGGTGTAACCAAGAGGACATTTGTAAACACAGCCTCACACTAGTGTTCTGGCAACATGGGGGCTGTTTCATGTTAGAATCATCATCTTTAATACCTACTGGTGAGTACTGAAATGTATGCACACTGTTGGCATTTATGGAGGGCTTCATGTTACCAGTGAAGTGATGTGCTGATGGGGAGTGCACCGGTGTTATCTAGAGGACCAATCTTGGCCCCAAGGCTGTGAGCAGCACCACTCCCTCACTTAGTGATGCTCTTCCATGTGTGAAGGAACTGCTTTGATCTTAAAATGAGGTTTCATCCTACTGTGCTGATCCCCACACAAAAGGTATATATATTACCAAACAGAAGCCTTTGACAGAAGTGAAGTAATCTGTAGAGAATAAAAAGTCATTTCAGTGTAATCAAATTAAATGGAAACATAACTGTCCCCTAAGGGCTTTCTCATCCAAAGTCCACCTCTATATCTAGAGAACCAGAAGCAGACAGGATAACCTATTTTACTGTCCTAAAAGTTCTGTGTCATAAGACAAATTCCACCATCTTCTTCTGTCTGAAAGGTCACTGGCAGAAGGGACACCCTTTAATTAGAACTCTTGGTCCTCTTGGTTAACAGCAGGTGTCATTCCCCATTCACCTCACAAAGCCTGCTTCTGTAGCACCCTTGCAGACAAAACATGGACTGGCAATCCACCAGGTAGCTGTTCAGTTCCTGGCCCTGGCCCAGACTGCGTGGCCTTACAAACCTCACTTAGCCTCCCTAGTGCCTGGTTTGTAAAATGGACTCCATGCTGCATTTATTTCTTGTTCTGGGATGTGCTTTAGCACTTTCAAGATGTTTTCATTTGAAGGTGTTGGGGCAGTGCTGCACATTTCAGTATTCTACCTGCATTGCTGACATGGATCTTGCAGTAGACAGACCCAGAAGGCTGGGCTTGCTACCTGTTTCTGTTGTCAGTTCAACAGTAATTACTATGGCTGGGTTTTTTACCAAATACATTGAAACAATAGAGATGCATTTATCAGATTTAGAATTAACCTTGCTCAGTGGAAAACTTCATCTACTTTCTCTCCGGGCTTAAAATCTAGGAAACTAGATGAAATGTAAGACCATCCAGAACTAGTGCATACAGCAATGTGGTCCTAACAATCCTCTTTTCCCTTTAATCCACTAACAAAAATTTTACCAGTTATGCAGCTTTAGCTTGCAAAGTCTGACACATCTCCACATGCAGAAAAAATCATATAATTGTTGCATCTTATTATTTTGAAAATGAAGGTCTTCAGTTTGTTTCTGTGGTAGCTGTCATCCAGGTGAAGTACTGAGGTATGTGAACTCAGTGAGTGGTCAGGACTTTGCTCCCCTTGGGCTAAGGTGCCATCACAGCAGCGGCACCCAGCTCAGGGCAACCCTTACCCTGGCTAGATGCCCTGTGCAAGATGCCAAACTGAAGGTCACACTCAGGTCTCCCCCATGGAGGGTCCCGCCCAAGGCTGCCCGGACTTCCTTGCCTTCAGAGCTATTGCACTCTGCTGCCTTCCCGTGCACCCATACTGGTTGGCTGCACATGAGGAAGAAACTGTCACGCTGAAACCAGAGAGTTATGTTCCCCTTTTTTTTTATTTTTTTTTTTTTTCTGCTGGAAAGGTCTGCTAGGAAATCCCCTCAAGCTGACATGTTTTCCTCTTAAGTCATATTGGTTTGGACTTCACTCCTTCCCCCTCCCACCCATGACAAACTGCAAGCGCTATAGCTCAGGAAGAGAAAGATGCTGGGAAAAAGTATAAAAGATGTATTTTCTCTCACAGGCACATCCCACCCCACTTTTTCACCCCTTCCTTTTCGCATTTAAGTAGGCTAGGTCACCTGTGCTCAAGAGGTATTACCTGTCGCAGGCATCGGACTACTGCTGCTGCTTCTGATCCTTCTCCTTTATTCTCTCTGCAGCTGCAACAGCTGTTTGTTAGGCAATCACCCCTCCTCTTTCCTCTTCCCCCACCCCACGACGTCACTGTATGTAGCGCTAAGCAGGAACAACACTGCACTTCCCGAGTAATAAGTTTCAAGCCCCAAATGTCTCCACTTCATTTGTCCTGCTCCCTACCCAGTCTAGCCTAGCCTAGCACAGCCTAATCAAACCAAAAGGAACATAACCTAACTTAAATTGGTTTCTTGCTGTTTTACTAGTATGCTAGTCTGTAAATCCCACTAACTTTGTCTCTTAACCCAGAACAATATTTTGAAGGATTACTGGAGAGAAGAAACACAAAATTAAAAATCAGTTTTTCATCTCTGTTTAAGTCATCAGCACTACAACCATGCTAACAACACTATCAAATGATAAGGAAGGCTGGGAGCATAGCATAAAAGGAACACTTAAAATTTCTTCAACTAGAGAAAAGAATTTTCCACTTCTTGTCAAGAAAGGTCTACTTATTCATGCCCCTCTGAAATATGGGCACTGCTGGCAGAGGAAATATATGTGTGCATACTAGCCTACTTCTACCCTTTAGTGTCTGAGATATCTCAGCATAAATCAGATGAAGAAGAATGCCATAATGTGTTTGTAAACTCCTTTCTGCAAATAAATAAGCTTTCCCACTGGCATTCATGTTGAAACCACATCCATGCTCCAATGAGATCTGAAATTTTATGTTATTACTGACTAAGTTACCAAAAACATAATGAGCATAGGATATCATGTGTGAGTACAAAAAATCTGGGGAATAAAATGTGCCTTACTGGGTCTCATTCCTACTGCAACTGGTGCCAAGCTCCTGGCAAGAAAATCTTCACTGCTGCCTGGAGAGGTGTCAAGTGCAAGTGTATGTGATTTCCCGCAAACAGTATTTTTTGTTGTTATTCCTCCCTTCTGGGACCTTAATAATGGGGTCATATAATTAGGCCTGGCTTTCCTACTTATGTGGCAGCTCACTTACACTGCTCAAGAATCATCATCTTTTTCCAAGCTAAAGAATGTATTTCTCACAATAATAACAGTTAAATAAAGGGTTAAGCAATTAAAAATGGCTGTTGAAAGGCTCAGCCCTTATCTCTTGCGAAACAGCTCCCACGCTTGTTTGGTGCCTCTGGGAAGACAAGCAGTATGAATAATACTGCCAGAAGTTGAGCTCATGATTGTAACAAGACCTTGCAGTAGTAAGATTAGTTCTTTTCAAATGCCAGGCAAATATAGCAGAAGCTCACCCAGCTTTGTGATGTGCAAAATCCCTCCTGTGGGCAGCTACCAAGTTAAAGCACCCACAGATGACAAAG
This sequence comes from Coccyzus lansbergi, assembly GCA_033558105.1. Lineage (NCBI taxonomy): Eukaryota > Metazoa > Chordata > Aves > Cuculiformes > Coccyzidae > Coccyzus > Coccyzus lansbergi. The sequence goes on along the minus strand of JAUMJK010000759.1, from coordinate 113,458 downwards.
ACACACACAAGAACTGGTGAGCTGGATACCAGTTCCATCCCGTGGTGCTGGCACAGCCTGGCCAGCAGGGTTGGCTTTGGCAGCCTGCTGTGCAGGGTCTTGACCCTGCGCTGGGTACCCTGCACCAGACAGTGCTGGTGCTCCAGGTGTGGCTTTATAGCTAAACAAGTGGTGCTGAGGAGGACTTTCTAAGGGGTTTCCTTTGAAAGCAGCTTGGCCCCCTGGGCTGAGCGCTTGCTAGGAAAAAAAAACCTGGTGTCACAGCATGTGAAAGAAGTGATGCTGTGCTGCAAAAGGAATGATGTTGATGTACTCCAAGCCTGACTTATGATGAGGGATGAGGCATTGCAAGGGCCAATGACTAGAAAATTTGTTTCAAAGGTGTACTTCTGAGCTGAACTATAATGCTCTTATAAAAACACAGTTGAGTGGCAATGTGCTGCAGCAGTGGAGCCAAGGTACAGTGCTCAGAAATCAACTGCCACCTGGATATTCAAATTCTTCCTTGGAGAATGTAGAATACAGCCTGTGGGTTGCAGGAAATACAGCCAAACAGACCTGACGACCTAGCCCTTAAGATATTGTTTTAACAATAAAAACACCTTCCGTGAAATGCAAGGTTTTTTCCTGTTTGCAAGTTGCTGTTCAAAATGCACATAAGGTCTCTTTAAACTCAGCAATTTGCACTGATGTTTTTCTAGTGTACTTGCCTAAGAGTGTAAGAAAGGAAGATCAGTAACAAGAGGTAACAACTTTTATTACACTAGACTGAATAGGAAATGCTTTCAGGCCCATGGGTTTTGATGAAAGGTATTTTTTTACATTTGAAACATTCAACAATTTTGTAACCTGCAAAGCCATTCAGATGAAAGCAAATATTACATGTCACTATTGGAACACATGTTAGATGGATATGGGAAGACTAGAATAAGTCCTGGAAAAAAAATCTATACTGTGTTCTTGGAAAATAATCTTTCTTCTCTGCTCTCTTTCAGATAAATTTCTCTCTAGAAACTACTTAACCAGCATCAAAAAATTACTTGCATATTAGTTCTGGCATCTCTTAAAACAAGTTTCATGACTGTTCAGCACATGTTTAGCCTGAGTCTTCTAGATTTCTCAAAATCTAAACAGATTGTAACTGTGTTTGTTGTCCCTGTATCATCAAGTGGGAAAAACATATTCTCTCCGGGCATATTGCTTGTGTCAGGAGCAATTGCAATCGAGTTCCTTATGTGTAAATTCAATGGCAGACCTGAAGTATTACATGGGATATGGAGAGACTCTCATTCTCTTCAAATAAGAAATATCACCAGAATAAAACATCTGCTCCTTTTACGTATAGCTTTTGTTTCCAAATCGTTACTATAAAAGTAACATGCACAGGTATTTTAAGAAAACAAACCACTTGTCTTAAAAACAATTTTCAATGGTCCTAACCGTTAAATTTATGTCTCCTTTCCTGCATGATTACATACGTTGCCTACCTGAATTCAAGCCTACGTTTCAACCAGTGGATTACACCACTTTAAGCACTGGTAAATCACAGTTCTTAAACCTATGCTTTATTAAAAGCACACATTCCAATACAACTGACTTTGGTTAAAAAGTAAACTATGGTCCATCTAGGGGCTAGTGTGGTGCTCTGCTGGACACACTTATTTCTCACTGGCAGGCAGAGTATTTGTGCAGTGCTCCTTAACATTTATGTCATATGACCAAGACTGCCAGTGAGAAAAGGAGGGCTGTAATCTCCACACTGTAAGCAGCAGGGAAAACCATCAATGCTTTTGTCTGTATTATTAAACTAAGCAAAAGAGGAAGCAGCAACCATATCAGCTCTCTGCCTCTCACTCTCCGGTGATTTTGTAAATTCAGCAGACACCCTGGCTTGCAAATATGTTCTACTTCACCAGAGTGAACTTGCTGGCATCATCTAACAGAGTAAGTCATACCAGAACTTCCTGGCTGCTTTAGGTTGTGTAAAGGTATGATGGTGAACACGTGTTGTGCCACAAGTGTACACTAAACTGATACAGAGCTGGAAGGAGTTTTATGTTTACAATTTCTTCAGGTGAAAAGCGGATGAGGTTTGGAAATATTTTTGGAGGAAAAAGAATGCCAGTCAATCTTATTGCCTTTCACTATGACTGATCTTTTGCATTTACAGTCTTCTAGGATAGTTCAGTTCCCACACAGGAAGGGGTATTTCAGAAGGAGTAAACTGGCAGTGTTTCCTTGTCACTGCCCTGAAGTGGGATCAAAACAAAAGGAAGGATGAGGGAAGCCAAACAAGACCCTCCTGCCAACTCCTGTCCAGACCTCCTAAAGTGTTGCTTCAGGGGAGATTTGACAACCTTACACACCTTAATTATCGTGTCCTGGGAGTCTTTGAGAGAGCTGGTCATCCAGCCTCTAGACCAACCTTTGTACTTGCAACCAGCTCTACAAAGCTGTAGGAATGTGTCGGCTTGGGGGATTCATTATTTTCAAGTATTTTTCTCCTGGCTGCAAGATATTACCCTGATCCCCAGATGAAGGCAATCAATAGAAAACTACTAACAGTGCTTTCAGCAGAGAATAAAAATGCAAACTGTAATATGCCATAATCATTTTTTTCACAAAATTATTTCTACATATTAACAGCTTATTTTTGTGATGCAAAGGATGACTTATTTTTAGGCTGATCAATACAACTTGATTCTACTGTTTTTAAAGAATCTGAATCTGCATACTTGGGGATAATCTAATGTATTGGGTTTGGGGTTACAATTTTTTTGCAGTTTAATTTTCTTATAGGAGTTACTGTCAATAGCTTCACACATTTTACATTTTTTTTAAAAAAAATATCCTTTATCCTGTGGTAGGAGTTCTTGTTCTTCCTTCTCATTTTCAACCAGCCTCTTTTCAGCAGAGTAGGAAATTCAATAGTTTTGCCAAGGAGGCAGTGAAAGGATTAACTAAAGATCAAAGAAATGAGTCATGCTTCTACGATCTCTGTGCCTGCACTCAGTTTCATTGGTGGATGAGACACATGGGCACAGCAAATATGCCTTTACAATAAACAGGAGGAATCACTGCTTTAATGCTTAACTCATAATAGAAGAGTGTGAGTTCTACTCTGCAAGGGATTATTTTTAACTACTAAAAAATAATAATCACAAGAAAGGTTCTGTTACAGCCAAAGTAAGATTTTCTCAAAAAATGGAAACCAGAACTACCTCAAACCCAAAGACACTTGAAGAGAAAATACATTAATTCCTTGAAGACTGAAAACTTTTCACAAAATATCTGACATCACTCATGCTTTATTTCTTCTGCCAAAGAAAAGCTTTCTTCTTTAGATAAATATATGTGTCAAGATATTTTCTTTCTGGGAAATTAACTGTACTGCACAATGCTCCAGCTAATTCCAGAGGAAGCTGTGTAGCTACTGGCTTAGCAAGATAAGAAACCTGAGGAGTACAGCTAATAAGAGTTACAGTGAATAGAGACAAGTGTTACCCAGTGTCCATGGGGCAGATACACATTTGAAATCTCAGTACTTAATTTCCTTAATGCGGATTTTGACTTTGTAACTGCATTACTGTGTTTTAACATTTATTTTGTAGAGGGAAGTATTAAGTGTGTTTAATTACACACTTTCAAGAGCAGATTATATTATTTGCTTAGAAGATTGACTTCTTCATTGCTGAAAGTAACATGGTTTTATGAAACCAATTGTACAAACTTGGGCTCTAGAAATTCGGTTTTAGAAAATGAATAAATGCTGCAACTTCTTATAGAGAGAACTGAGGCATTACATGAATTTGTCTGTGCTCCTGTAATCATTTACCATTGCTTCATCCTCAGCCCCCCCGAAATTAAAACAGAAGGCTACCGGTTCACATGAGCTGGGATTTCAGTTTCAATGATGTACAGACAGAAAAGGAGTTATTCCAGGACATAGCCTAAACTGTGTTTATAGCCTAAACTGTGTTTAGAAGCAAGATGGACTTGGTAGTTCATTGCTGCAAATGGGGAGGTGCCACAGCAGGCCTGCAGCTGCCCTCCAGTTTGCAGAACAGGCTGTGGTACTGACATGTATGCAGGCTGAGAAGAATGATTATACTCAATTTCCCTGCCAGAGTTTGTTCCTATAGGAACTCTCAGTACTCAAAAAGTCATTTCAACTTACCAGTATTTCTTGATGTCAGTAGAAGTATGGGATGTACTGATCTAAATGACCCATCCTCACCTACATCAGGATTGGCATGAAGCCCTAGCTGTCTTATTGGGAAGTACCAAATGCAATCTTGCTTGCTTAGTTCACCATTTTATTTTCTGCATTGAATTTCTAAAACAAAGTAATTTTATTCTGCCAGTCAAAATTGAGGGTTGACACTGTCTTTTAAAATTTCTATCTCTTTGGCACCTTGTTCTCCTCTTTGGTCACTCCCTGTAAAGACACAGTGTTCTTCCGCGTCCGGGAGGGTGAAAACCGTTCAGGGCAGGGGGCAGGTTGGGTTGGAAGGATACAGCAGTCCCTGAGTGCTGTCTCCCTGTGAGCTGTTCCTGATCCCCTCTCCAACCCACACTGCTCAGCCCTGCTGTTGGTCTGTCTGTTCCACAACAGTCACCACTGCAGCTTCCATGTGGCTGCTCTGAAGGAATGCCCTTCCTAGAAGCTTCCTTCAGCTGTCCTTCCTAGAAAAAAAAGGACTAATCCTCCATGATTACCTGGAAAATTATGTCCACAGGCTTCTGTCCTGTTTTGCTTTGGGTTTTTGCTCTGCTTTGTATTTGCTTCCTTCCCCCTTCACTATCCTTCCAGTTTAAAAATGAAGTCAAACCAGAGCTGACAGAAAAGCCAAACGCATGGAAGAATTACTTTGGGCAGCTGTAGTTGACTGTGACTTCTAAATAATTTTTCCAGAGTAAACTCTGGAATAAATGTTCTTCAGGTCTGCTGTAGCTATTCTGAAGTTTCATGTGGGATACAAGTCAGTTGACCCTAATCCCATAAATTCTCTCCAGAAAACAGACTGCATAGATGAAACTCCATCTCTTCTAATGCAGTTTCCCCAAAAGTGCAGTGCAGTGCAGATAAACAAGGTTCTGTGAGATCAGCTATAAGAAGTGCCACAACTGCAACTGGGACCTATACTGCATAGCACTGTGCATAAATTTTATGAGAAGTTGCATTAAGTATTTTAGCCTCCAAGTAGCCCATCTTGGAAAGATATTCTTTTTCACTTACATTAAATTTTTGACCAGAACTTGAGAACTTTACATTCACTGCTTTGTTCATTTCCATTTGGAAATAATAACAGTTTATTGATAAGCAGCATGCATGTAAAGATCTGAAAGACTGTCTTGCCAAAACACACATGCATTCTCCTACAATACTGGCATTTGTCTATAATCTCACTTTGCCCTCTAGTGCCCATTCCTTTTTTTCTTTTTTTCCCCACACTGCAAGGTACTCTGTTAACTGAAATATGTCAAAACACATTTTTATTTGGTGATATCTTAAGGATAGTTATAAACTAAAAAGAAAGCTTAATGGTATGAGAGTTTCAGAACAATTAGTGATCAATATTCCCACTGGAAGGCAAGTGAGACAAAAATCCCTAGGATCCTTTGTGAGAGAGCAGTTGAAAATATTTCATGCTACTTCCAAGTTTCAGTGAAAAGGAGACCATTTCAAGAAAAGTTTACTGCATTTCAGAACCATTAAAGATATCAGAGCCAGATAGGTAAAGTAGGCTGAATGCCCTTTTATTGTACAAGCTTGAAGTGCCAAACCCAAACAAGCAGGATTAAAAAAGTTTTGAAATGTTATTGCAGTGTGGACATTTAAAGTGCTGTTAGTTACAAAACCCACGAAGCACAAGTTTTGCTGTAACATTTGTGGCAGGGTGTCACCAGGCAGAAAATTGGTTTTGATAGTCTGTTCCGTTTCTTTGGTCTTTTCTGTTCTGGATTATGGTGAGGTTGTTAGCTAGTTTTATTTCTGCTGTTTCAGCTTCAGACCCAATAGCCATGTCTCTCATTACCTCTTTAGCTTGCATCCACGGGTGGCAAGGAGAAGACTACATACACCCTGCAAAAGAGACATAGATACGGTACCTGAGATCTGGTGTACCATTGCTTTTACTCTTATCTGTCATAATTTTGTTTAGATGTTATTATCACACCTTTGAATGATACTCTTCTGAATGGCTGAATATCAGGGGAAGCTTTAAAGTGGTTCCCCACCTAATGTTTAAACCATCCTTTAGCAATTTCAGCCCTCTGGAGCTAACACAGAATCATAGAATGATTTGGATTGGAAAGGACTTTAGAGATAATCTATTTCCAAACCTCTTGCCGTGAGCAGGGACACCTCCCACTAGATTAGGTTGCTCATAGGCTTATCCAATCTAACCTTGAACACTTCCAGGGATGGGACATCCAGATCCTCTCTGGGCAACATGTTTCAGTAACTCACTGCCCTCACAGTTAAAAATTTCTTCCTAATGTCTAATTTGAATCTCCTCTCTTTCAGCCTAAACCTGTTACCACTCCTCCTATCACTGCACTCCCTGATAAAGACCCCTTCTCTAGCTTATGTGTAGGCCTCCCATAAGTACTGCAAGGCTGCTATAAGATCTCCTCAGAGACTTCTTTCTCCAGACTGAACAACTCCAGCTCTCCCAGACTGCCCTCAAAGGGAAGGCTATGGAAGCCACAGGCTGCTGTCTCTGCACTGCTTCTTTATGCCAGACCCAGAAACCTGTGCTGAACATACATCAGCCTTGGCCACAGGAAGTAGTTGGATTTTTTTTTTTTAAGTCTTTGGTTTTTTTTAATAAGCTGTTGCCAATATTTATCAGGTAACAGAGCCTGGATAAAACTCTGCTTTCTTCCTTTTCAACACGCAGCAAGTGACAACAGAAAATACAACCATTTGAAATGGGGTCACCCAGGGACAATTTCCCCAAGGGCAAAATCCAGGCTTGACCTCACAGAAATTAGTGGATTTTTACCAAGTTTCTTGCAAGTTGTTTTAAAGAATGTGATTATATTGCAAGTATTATTCAATGCTAGGGTTTGGAGGAGAAATTCGTTGGAATATCAATATGTTTCTGTGGGTCAATTTGTGAGCAAAAGAAGATTTCATGCAGTAACAAAATACAGCACTGAATGACGTTGTTCGAGATTGCAGTAGTCAACATGCATACACCTATGAGCAAGTAGGATGTACCACAGACAGGTGTGGCTTTAGAGTACTCTACTAAATGCAGAGAATTTATTTCAAATGAGTATATGAAAGAAGGTAAAGTGAACTAGAAATAGAGCAGCAAGGAAAAAAGGTCTTTCCCCCCATGTAACTAGAGGAGGTAAAAATGCATCAGTTAAAAGTAATGACGTCCAACTGAGAAGTTATTGCAGAAACCATATCTACTGCAAACAATATCCTATGTAGACAAGGTCTTCTAGAATTACTTTATCTCTCTGAACAAAGTTAATGTTAGATGGACTCAAATGTGAAAAAAACCCAAACCACAAAATAAAAGTCTTGGGAAAGAGCATACAAACTTCGAAAGAATAATAAATAATCTTAACCTAAGTCAGGACTAGTTAAATATAGTTCTACTTTATTTTTTATGCAGTCTCAATCTGTACAAATCTAGAAATTTCTGCAAGGTAAGGAATGATTCTCTACATGTAGGTGAAATGGAGATGGAAAGTACCAGCATATTTTATTAGCAGAAAACACCATAAGATGACACTATTTGTTGTAAGACCACAGTCACTTCCTATGGAATAACTCTCATTGAGAAGTCACACAGATTAATTTATAGCTACTGTAGACACCTTGCTTACCAAGGTAATTACTTACAGTGAATAACGCACTATATTTTAAAAAATAAGTTTCAGCAACATAGTTATTTAAATACAATCACAACTAAATACAAGCATTGCCACAAGATAGATCACAGAACAAATAAAATATGTAAATATTCTTAAAGCTAACTTATGTCAGATCAAAATCTTTGTACCTTAGTTGTTAAGTTTGCTTATGACTTTTTCTATCAATTGAAGACATCTCCTCATTTCTGCACGGCTGATCTCCCAGGAGCACAAGTTGTGTTGTCTGTCTTTAAGAAAACAGTCTATTTTCTTAAAGTACTTTTTCAGTTTCAGTCTGTTGATTTCTTTACTCCAAAAGTAGTGGCTCTGCCTCTTGATCACACATGCCTCCAAGTGCTCAATTTGATGATAAATTCCATTTTGGAATTGTTCTAGAGCAGTCCCATCCCAAGCTGCTAGAGTCAGATTTTTGCTAAAGATGTAGAAGATATGTTGGTAGATATCTTCAATGGCTGCCTTGACAGCCTCTTTCTGTCTGGGCTTTAGAACCTGTTTAGGAAATCTGAAAGACATTTTCTCTTTTAAGCACTGTGGAGGAAACTTTTTGCCCATTTTGTCCAAAAGTTGCAGGCTGTTCTTGATCATTTTTCTTTGCTGTAAAGGAAGGTGACTACACTGAAGACTGGAAATGGTGGGGGTGCACAACAGTATGAGGCCAAATTGTATCAAGCCAAAAGCATTCATAATAAAGAAAAGCTCTAATGTTCTTTCTTTCCTGTGTATAAATGCTGAGAGATAGGTTGGGATGTTCTGAGGTCATTCATAGGCTCCTGTTTCTTCAAATTCTTGAAATGTAATAATTCTGTAGGAGAAGTTTTCATTCATCATTGTTTGGTTTATAAGGTTTTCCCCCTTTTGTATGCTTTTGACAGTTACCACTTTCATTTTCTGCCTTATGACTTCATTATCTCTTTTTTTCTTTTCCACTTTCTTCTTATTTCATCTGGATATTAAAATGTTTTATATATATGTATTAGATTACCTGTTCCCTCTCCCTGAAAAAATCTACAGGAAGAATAATGACAGTTTTAAAGAAAAAGTGACAGAAATATCCTTAGTTTCTTAATATTTCAGCAGTGAAGGAATATGTTGATCTGCCGAGTACTGCTGCCATTATCAGCATGATTTATACTCCCAAAATTCAGTTTAGCTTTCTCTATCTACTTTCATTCTGGGAAATTATTTTTCTTTCACCTCACCTTTATTTCTCTTGACCATTTAAACTCAAATGACAGATGCCATATTAATAAAATATGTGTGGCTGTATATATAGATAAGCATTTTAAAATGTGTATATACTTTAATATAACTACATGTATTTTAATGCATACACTCTGCTAATTATCAAAGGCATAGATCTCACTTAGATACTGTAAGTGTCATGTAAATACAAATACTCAAATGGGAACAGGTTAGATACTTGGATAAAATAATCTTTTCCCCCATCCCCTGTGTATATGTAACTGAAAAATAATTAGTATGTGTGTCCTCAGAGCACAGATCTGAATTCTGACATTGAACGGGTAGCAAAAGAATAGAGAAGACAAAAATACTCTAAAATTCAGTTTTTTGCTTTCCCTAGCCATGTAATAGAGGAAGTTAAAACTATCACAGTATGTTGGGAAATATAGCTTCTATCGTCGATTTTATGTTGGTGAAAGCTAGTCTTAAACTATAACTTGGCTGTCTCCCCCATCTCCTGTGTGAACTTACATCATTGCAAAGGCAACTCTCTGCAAGTGATTATGTCTGCTTAAAAAGATCAGATAAACTTATTTTTAGTCTTGAAACCTGGCTCTGTATTTTTATTTTATTTTATTTTTGTAGCACCCATTGCTATGTGGTGGGCTTTATTTGCACTCTGGTAGTCACTGAGCAGATTTATGATACTATTTCAGGGTTTCGTGTTCAGCATATAGGTATTTGGGAGGCTTTAGAAAGTCATAATTAAGCTGAGCACAATTATTCACATGAGCAAACTCCTTGGATGTTGTTTAAGATATATTGGATTGGCTGTACTGCCAGTGTGAGAAAAAATAAATCCCCTAGCATCTGTGACAGCATGAAATCAAAAAAAAGGAAGAACAATCAGAGCAGAACATAAGTGTATAACATGGCACCAAATCTTTTCACTCAGAGGGAATTTTTATTACTTTGGAGATCAGCATGCATCAGGGCTGTCTTTTCATTCTCACTGAGTCACTCACATTTGTCAGTATGTGAACTGTGAAAACCACCAGGCACGGACAGGTTCTTAGAATGATTTGCTGAAAGTGTATGATTTATCAGATTGAATGGGCATTTAGTATGAAAGAGCACTCGCACATTAAAATCTCGAATACACATAATTAATTTTTAATAAGTGCATTCCCAAAGAATTAGTAGACTATTCTGAGTAGCAGCTGCCTTCGTAAAATGAAGGATCTCTCACATTCACTTCATAATGAGAAAAAACACAGATGCCCAAGCTTAAAATGCTTTTCAAACCCTTCTGTTTTTAGAAAAAAGCCATTTTTAAATATAGGTTTGCATGTGAATAGTGATTTTTAAAGAAATCTACACAGTATCAAGGCAGCCTTGGAAAGTACCATGACAGACATCATAAAAAATATTTGAGCATATAAAATAAAAAGGGGGGGGGAGCATATAAATATACCATTGAAAATAAATATAAAATATGAGACAAATTAGGAAATAGGCAAATAGGAGGAGGGTGCTGGCCTCTTCTCCCAAGTGACAGGGGACAGGACAAGAGCGAATGGCCTCCAGCTCCACCAGGGGAGGTTTAGGCTGAACATAAGGAAAAAAATTCTCACAGAAAGGGTCATTGGGCACTGGAACTGGCTGCCCAGGGAGGTGGTTGAGTCACCTTCCCTGGAGGTGTTTAAGGGATGGGTGGACAAGGTGCTGAGGGGCATGATTTAGTGATAGATAGTAATGGTTGAACTTGATGATCCGGTGGGTCTTTTCCAACCTGGTGATTCTATGAGTCTATGATTCTTTGAAATATGTGAAGTATTTGTGGCCTGATAATTACAGAGATAAGCAGCGGGAGCCATCTCGGGCTGTTTTGGCAGGTCAGAACAGGCAGTAGTTGGTAGCATGCGTTCAAAGGCTTGGGTTGGTTTCTCCCCTCTCTGGCATTAGGAGGATAATTGACACAAGACAGTGTCCTCAGAGAAAAAAGGTCCCAGGCAGCCAAGCAGGGTAGTCTGCTTCTGGAGGTGGAGTCCTGGGCTAGAGGAGTAAGAAGAGGCCACTGCAGAGACAGGCTGCTGAGTACAAACAGGTGGGAGGGGAAAGTGAAGGAGCTGCAGCCTCACAGCCGTTTTAATGGGGCCATGTTCAGGAGACAAGGATTTGAGCTCCCTTTGCTGCCCGACTGCTCCAAACTGGTCCTCAGCAATTGACATGGCCAGGCTGGTATTGATCGGGTGGGTGAGAAGCTTCATGTTGTCCTTTTGACTTTGCTTTGCTGGAAGCAGAGATAGAATTGTGTCACCAGGCAGAAATAGTGCAGAAGGGTGGGGTTGGAGCAAGGGGCCATGCTGCTGCCTCCAGAAGTTGCAAGGTTGGGACAGGAAGGGTCAGGGCACCAGGAGGGGCCCAATGGCACTGAGGATGCTCCTTCTGCCTACTCCAACAGTTTGATATGGGAATGTCTTCTTCTTCTGGTCTCTTTGTCTGATGCTTTTCAGCGTGTGTGCAGCTCTGTGGGTAGAAGGGATGTGGTTTTGCAAACTGGCTCTGGCTTTTGCTAGTATCCTCCTTCCCTTGACATAATCGTCATGGGAAAATGGTGAGAGAAAAGTAGGAGAAGGAGAGTTTTCTTTCTACTAGGAGGTAGCATGAGACTGTGTGTTAGTACCAATGGGCACAAATGAGTGATGAAGGGTGAAAAGGGGAGTGTGATGGCGCCTCTTCCTTTCTTAGGGTAAGTCTCACCTTGCAGTGAATAAAAGAAATGTAGGAACAAAGGGCCTTGTTAAAGTCTTCATGCCATTCCCATGTGGATGATCTGATGAGAAGCTTGCTGTGAACCAGAAAATCTCAGCAGGACTGAGCACCAACATCTTGAGTGTGCAGGGGATTTTGTCCTGGGCTTCACTGTGCCACGGCGTGGTACTATAGGGCCCTTGGAACTTCTACACCAAGAATCCACCATCTGTGGCTGCTTGAGGCCTGGTGGCAGCTAGGCACACAGGACTATGTGCAGTGGTGAGTGTGGATGGCTATGGAAATTTCCATACAAATCATATCTTGCATATTCCTCCCACAGCTATCATAGAATCTTAGAATCATAGAATAGTTGGGATTGGAAGGGAAGTTAAAGATCATCTAGTCCTACTCCACCCTTGCCATGGGCAGAGACATCCCACTAGACCAGGTTACCTAGGGCCCCATCCAACCTGGCCTTAAACACCTCCAGGTATGGGGCATCCACTGCTTCCCTTGGCAACCTGTGCCAGTGTCTCACCACTCTCATGGCGAAGAAATTCTTCCTGATGTCTAGTCTAAATCTGACCTTCTCCAGCTTATACCCATTCCCCCTCATCCTATCACCATAAGCCTTTATGAACAGTCCTTCTCCAGTTTTCTTGTAGCCTCCTTTCAGGTACTGGAGGGTTGCTATAAGATCTCCTCTGAGCATTCTTTTCTCCAGGCTGAACACGCCCAACTCTTAGCCTGTCTTCACAGGAAAGGTTCTCCAGCCCCCTGATCATCTCTGTAGCCCACCTCTGGATCTGTTCCAACAGCTCCATATCCTTCTTATGCTGAGGATTCCAGAACTAGACACAATACTCCAACTGGGGTCTCATAAGATGGGAATAGAGGGGCAGAATCACTTCCCTTGACCTGCTGGCCATGCTTCTTTTGATGCAGCTCAGGATGTAGTTGGCCTTCCGGGCTGTGAGTGCACATTACTGGCTCACATTGAGCTGCATATTGACCAGAATCCCCAAGGCCTTCTCTGCAGGGCAGCTCTCAATGACATCATCCCCCATCATGTACTGAAAACAGGGATTGCCCCAACCCATGTGCAGGACCTTGCCCTTGGCCTTGTTGAACCTCATGAGATTCTCACAGTCCCGCTTACCCAGCCTTTTCAGGTCCCTCTGGATGACATCCCGTCCTTCCAGTGTGGAAACTACAGCAGTCAACTTGGTGTCATCTACAGACACTCTGAGGGTGCATTCAATCACACTGTCAGTATAATTGATAAAGATATTAAACAGCACCGGTCCCAGTATAGACCCCTGAGGGACACCACTAGTCATGGATCTCCATCTGGACTTCGAGCTGTTGACCACTACTCTTAGAACATGACCCTCCGACTACTTTCTTATCCACTGTACTGTCCACCTATCAAATCCATATCTCCCCAGTTTAGGGAAAAGGATGTTGTCAGGGACCATGTCAGAGGGTTTACAGAAGTCCAGATAGATCATATCCATCAGTTCACCTGTGTCCACTGCTGTGGTCACCCCATCATAGAAAGCCACTAGGTTTGTCATACAGGATTTGCCCCTGGTGAAGCCATGCTGGTTGCTATTAATCACCTCCATGTCCTCCATGTGCTTTTGTATAGCTTCTAGGAGGATCTGTTCCATGATCTTCCCAGGCACAGAAGTGAGACTGACAGGTCGATAGTACTCAGTGTTGTCTTCTCTAGCCTTTTTAAAAATGGGCACATTACCCTTCTTCCAGTCACCAGGGACTTTTCCTAATTGCCATGACTTTTCAAATACCACGGAGAGTGCCATTTATCTCAGGACTATGGGATGCATCTCATCTGGTTCCATAGACTTATAAATATTCAGGTTCCTCAGGTGGTCACAAAACTTAATCCTCCTCTACTGGAGTGGGGAAGGGGGTTATCCCCCTGGTCATCATCTTGCTGACCCAGGAGAGGTGAAGAGAGCAGTTATCGGTGAAGACTGAGGCAAAAAAGTTGTTAAGTACCTCGACCTTCAACCTCTCTCTATCCTCATCCCTCTCTACATCTTCTCTGCCCATGAAGGTAATATGGTTAGTCAGTATTTGGGGCCATGACACAGTTCTACATGCAAAGGGCAGGCTGGTCCAGGAAGAGGCTCTTTTCACCATCCCCCTGCAGGCTCAAACCCTGGCACTGACAGAAGAAAGGGGATTCCTAGGTTTTTACTCACGTCCTTCTGCAAGCACAGGACAAGACACAGTGAACCCAGGGAAGTCTAACAGACTCCAGATCTTCTTGTGAGCTTAGGATAGGGCTTTTTGTGCTAGTAGGAGATCATCCCAGCTCCAAGTAACTCTTGATAGAATGAGCAGTGCACTTCCTCCTGCGGCCGACCAGCAATAACTTTGTCTGCCTGCAAGATCAGGATAGAAGTCTTTGGGAGCAGAAGAGATCCATCAAGCTCAGAAAACACAGTGCCTCTGCTATTTGGGACTATTACCACTCAGCCTGTCAGAGACCAGAAGCTGTCTCTCCAGTTATCACTCTCAGACAACAGCATCTGATCAGGGGCTCAAAAGGGCCTCAATAAACTCAAGAAGCTTCCTGACCAATAGGCAACAGCAGAGCCAGGCCCAAAGCAGGGGTTTTCCCATGTATGGAGGAAGGATCAACACAAATTCATAGTCCCTTGTTTTCCCTTGGAGGTGGGGTGTGAGGGTGGGAAGGGCACTGTCTCAGGTGCTCACAGTCCAGTGTCTCAGGATATCAGCAAGAGTACAAGACAGTCCCCATTTTTGCATGGCCTAAATCTCCAGTGGACACTGAGCATGCTGAAGTGCCCACAGCGTTCTACAGTACAGCCCCAATCATCCATGCTATTTGTCGTGATGTCAAGGTGTTCTCTCTGGCCTGTAAGATATCCTTGTTTTCATGCTTCACCAGATCCTCGAGTCCAACCATTCCTATCAAACACTAAATCATGCCCCTCAGCACCTCGTCCATCCATCCCTTCAACACCTCCAGGGAAGGTGAATCAACCACCTCCCTGGGCAGCCTGTTCCAGTGCCCAAAATGTAAATCTTTACATTCTCTATGTATTCCCTGCATCATCACTGGGTGAAAGATCAGAATTATAATTTTCCTGCGCTGTGGAATCATTGCCTTATGGTATGATACTATACCTGGACATGAGGTTCGGCCGGTATTCGCACACTGCATTGCCATCAGGTGGTACCTCGGGCGCCATCTCTTGGAATTCGTTAGTTATCACACTCAATCAACAGAGAAGATGGCGCACCTGAAGAACGTTGAGACAGTCTGGATTGGTCCTGCATCAGACAAAGGGAAGCCTGTCCGTGGGATTGCCTTTGCTCAACCAGGGTGCACTTGGTGGGTGGTGTGAATGGATGAAGTCCGATGTGTGCCTCAAGGTTTGGTTTTGGGTGACAATAGCCAATAATTTGAACTGTATGATGTTAATTGCCATATAATGCTGTAGGTCACCACTTAGATCGATGTGTGTCATATCAGAAGTACTACGTGAAGATCACCCAGATTACTGATGAATGAACTTTGATGAAAACTGAATGAAGTGGTGATGGAACAAGAACTAGCTTCAGTAGGTGGCACCCAGCAACATCCTCAAGCTCAACACACTCAACCATGGACATGGGCTGTGTCAGACACATCAGCTGCAAGCTCCAGATGCAGCATGCAAGAACCCCATGCCACACACCATCTCTCCTGCCCTGAAAGGTTGTTACAACAGATGGAGTCATAAGTCATAGGCTAAATGAACTCCAAGGAAAATTTGGAGGGATGGCCCATTGACTAAGGGAGTAGTATCTCTCTGTGTGTGTGTGTGTGTGTATGAAAATTTAGGAAAAGTGCTAGTGATCAGTGGGAAAGTGTAAGAACTAGACAGGACATATATGGTATAGAATAGCAGGTGTATAATGTCCTGGTTCCAGATGGAAAAGGGATAATTTCCTGAGTTTGGCATGGAAACTTTTAATTGTCACAGGAAGCTGGACAGGAACACAGCCAGGGCAGTTGACCCTGACTAGCCAACAGGATATTTGATACCATGAAGTGGTGTTCCTGGCTTGTCCGTCTCTGTGTCGCTCATGGCTTATCTCATGGATTCCACATCAAGACCAAGCAGTCATTAGTTACCAAAGAGCAACTGACTTTTTAGGGGTTATCATTTTGAATATTCTTTTATTATTATTCTTATATTTTCTCTTTGCTGCTCAGTTAAACTAATTTTATCCCAACCCATGTATTGTACCTTTTCTCTTTCTATTCACCTGCTTACCACACCAGAAGCAGGGGCACAAGTGAGCAAGCAGTTGCTATGCTGTGCGTGTTATCTGTCTCAATGTCTTTCAAAGCATTCTCGTAACATGGATGGGCGTGCTTTTTGCTGGGTGAAAAACTGTCTGGATAGCCAAGACCAGAGATTTGTGGTGAATAAGTTAAATCCAGTTCACAGCCAGTCACAAGTGCTGTTCTACAGGGCTCAGTGTTGGGGTCACTCTTGCTTAATATCTTTCTTTTTGGTCTGGATGAAGGGATTCTGTTTGTACTCAGTAAGTTTGCAGACAACACCAAATTGGATAGGAGTGCTGATCCACTCAAGGGCAGGAATACTCTGCAGGGGGATCTAGACCAGCTGGATTGATGGACCAAGGTCAGCTGCATGAGGCTTAACAAGGCCTGGCCATACCTGGCTCCGAACCTGGTGTGAGGCAAGGGGCTTTGGATTCTTTGATCATGGGGTGGTTCGTGCACCCCCTGACATGGTTGCCAAGGTTGGGGCACATGGGTCTCCTAGCGGGGCTAAGGCCCTTGCTAAGAACACAGCTAAGCTCATAAATCAAGCTTTAAACTAGATGTGAAGGGGGAGGGGTTTGAGTCAAGGCTAGGCAAGTGCGTGCCTGGATGTGGGGCACTAGAGTTTGGGAGAGGGCGTGCTGGTGAGGACCACCAGCACATCACCGCACAGGAAGTGGGGGAGAATGCACCCTGGAGCAGCAAAGGAGATATAGGTATACTGGTACCAGCTACTTCAGTTAACAGGCAATTGGGAGCAAGCACTGTCCCCTCTAAGAGGGCTGAAGACTCGGCTACTCAGCTGAAGTGCATTTACACCAATGCACGCAGCATGGGGAATAAGATGGAAGAACTGGAAACCATCATAGGACAAGGAGCCTATGATGTCATTGCCATCATGGAAATGTGGTAGGATGACTCATATAACTGGAGTACAGCTTTGGTGGGGTATAAAGCCTTCGGGAGGGATAGAAAGGGTAGGAGAGGAGGTGGAGTAGCCCTCCTTGTAAGGGAGGACTTGGACACCACTGAGATGGATTGTGGTGATGAGGAGATTGAGTGCCTGTGGGTTAAAATCTGAGGAGACCATAAGATGGTAGATTTTGTGATGGGAGTCTGTTACAGGCCACCCAGCCAAGGAGAAGCAGCTGATGAGCTCTTCTTTAAACAGCTGGGGTCAATCTCCAAGTCAATGCCTCTTATCCTTGTGGGAGACTTCAATCTCCCTGATATCTGCTGGGAGTACAATAGAGCAGAAAGGAAGCAGTCTAGGAGCTTCCTGGAGTGCGTGGAAGATAACTTCCTTGCACAGCTGGTGAATGAACCAATGAGGGAAGGTGCCCTCCTGGACTTGCTGTTTGTGAACAGAGAAGGCCTGGTGGGGGATGTGGCAGTAGGGGGACACCTAGGACTAACTGATCACGATATGATAGGGTTTTCTGTTCTAGGAGAAGTGAAGAGGGTGGTTAGCAGGACAGTAGCATTAAATTTCCAGAGGGCAGACTTTAAACTCTTTAGAAGGCTGGTTGGCAAAGTCTCCTGGGAGACAGTACTTGAAGGCAAGGGAGCCCATGAGGGCTGGGAGCTCTTCAAAAAGGAGATCCTAGCAGCTCAGGAGAAAGCCATCCCCGTGTTACAGAAAAAAAACCAGTAGGGGAAAAAACCAGCTTGGTTGAACAGAGAGATCTTGAGTGACATTAGGAAGAAAAGGAATATTTATAGGCTCTGGAAGAGGGGACAGGCCTCTTGGGTGGACCACAGGAGGGAAGTGAGGTTGTGTAAAGAAAAAATCAGAGGGGCTAAGGCTCAACTAGAAATCAGATTGGCTGAGTCTGTGAAAGATAACAAAAAAATCTTTCTATAAATATATAAATAATAAAAGGAGGACAAAGGAGACCATACAGTCCCTTTTGGACACAGAGGGAACAACGGTGACAGGGGATGAGGAGAAGGCTGAGGTACTTCATACCTTCTTTGCTTCATTCTTTAATTGTAAAGAAAGCTGTTCCCTCTGTGTAGAAACCCCAGAACTAGAGAAGGAGTACGAGGCTCCCATAATCCAAGAGGAGGTGGTCAGAGCCTTGCTTGCCCAACTAGACACCCACAAGTCTATGGGGCCAGACGGGATTCACCCTAGGGTATTGAGGGAGCTGGTGGATGTATTGGCCAAACCCCTTTCCATCATCTTCCAACAGTCCTGGAAGACTGGGGAGGTACCACTGGACTGGAGGCTGATGTAGTGCCCATTTACAAGAAGGGTAGCAGGGAGGATCCAGGGAACTACAGGCATGTCAGTCTGACCTTGGTGTCAGGCAAAGTCCTGGAGCAGGTGATCTTGAGTGCTATCATGAAGCACTTGCAAGAGAACTGGGTGATCAGGCCCAGCCAACATGGGTTCACAAAAGACAGGTCTTGCCAAACCAACCTGATGGCCTTCTATGACAAAGTGACTGGGCTGCTGGATGAAGGAAAGACTGTGGATATGTTCTTTCTGGACTTCAGTAAAGCCTTTGACACAGTTTCTCACAGCATTCTGCTACAGAAACTGTCAGACTCTGGTATGGACAGGCGCACACTCTCCTGGGTAGAAAACTGGTCGGATGGCTGGGCCCAGAGAGTGGTGGTAAATGGTCTTAAGTCCAACTGGAGGCCAGTGACAAGCGGGGTCCCCCAGGGCTCAGTGCTGGGTCCAGCCCTGTTCAATGTCTTCATCAATGACCTGGATGAAGGCATTGAGGGTACCCTTAGCAAGTTTGCAGATGACACAAAGCTGTGTAGAAATGTTGATCTGCTGGAGGGTAGGGAGGCTCTGCAAAGGGACCTAAGCAGGCTAGACTGCTGGGCAGAGTCCAATGGCATGAGGTTTAACAAGGCCAAATGCCGGGTCCTGCACCTGGGGCACAACAACCCTATGCAGAACTACAGACTGGGAGAAGTCTGGCTGGAAAACTGCCAGGAGGAGAGGGAGCTGGGGGTGTTGGTTGACAGCCAACTGAACATGGGCCAGTAGTGTGCCCAGGTGGCCAAGAAGGCCAATGGCATCCTGGCTTGTATCAGAAATGGTGTGACCAGCAGGTCCAGGGAGGTGGACCTCTGTACTCAGCACTGGTGAGGCCGCTTCTTGAATCCTGTGTTCAGTTCTGGGCCCCTCACCACAAGAAGGGTGTTGAGGCTCTGGAGTGAGTCCAGAGAAGAGCCACGAAGCTGGTGATGGGGCTGGAGAACAGGCCCTATGAGGAGCAGCTGAGAGAGCTAGGGCTGATTAGCCTGGAGAAGAGGAGGCTGAGAGGAGACCTCATCACTCTCTACAACTACCTGAAAGGAGGTTTTAGAGAGGAGGGAGCTGGCCTCTTCTCCCAGGTGACAGGGGACAGGACAAGAGGGAATGGCCTCAAGCTCCGCCAGTGGAGATTTAGGCTGGAGAATAGGAGGAAGTTTTTCACAGAGAGGGTCATTGGGATAGGCATTGGAATAGGCTGCCCATGGAGGTGGTTGATTCACCCTCCCTGGAGGTGTTTAAGGCACAGGTAGATGAGGTCCTGAGGGACATGGTTTAGTGTTTGATAGGAACGGTTGGACTTGATGATCTGATGGGTCCCTTCCAACCTGGTTGTTCTATGATTCTAAGGCCAAGTGCGAGATCCTGCACTGGGCCCACAACCAGCCCCTGCTATAGCGTAGGCTCAGGCAAGCATGGCTGGAAAGCTGCCTGGAGCAAAAAAGACCTAAGGGTGTTGGTCAACAGCTGGCTAACATGAGCCAGCAGTGTGCCCAGGTGACCAAGAAGGCCCACAGGATCCTGGCTTGTATCAACAATGGTGTGGCCGCAGCAGTAGGGAAGTGATTGTGGCTCGTTACCTGGCACTGGTGAGGTTGCATCTCAAATCTTGTGTTCAGTTTTGGGCCACTCAGTACAAGAAGGACATGTGTCCAGAGAAGTACAACAAAGCTGATAAAGGGTCTAGACCACAAGTATTATGAGGAGGGGCTAAAAAAACTGCAGTGGTTTAGTCTGGAGAAGGAAGATGTTATTGTTCTCTGCAACACCCTGAAAGGAGGGTATAATGAGGTGAACGTTGGTCTCTTCTCCAAAGTAACAAGTGATAGCACAAGAAGAAATGGCCTCTAGTCATGCCAGGGGAGGTTTCAACTGCATATTTGGACAAGTTTCTTCACAGAAAGTGTTGTCAAGCATTGGACCCAGGCTGCCCAGGAAAGCAGTTAAGTGAACATCCTTGGATGCATTTAAAAGACATATGATGCTTATGACATGGCTTAGGGGTGAAATTGTTAGTATTATGTTAAAAGTTGGACTTGATGATCCTAAGGGTCTTTTCCAACCTAAATGATTCCGGAATTCTAAACTACGGTGAACAGTACAAGTTTACTCAGCTGAGATGCACCTACTCCTTCATGTGAAGAAAATCCTACCTTTTTTAAGACAGCATTAGAAAACATGTTTTCTATCACATGAGAAAAGAATAAATTTCTCTATGCCTTTTCAAGAATTCCCATTCTATATAGCAGAATTAAAGACAAGAGTAGAATGGGGAGGCAGAAGTTAATACTCTAAAAGATCCGTCTCTTGCAGAATGTCTATAGTTCCGTGTCAGTTTTTTTTTTCAATTGCAGTAAATTTTAAAGCAATGCTCAGAACACTGGGAAGCAACACTGAGTGTCATTTCCTAGTTACTTGAACATGAGATTAGACTCTGAACAAGGTTATCACCATAAATATACTATTAAGACACTAGAAGACTAATAGTGTTAAAAAGAAAAATAAGATACACAAGTTTTGTTTAGAATACTTCCTTTATTATTTGCAGTCTGTAAATTTTAATACATGATTGAATTTCTACATCATTTTCTCTGTTTAAGCACATCCTGGTCTTTTCCAACAACCCAGTTGACTGCACCTTTATTATGTACAGTCAGTACTTATGAAATATTGCATACGCATCTGTGAACTTAGAAAAATAACATGCAGGGGAAATTGTTACCATGTAACTGATAAAAAAAATAGGTAAAACAGTCAATCCCCTTTTAGCTGTTATGGCTTTGCACCAAGTATCAGACAAATAAACAATTTAAGATGATTCTTGTTAAAGGCACTTACTGTTCTTCAAATACACTTTCAAATTTAGTTCTATTGCATTAAGAAATGTATCTCTTAGATCATACTGTCATAACACAGCAGAACAGTCCAAAAAGGCAGCATTAATAAAAGGGAAAAAAGGGGTTTTATGTTAAAATATTAAAATATCAAGAATTAAAACAAACTTTCAGGATTTGGTCCTTATAAAACAGGCAACAGCATTCAGGCAATAGTGATTTCTTTCTTAGTTGCTAACAAAATATCCCCAAAAAAGACCACTTCCAGTTCCAGCCTATAGATATGTTTATGTTGAGTAGTGTATTCTCTAACACCATCCCCAATAAAAATATAGGTTTTTAAGACTAACTATGGCTCCACTTTGGCTGTGAAGAAAGAAACCTCAGGAGAGCATTATATATGCACAAACTATCGAGCCTACAATTCTGTGTCTCTGTATCTGGATGGCTGTCCATAATACCCCTTCTTAGAGTGGTCTGAGAGCTGCCGACGATACTCCTCTTCCTCTTCCACATCACTGCCACAGTTCTCAAGGTAAGGTCTAATAGGAGGTTTCTGGGGTTCTGGAGGTCTGGAGCTAATGAAGTAAGACAGGAACAGAGGGAAAGATAATGTTTACTCCCATTCTGAAAAGCTGAAAAATAATTATACTTAGTATTGGCTTTATGGCCATGTGCAATCTAGCAAGGCAAATGGAGTCAATGAAACTCCTTGTAGCCTGCCCATAAATGACTGCATAGTCACAGTAAACCTCATCTGGAGAGACATCTTATTTGCATCAAGCTGGAGCCTGATGTTCAGCTTTGATCTACTCAACCTACCTGGATGAGAGCCAGATTTAAAGTTACAGAACACAAACACAAACACCCTCCCCAACTCCACCCCCCACTCCAAAAGCTTATTAGCACTGTATTCCCTGAGCAGAGAGGTTTTCAGTCATTGCTACTACCCCTACTGACATCTTCCTTAATTATGTTTATATTACTTGTTTTAATGTTCCTGCTTCTTCTTGCTTATCCTATTCCTATATCTTCCTGCTTCTTGGACCCATCTCAAGGTCCACAGACTCCTTATGTGACACTTCTTAAACTGACGATAGCATTCTCTCCTTGCTCAAGACTCTCACGAGGGCTCTCAACAGTGCACAGAAACCCACATATGTACTTTTTATACACTCTGGTGCTACCCATTTAATGTGATGCTAAGCACATATATGTAGAAGTAAGATCTGCCAAGGAAGGGTGTTTCCTCAGTTTCCAAAGCCATTTTGCAATCCCACATTTCACAAAACAAAGATGTTATTCTTCCTTTAGTATTACCCTAGAGTTTAAATACTCCATTCTAGGCCAATCCCTGACACTCCTGTAAAAAGGCAACAGCACTGACTCTGTACATAAGCAAACACTCTGCATATATCGTTAAAGATTATTTTTCACTATTTCTAAAACAGCTACATATATATTTGATATACATACTTATATATCAAAGCTATATAAAAAAATCTATGCTTTTCTGAACCCACCACAAAAACCTTAAGATAAGCACTTCATGTTTCACATTTTTGTGTTTTAGATCATTTACTATGACATCAAAGGATCTGATTCACTAGAAAAAAGAAGTGCCATTTCTATTGGCTATTAGTAAGAGGCAAGAAAAACTTTAAAACCTTGCAGAGCAGAAACCAAAATCCATCATACAGTTGTTAGGGTCTTGAATAGGTGACTGCTCAAGTCATAGAAGTATGCAACTCAGAACGCAGAGATGACACAATGGTCAACCATTCCACAGAACTAATTGACTTGTGATGTGAAAGACTCCTTTTTTCATTTGACTTTATGGATGACCTCAGGCAAGTTTCATTGTCAGTTTCCCTAGCCATACAATACATCTGTAACTGAATAAGCATTTAAGTAACTAAATTTTAATAAGTAATTAAACCAACAATTAACTGTCAGGGTTGACTAATAGTCATCAAGCATCTAGCACAGGAAGGATGGACATCAAAGGATACAAATGCAGAAAAGCTTCTGAGTAAAACTGACTAGGGCAAAAAAATAGCTCTGTAAATACTTCAGCAAAAGAATTTAGTACTTTTTCCTAGGTAACTCAAATACTATGGACGAACTAAAAGAAAAAAACATCTTGAAAAAGAAAGGGGTTCACTGAAATATAGCCCTACCTTTACAGTAATCTTTGAGGGACAAAACAGCAATCTACCAAGGCAAGATTATTTGCATGAATAAAAACTGGTGAGATCAGTATTCCTCTCACTGGTGAAGGAAGCACTCAAGACAAAATGCTTTAAACTGGATAGACCTTACCTTATAGGCTGGGGCCAGTTCTGTTCAGACTTCTGTGTTTTGACAGGGACGGCATAAATATCTGGGTGCTTCTGGGCTATTTCAAGCTTTAAAAGAAGGAGAAAATAACAGTTCTTTTTAAACCATGAGGGATCCTACATCTAGCAGGTCACAGATACATCTGAAACAATTAAAGCATAAATTGATAACTGATCCTATTCATAGTTCTACAATTGTATAAATTTTTGCTAGAGCAGTAATTCCAAGTGCACGTGAAAACAATTGATTGCCAAAAGCAGCAGGAATATTAGAAGACAGCTTTCCACAGTTACAACAGGAAGCCTTAAAATACATCCTCTTATTAAATCCAAATACACACAACAGTATGCCTGCACATGTGCTTTCACAAACTTTGCCGTCCAGAAGCTACACAATGCAAAGAAATAATTTTCATTTTCAGGATGCAAGCTGGGAAGTACAGTCAGGGGAGAATGCATGACTTCATACCCTGGCATTCTGGGCCTCTTGTAGTTCTTGCATTCTTTGCAATCTTGCCTTATGATCCATCTCCTCAAAGATTTTTACTTTCCTCAATACAGATTTTGGAGTATTTTCTTGCTTGCCTCCTTCCTCTTCCAACTTTGCCTCCTCCTCCTCCTCTGCAGGTGGGACCGCTGGCTGAGAGTTTCTCAGAATAGGACGCCCAAAGGCAGGCTTCACAGAAACAGGTGGTGGTGCTGCTTTAGCTGATACAGTTGAAGTCTCACTACTGGCAGCAATGTTACTTGACTTGGAGTCATAGTTCTTGGGGAAATCATATAGGTCCTCTTTGTTTTGTAACCTTCCCTGTAAGTGTGATAGATAGAAACAAAGCTTACATCATCAACTTCATAATTTTACTTTCAAATGAAGGCTTTAATCTGAAATTAATCATTTTGCCTATGTGTTTAACAGTGTCAAGCTTCATCAAAAGTAACACTTGAAAGGTATGTGAACTGCTGCAACATTTTGGCCATACACTCATATACTACACATCAACCTACAGCAGACCAGCACATCAATACTTTTTGTTTCATTTGTTAAGGATTATCAGAATTACAAAATGTGTTAGGGAGCAGCACAGAGAAAACTGACTTCCCGAATGATTTGCCAGTACTACCTAATGCAGAGTATCACTATGAGGAGTTCAGAGCACACAGGATTCAAGCCTGTTTTCTTTTCCATGTTTCTATTCCATGTTCTACTCTGCACAGTCTGCACTGTCACAGTATACCTGAATGTATTTAGAATACATGTAGTATTATGAGGGCACCCATCCTCATAAAGAAAAGGTCTTTGGGCTTAGGGGAAATCAGAAATTAGGCATCCAAACTTTGTAATTTTTTTCACCCCTGCATCACTCCTGAGCAAGGTATGAATAGACAGTTAATATCAATTTCTGTTGATGGAGAATGACTTCAGAGGAAGTACATTCCAGTTTTGAGCTCCTCAATAAAGGGCATCAGATATGCTTTTCTTGATGATTAGCCTACAATTGTTCCTGCTGAGCCAAAAAGTGCCTTGCAGATTGCTGGCAGACATGAAAAGGAGTCTCTTTTCTTATTCCATATAGAGATCACATATATATACAAAGGGAACAGTCATCCCTAAAGTTTTCTCTCTGTTTTAACCTGCAACAACTTGAGTCATCACTTCTCTCTGCTTATGTTTTCTAGTCTCTGATCATTCCTATTGCTCTTCCTAATGCGCTATCCTGGAATGTTCTCCAAAGAGAGGAATTTTGTACTCAGATTTGTTTCTACGGTTTTACCTTAGGTGGTTCAGGCTTGAATGCTGGAGGTGGACTTGGTTCTCTAAGGATCTCCCTGCTACCAGCTTTTCTCAAATGAGCTCTTGGTTCTGAACTGAATTTTTTAAAACTCTGTGAAAGAAAACATGAGATAAAATTGCTGCAGTATCCAGTAATTCAATCATTTGTTTTTTACTTTCTTAAGTTTCGTATTTCAGGAACAGTAACTAGGTTTCAAAAGATTGTCAGCAACCTGACCACAATCACTGCAGATGAGTCCAAGGTAATGAGATATCATCAGGAAACCTCTGTAGTTAGGCAGAAAAGCACAGCTATTACTATTTTTGTTCTACACAATGTAGCTCTAAAGCACTGTCAGAAGTAAAACAAAGCCACAGTTTAAAAAGCTCTCATTTTGAAGTCATACATACTGGGCTTTAAGAAAGACCAAAGTAATGTCTTGTTGAAAATCCATTCATCTTACCTCCTCAGGATGTACAGGTTCAGAGGAACGGCTAACAGATGAAACCCTTGGTTCTTCCAAGGGCTCATCAAGTTCATTGTCAGTGTATGCACCTCCTTCTCCATCTGTATCCTCCAAGTCGCTGATCAGCCGACTGTCACAACTCAAATAGTCAGCACCCATTGCAGTAAGGTAAGACATACGATCATCTGCATCATCTTCCATGCTATCCAGCTAGAGAAAAGTCAGTAAGAATTAAGGAACAACTATTTCCTTAAGAACGACTTTGCAAAACTGAAAGAAACTCTAACACAGAATCAAAAAGTAAAGTCCTGTAAAAGTTTATCCCTTCCCAACATCCTCCTCAAGCCACGGTATTAGTGATGAAAGCTCCAAAGTATAACAGAAAGAACTATAATAAATAATTTTTTGTTAACAAGCAGGACATCAGCTGACTACTTGCCTAGCCTATCCAGCACAAGCAAATTAAATTTTGAATGATGTTTACTGATAAGCGTTACCTTGAGACATCTGTACAGCTTAGTACAGTACAGACTGACTGCTTACCTTTCCTTCTGATACCCATACTGCTTCTCCTTGCTGTTGCTGAATTGTATCTTTCAGACTACCATACCAGCTATCATTGGCTGAATTCAAATTGATGGTAGCTGTGAAAAATGAAGAGAGAAGATTATATACACAGATTTTGCGTTTAACACTATTACAGTTATGTGAGAATGTTAAACGGGCATTTCATTTAGATCACTGACAGAGCATGGTACTTTTATTGTCTGTCCGTTCCCCAAGGTTATTAACTCACTTAGCTTTTTACAACAGTTTCTCTAGTATTAGAATTTGGCAGAACATGGACCTTTGAAAAAAGCCAAGGAATGGATTGCTCATGACCTTCACACCCTTTCAGTTCCAGTCTGCAATGGCTAATATGCAAAGTAGTAAGTGGATGTCTCGAGACTCACACAGTCATATCCACTACGCTCTTGGTAAGCAGGTTAGACAAACCTTACCTGTGAAGAGGTGGGAACAAGTTTTCTTCAGTTTGTTTGCTTGCTCATAAAGTTTTCTTGAGCTCTTGTTAGATGTGGAACATAGCCTTTGTCTCATGGTTTTCACACCCTGCTTACTATCCGGATTAAAGAAGACCACAATTGGAAACCACTGGGTATAATTTAGCAGGTCCACTGCTTTAGGAGTCACATCCAACAGAGCATGTTTATCCTGTTAACAAGAAAGCCTAGTCAGCATGCTGCTTGTGCAGAACAATAGGTTGTGGCTAGAACATGGTATCCTAGGAAAACCAGGACACTTCTTGTCCAAATAAGACCAACATTTTTTGGATTTTTTTCTGCACAGTTATACCACATTCAGAAGCCACAGTAGGCAGCCATTGTCTTCCAGCTCTATTTTTCTGAACAGCCTTTGCCTGAATGTCCTTATTGTTATGGCAACTAAATCTCCTGTAAAGTGAAATGTATGTACTCTATTTTTTCCCCCTTTTTTAAAACAGGTAATTATAGTTAACTAGCTCTTCTCTCTACCTGCCCCTACCACAGCTTCCGATGTCACAACTAGTCTTGGTGCTATCTGTGATCTTTTTTTCTTCACTTATTAGCTGAGAAATATCACTCTTCTCATTTAATAGATTCTTTCTTAAATACTTATGGCACAAAGACAAATAGGATATTTAAACATGTGCTTCAGTGGGGCCTGAGCTCTTAGCAGACTTCTGTGTGACATCTTAATTTTTCTGGAATGGATTTTATTGGATACTGGACAATAAGTTGTGCGGTACATTCTTCTTTACTATATTTTGAAGATATTTTTACTATTTACTCAATCTCTAAACAGTATTATAAAAGGAGTCAATGCAGTCTCAGTAGAAGTCACTTAGCTATCACAGTTACTTTCTGTTCAGTTCAATTACAAACTCTTAAGAAATTACACCAAGAGCACATATAGAGCACTGCATGACATTAAACCTTCGTGGCAAATTCAGAAAGCATGTAGTACATCACAGATGCCCCTCTATTCAAATTTAGAATGGACTAAGGAAAGATGATTTGATTTCTAACATCAGGTTCACCCTCTGACTTGGAGCATAGTTATCAAATTTCAAAACAGCTCCATCATTAACCTAAGTCTGTTTATTGCAGAAACAGATGCAGTGAATATTTCAGGACTTCGGAAGTTCTAGGAGGAAACAGATCTAGTGTATGCCTTTCTGTAAGCGACCTTCACAGAAATACTCTACCTGCTCAATGATCAGCCTCACAGTGTTCAAGCGCACTACCCCAGTTGACTTCTCTGAACCTGCATCTCGGGGTTCTGTCTCTGCAAAGACAACATTTTAGTTTATCTGAAGTGGTCAGGGAGCTGTGATTATTACGTTATCCATTCTCACAATTAAGGATAATAAGGAAACTAGGAGGACAACTTACTTGCTGTCTGATACAGGTGAGGCAAATCATTTGACAACTTCTCCATAGCAATATCCGCAATAGGGCCAAATATCACCACAGGTCTTTTAAAACCAGCTGAAAGAAAGATATTAGACTTGTCTTTTCTCCAAATAAGACTGCTTTTATATATAAGAGAAATGGCACAGACAGGATCCTCAATTACTAAACAAGGCTATGAGTAAGCTTATGATACTGAAAAGCATGTTTTAAAAACTTGATTTGTCAAAACTTTTTGCAACAGCATTAAGTTACATAAAAAGATATTTTTATCAGCTGAGAAAGCAAAATAAACTATTTTTAACAGATTTCTCATTCCTTTTAGTAAAAATGTATTGAGAAGACTCTGTGTTCTGAAAACATACTGCATATCTTCAATAATCTTTCTGCCCAGCAAAAAACCATGAGCCCTGACATAGTGGGTTTTGTGTGAATAAAGATATAAATGCTAAGCCAGCTGCAGGACAGCCTGAAAAAACAAAGAAATGCAAAACCCTGTTACACTTACATCAATATAAGTACAAACACAGTCCACATAAGTTAATGTGGGAATGGTGTTCTATTGCTCAGCCTTCATCTTGACATCCAGGAGCTCCATTAAAATACCTTTAAATGTTTGTTTGTTTCTCAATACTGTCATGTGTAAATATCCAGTAAACTACCTTGACTTGCTCAACATCACTAGTAATATAGCTACTTTAGAGTCACACAGACGGACCACATCAACCTCAATTACATTTGGACAACCTGTTGAAAGCATCTGGGTTTTATTTGCTCTCACTGTAAAGTCGAAGTGATACTTATGAACAAGCTAGATTCTGACTGACCTCAGGCATATGGACTTTATTTCCAGACCTAGCTAGGGGAAACTGAGGAAACAGGAAGTTTCCTTCTTCCTTTTTTGTTTTAAATCTCAAAATTGGCACACGTAATTTGGAGGCAAAGAACAGCAGCAGCTGGAAAACATAAAAAAGCTTTTTCTTAAAGTAGCTCATAGTACCCAGAAATTTGCATTCTGAGAAAAATTTCACCCCTTCCTGTTACTCAAATTTATCAAGGAATCTAAGTTATTTGAAATCATTTAGCTGACCAAACATTGCTGGTTGGCTTGGTGTACAAATAAATGGGCAACTTGTTCACTTACCCTCACGCAACTGAACTCGCTCATAAGCAGGGAATTTTGTGCTCACAGATACAATAGCTGTCAGATCTTCACGACTCTTCCTCAGATTCTTCTTTGCTCCAGATCGCTGGCCACGTGTTCTCCAGAAGTCTGCCCGGTCACTTGAGCCATCTCTCTGGGCATTTTGAACACTGGCCATCTGCTCAGCTCTTGACAAATAAACCATAGAGTTAATTCATAGAGACCTAGTCAAAAGTGGGGAATGGCACTTTAGTTAAGAATAGCAGATTTTATGTTTACAACACGTAATTTGCCAGAGACAGCCAAGACTGGTTGAAAGAATAGAAAAGTCTAGAGCTGTTTTGCCTTGGAGTAAACATGGTGTCAGGCTGGTGCTCAGACTTAACACTGCTACAAGTCTGCTAGACAGGAATGAGTTCTCAGGTCTTAAATTCTTAATTCACACAAGCATAAATCACAGAATGCAACTACAAAATGGTGGTGAGAGAGTGCAACTCAGAAATGAAGGCCTATGAAATTACTGTCACTGTTCTCTTGTCTACTAGGTCTTCTAAGTTAAGTCACTACAGCACAGAAACAAAGCCTGGTTTGCCCAGATCCATTAACACAGAGGACAGAATGCACTAACAAGGAAAAGGGCAAGGGAGTCACATGAACAGTACATTTCAGGAACTTCTGTACAATGCAATTATGAGCATTTTTTCACAATCATGCTCAAGAACTTAAAAGCTACAGTATCCTGACTTATTCACTGATGCATTTTAATGCTGGTACTCATTGTGCCTATTTGAACACTTATTATTACCTCATATTAATGTTGACTAGGAAAGCATACCTAAGAAAAACATTGCTGGGATTCACTCAGTATTTCACAAAAAATAAAGACTTTGGTTACTAAGAAATATTAGCCTTAGCAGTATTTGTGAAACAGTTTCCGTAATATATACAAAACAAATTCAAGGACTAAAGTTATTTTAAAAGATGAATCATCAGAATATTCTTGCACACACAATTATGAGCTCCCTACATGTAGGGGTTTTGTTGGGCTGAGGTTTTTTTTTCCGTGTGTGTGTGTGGATTTGTGCTTTCTTTTTTATTTGATTTTATTTTGTTGTGGATGGGGTAAGGGGGGGAAGGGAGTGGTGTGGAGAGAACAGGGAAAAAGCACAAAGGAAGGCAAAAATAGGACCTTCCATGCATGTTCTAGAAAAGGAATCAAAGCAGCTAGTGGCCAGAGCTTAGTTTATTGCTGAGACAGGCTCTACAAGTATTTGACCTAGTATGTAGATAACGTGACACTCGCTCATCTTCTCCTCACATAATGCTATGGTTCTAAAATACACAGTTTTTCAGGCACAATTGTTGTGAGAGGAAAGACAAAACAATGTATTCATTCTTGCAAGGGTGAGCAAAACTCATATGGAAGAAAAATAATCTTACTTCTAACAGTGGGTTGGAAAGGATGTCACCTTACCTGCTCTTATTTGGAATGAGGCCCTTTTCCAGTTCATTTCCAATCCTCACTGCCAGCCAGTTTCCCAGTTTGCCATCATACAGTGTATCAACTACTCTGAAGATCTCACCTCTGGTGAATGCCAAGCTTTGTGGGGACTCTTTCTCACACTCAAAGTGGGTCCTAATAAAGAATGAATCTCCTCTGCCACAGGCCATAATATCTCTGTAAACTAAAACAGGAACCCTTTATAGTTATATTTTTTTAAACTTGAAAGAAATAATAATCTGTCATTCTAGAAAAGAGTTTCAAAACTCTTCCTCTCTATGGAAAAAGATGTAAAAAAGTAACCTTCACATCCATTGCCCTAAGCATACATTATCAAGACTATTCTATGTTTGTACACATACAACTCTTGCAGATATGAGGGATGGAGGTACTTGCACCTTCCCAAAGCAAAAGGCAGGTATATAAATACTGTAGCAGGCTGTGTGTTCAACAGCAAGAGTCTTTGCTCATTATTAAGCTGCTCATCGATAAAACTGTCCATTTGCTACTATCTAACTGAATCCCTTATGACAGACAAAAACATGGAAGGAACAAGCAGTATACTGCTAGTTTTCAGGATTAAGAAGAGATGCTATTTGATAATTATGAAAGAGATGGAGAAATGAGCTGAAAAACACATCATGAATGCACATCTGTATGACTCTCATAGTATGGAACACAGCTATCTCCTAAACTGCTGAAAAGGAGGGTAACCAAAATGCTACGAAAAATAAGTATAAGACTATCTGTGGTTTCACTGCCAAAACACAGCTTAAAAGCTTCATGGAAGTATGCACATTTTGTTCAAAGCACCTACCTTCATATTTACTTTGAGCCAAAATGGTCACTGTTTCACCCTTGGGAATTTCTAAGAGATACAAAACAGCATCTTCCCGAACAATGCCTCTGAAGTCTTGAGTGTTTACCTATGCATACAGATATAAAAACAAAAAATAGTAACTATCAACATTTAATTATCAACACTGAAAAATCAACAATAAAAGAAGTAACAAAGATTCTTGTTTAATCTAAAAAAATCTTAAATATTCTCCTCTCTTACTATTCGTTTTTTTAAAGTCAATACAGATGCCTGATGCTGTAAGTTATATTTCATTCCAGCCAATAGCAGTAATCTTTCGGAAATAGCAAGGTCCTGGATGTGCAACACTATATTGTTTTTTCTACTCTAACTCACTCTCCAGAAGGCCCTGAAAGATCAAGGCCATGACAAGAGAAAACAGGCAGAAGAAAAAATTACACTACCCTCCAATTCGAATTTTTAGAAAAATGGGAGAATGTAAGAGGACAGAGTGGCATAAACAACGTAATTCAAAAACTGGGGAAAAAAAATCACTATTACCCAAGGAAACTGGAGAAGGATAAAAGAAGAAAAATTATACTGACCTCAATTTTCCCCTACCCCAGGACTAGGAAGAAGAACTGTACAGGAAATTTAGTTCTCCTATCTTCAGGTATTTTTCCTCTTTCATACTTCTCCTACATAACCCTTTTACAGAATCATAAACAAACTAAACCTTGATATAGAATTCTCCTTCAAAAACTCATGTCAGTAGGATTCCTCCACACATACAAAGTAATAACTTTACTTCCTTAGATCATAATTTCTTCCAGATTTCCACTAAGAAGGAAGTCAAAAGTACAAAAGTGATTACCATTTCAGGGACACATATACTTGTACCTTAAGAATCTGATCTCCTTCCTGCAGTCCCTCCTCATCAGCTGAGGTGCCTTCTTGAATTCCAGCAATAAATATCCCTACATCATTTCCACCAGCCAGCCGCAGACCCACGCTGTCCCCTTTCTTGAATCTCACCATTTTTGTATTAGGACTACAAGATCAGAAAAAGGAAGTAAGGTTGAATGTAAGGCATTTGACAATAACCAAGAAAAAACCTGCAACCTTTTCAACAAGATAATATTAACAATATTCTTAGTGCCCTTTTTTAAATTATACAGGCCATATATCATAGAATTACAGAATCACCAGGCTGGAAAAGACCCACTGGATCATTGAGCCCAACCATTCCCATCAATCACTAAACCATGCCCCTCAGCACCTCGTCCATCCATCCTTTAAACACCTCCAGGGAAGATGACTCAACCACCTCCCTGGGCAGCCTGCTTCAGCGCCCAATGGTCCTTTCCATGAAAATTTTTTTCCTAATGTCAAGTTGGCCTTCTGGGCTGCAAGCACACGTTGCCAGCTCACATCAAGATTCTTATCACGGAGCAAGTCCTCTGCAGGGATACTCTCAATCACATCATCCCCCATTCTGTATCAAACCCACGGATTGCCCTAACCCATGCTTAAGACCTCGCGCTTGGCCGTGTTGAACCTCATGAGATTCATACAGGCCCACTTATCCAGCTCATCTAGGTCCCTCTGGATGACATTCCATCCTTCTGGTGTAAGAACTCCACCACTCAACTTGGTGTCATCTGTAAACTTGCTGAGGGTGCACTCAATCTCACTGGCTGTATCACCAATGAAGACAGTAAACAGCACTAGTCCCAGTATGGACCCCTGAGAGATATCACTTGCCACGAATCTCCATAAGGACATTGAGCTGCTGATCACTACTCTCTGAATACAACCATCCAACCAATTCCCTATCTGCCAAACAGTCCACTCATCAAGGCACACCCCTCTAATTCACAGAAAAGGACGTTGTCGGGGACCATGTCAAAGGCTTTACAGAACTCCAGACAGAGTACATCCATTGCCTTTACCATGTCCAGTGACATGGTTACCTCATTACGAAGAGCCATTAGGTTGGTCATACAGGACTTGCCTCTGGTGAAGCCAAACTGTCTGTCTTTAATCACCTGCCTGTCCTTCATGTCCTTTAGCACCGTTTCTAGGAGGATCCGTTCTAGGATATTCCCAAGCACAGAGGTGAGACCGACAGGTTGGTGGTTTCTACGGTCGTCTTTTCTGCCCTTTTTAAAAATGGGCACAATGTTATCCTTCTTCCAGTCACTAGCGACTTCTGATGGCCATGACTTTTGAAATATCATTTAAAGTGGCCTCCACATCAGTCAATCCCCTCAGGACTCTGGGATGCATCTCATCAGGTCCCATAGACTTATATATGCAGTCATGAATCTGATCCTCCCACACAGTGTTTGGGGTGGTACACCCTTGGTCCCCTTCTTGTTGTCCACTGACCCAGGAGGGGGGAGGAGTGCAGTTGTCAGTAGAGACTGAGGCAAAAATAATTGCTGAGTACCTCAGCCTCTTCCTTATCTCTTGATATGACGTCACTATTTTTATTCATCAATGGGTGTAAGCTCTCTTTAACTTTTCTGACTGATGTATTTGTAGAAGCCCTTCTTGTTAGTCTGCTCTTCCCCTGCCAAGTTCAGCTCCAGCTGTGCACTGGCATTCCTGACACCATTTCCCAACCACCAGGCAGTATCTCAATATACTTCCCAGGTTCCCTGTCCCTGCTTGTACCGCCTGTGCAGGTTCCTCTTGCTCTTCAGTTTGACCAGCAGGTCTCCACTCAGCCACACTGGTCTCTTCCCTTCCCTGACTGATTTCCTATCTCTGGGGACTGAGTGCTTTTGCACTTCATGGAAAGCATCCTTAAGTATTTGCTAGCTCTACTCTGCTCCCTTGTCACTAAAGACCATACCCCAAGGGGTCCTACTGACCAACTCCTTTAAAAGCTGAAAGTTTGTTTTCCTAAAATTTAGGGTCATAACTATACTCTTTGCCTGTTCCATGTCCCTCAGGACATTGAACACCACCAATGCATGATCACTGCAGCCCAGAATGTGTCTGATCTTGATGTCACCAATGAGCTCACTCGCACAGGTAACCATCAGGGACAGTATTACATCCCCTCAGGTAGAGATGTCTATTACCTGGGTTAAGAAATTATTTTCAATGCTCTGAGTGTTTCCTGGACTGCCTAAAGCTTGCCATGCTACTTCTGCAGCATAAGTCAGGGTGGTTGAAGTTCCCCAACCCCAATATGAAGAAAACTTGCAAGCGTGAAGCCTCCTGTAGCTAGAAGAAGAAAGCTTCATGAGTAGGCTCCCCTTGATCAGGTGGCCTATAGTAGACACCAACCACAAGGTTCCTTTTGTTACCTCGGTATCTTATTGTCACCCACAAGCTTTCAACCTGTTTCTGGCTATTCTTCAGAGACAGTTCTTCACATTCCATCCATTTCCTGACACAGAGGGCCCCTCTACCCCTCTATTCTTGGTCTGTCCCTACTGAACAGCCTGTAGCCATTGATAGTCACACTCCACC
Source organism: Coccyzus lansbergi (assembly GCA_033558105.1). Lineage (NCBI taxonomy): Eukaryota > Metazoa > Chordata > Aves > Cuculiformes > Coccyzidae > Coccyzus > Coccyzus lansbergi. The sequence continues at coordinate 78,215 of JAUMJK010000759.1, read as the reverse complement.
CATGGGATTCATTCCACCAGGTTTCAGTAACTGCAATATGATCATAGCTTTCTAGCAGCATGGTGGCTTTCCAGCTCCACATGTTTGTTACCCAAGCTGCATGAGTTTGTGTAGAGGCACTTCAGCTAGGCTGTTGGCCATGCCACCTTCTTAGTGGAACACCCCTTATTTCCGCTAAGGTGTCCCACAGAAGTTTCCTTGCTGGCTCTTACTACATCAGGAGCCTCCCCGCTCATCTCCACAAGACTTCAGTTGTGTTGCAGATCCCTTGCACATCCCAGGGCAACAGGTGGAAGGACCATACTAACACTCCATCCCTCTAATCACTGTGTGTTCTCCCACAGCCTGTCGTATCTAGAACTAAGTGATCATGATATGATAGGGTTTTCTGTTCTAGGAGAAGTGAAGAGGGTGGTTAGCAGGACAGTAGCATTAAATTTCCAGAGGGCAGACTTCGAACTCTTCAGAAGGCTGGTTGGCAAAGTCTCCTGGGAGACAATACTTCAGGGCAAGGGAGCCCATGAGGGCTGGGAGCTCTTCAAAAAGGAGACCCTAGCAGCCCAGGAGAAAGCCATCCCTGTGTTCCGGAAAAAAAGCCAGTAGGGATAAAAATCAGCTTGGTTGAACAGAGAGATCTTGAGTGACATTAAGAAGAGGAGAAATGTTTATGGGCTCTGGAAAAGGGAACAGGCCTCTTGGGTGGACCACAGGAGGGAAGTGAGGTTGTGTAGAGAAAAAAATCAGAGGGGTTAAGGCTCAACTAGAAATCAGATTGGCTAAGTCTGTGAAAGATAACAAAAAATCTTTCTATAAATATATAAATAATAAAAGGAGGACAAGGGAGACCATACAGTCCCTTTTGGACACAGAAGAAAGAACAGTGACAGGGGACGAGGAAAAGGCTGAGGTACTTCATGCCTTCTTTGCTTCAGTCTTTAATTGTAAAGAAAGCTGTTCCCTCTGTGTAGAAACCCCAGAACTAGAGAAGGAGTACGAGGCTCCCATAATCCAAGAGGAGGTGGTCAGAGCCTTGCTTGCCCAACTAGACACCCACAAGTCTATGGGGCCAGACGGGATTCACCCTAGGGTATTGAGGGAGCTGGTGGATGTACTGGCCAAACCCCTTTCCATCATCTTCCAACAGTCCTGGAAGACTGGGGAGGTACCACTGGACTGGAGGCTGATGTAGTGCCCATCTACAAGAAGTGTCGCAGGGGGGATCCAGGGAACTACAGGTCTGTCAGTCTGACCTTGGTGCCCGGGAAAGTCCTGGAGTAGGTGATCTTGAGCGCTATCATGAAGCACTTGCAAGAGAACCGGGCGATCAGGCCCAGCCAACATGGGTTCAGTAAAGACAGGTCTTGCCAAACCAACCTGATGGCCTTCTATGACAAAGTGACTTGGCTGCTGGACGAGGGAAATGCTGTGGATGTGGTCTTTCTGGACTTCAGTAAAGCCTTTGACACAGTTTCTCACAGCATTCTGCTACGGAAACTGTCAGCCTCTGACCTGGACAGGGGCACACTCTCCTGGGTGGAAAACTGGTTGGATGGTCGGGCCCAGTGGTGCTAAATTGTGTTAAGTCCAGCTGGAGGCCAGTTACAAGTAGGGTTCCCCAGGGCTCAGTACTGGGTCCAGCCCTGTTCAATGTCTTCATCAACGACCTGGATGAAGGTATTGAGTGCACCCTTAGCAAGTTTGCAGATGACACTAAGCTGCATTGAAGTGTGGATCTGCTAGCGGGTAGGGAGGCTCTGCAAAGGAATCTGAACAGGCCAGACCGCTGGGTTGAGTCCAACCACACGAGGTTTAACATGGCCAAATGCCAGGTCCTGCACTTGGGGCACAACAACCCTGTGCAGAGCTACAGACTAGGAGAAGTCTGTCTAGAAAGCTGCCAGGAGGAGAAGGACCTGGGGGTGTTGGTCGACAACCGACTGAACATGGGCCAGCAGTGTGCCCAGGTGGCCAAGAAGGCCAATGGCATCCTGGCTTGTATCAGAAACAGTGTGACCAGCAGGTCCAGGGAGGTGATTCTCCCTCTGTACTTGGCACTGGTGAGACTGCTCCTTGAATTCTGTGCTCAGTTCTGGGTACCTCACCACAAGAAGGATGTTGAGGCTCTGGAGGGAGTCCAGAGAAGAGTGACGAGGCTGGTGAAGGGGTTGGAGAACAGGCCTTACGAGGAACGGCTGAGAGAGGTGGGGTTGTTTAGCCTGGAGAAGAGGAGGCTGAGAGGAGACCTCATTACTCTCTACAACTACCTGAAAGGAGGTTATAGAGAGGAGGGAGCTGGTCTCTTCTCCCAAGTGACAGGAGACAGGATGAGAGGGAATGGCCCCAAGCTCTGCCAGGGGAGATTTAGGCTGTACATTAGGAAAAAGTTTTTCATTAACAGGGTCATTGGGCATTGGAATAGGCTGCCCAGGGAGGTGGTTAATTCACCCTCCCTGGAGGTGTTTAAGGCACAGGTAGATGAGGTGCTGAGGGACATGGTTTAGTGTTTGATAGGAATGGTTGGACTCGATGATCCGGTAGGTCTCTTCCAACCTGGTGATCCTATGTTCTATGATATGCAAGCCTGATATTAACCCTTTCCCCCTTTTTATTTGCAGTTTAATGTGTTTGTTAGACAGAATTCTTCAAGTTTTCTTGTAATGAGAAATATTTCCAAGTAGACTGTGCTGCTACATCAGCAATCAGTGCTTTCATATTGCAGTGGAAGAGGTGACTAGACTAGGTTCAGCTTTTCTGCTGTCAGAAAAGCTGCATGCCTGAGTGACCTTCAACACAGAGGACAGCACTTATCTGTCAGCCTTTCTCAGTAATACCCTAAGCCTGTATTATAAATTCCCTTTCACTGAAATAATCACTTGATTAATTTGCACACCAATGACAACATGTGCAGGGTCCAAATCAGAAAAGATCTGAGAAGTGAATCCATTTGAGAAAACACTCCAAGCTACACAGTACCTTAGAAACCTTATCTCAGGCTTCACTTTATGTATTTGAAAACTCTCAATAGAAAATTCTTAAGTTGATTTTCTATTAATACAATTTACAACTTTTAGTACCTTAATTGTTGAAGAATTAAAGGCACCTGGTTCCATTGGGTCACTTACAAAAATCATCCAAAACCCCCACAAAAATTAACTTTGGAATCAGCATCTAGTTAATTTCTAAGCACAGATTACAAGAGCAGTATGGACTGCACAGGTTCAGATTTGAAAAAAAGACACAAGATTCTGTATAGAGGTTTCCAGCTTTTACAGAAATGCATACATGGTTAGCCTTGTCTTGCAACGAGCATTGTTACAAATTAAATAACAGAACATTCTCTTTGTATCTTAATATTCTGGGGAAGGGGAGGGTTGTCTTCTGTGTACATGTATTATAAATAACAGAAGACAGGTAACATACATTTCCACAGAACTGCACAGGTTAGAATATCCCTCTGATCAAAACCCATTGTTCAAGGCCTTGACCAGTTCTGTTTTTGAGTAGCTCTGCTGGAGGAGATAACACAATCTAAAGGGAGAAGCGTTTTAGTGGTTAAACACCCTCACAGCAAAAAAATGTCTTTATATTAGGTCAAAATTTCCTATGTTGCCTTGCTCTTTGTCCTCCTATTGTAGGCCTCTGAGAAGAGTTTGGCTCCGTTTTCTCTGTGCACACCAACCATTAGGTTGTTCTAGATACTAACAAGATGAACCTTCAAGTCCTCTCTTCTCTAGGCTTAGTGACCTGCTTTTCTTGGTCCTTTCCAATATGTCATACACTGCAGCCACTGTTCCCTTAGATTCACTCCAGCGTGTTAATATCTTTCTTGTCTTGGGGAGCCCCAAAATGGGCACTGTACTGTAAATATTATACTGTCTTAAAGTTCCAAACAGATCAAAATAAAATGAACCATAGTGTATATTCCCATGCAGGCCTAAGAGCAAAAAGCATTCTGTACCCTCTAGGCAGAAGTCAACGCTACACCTTCCAGGCAGATACTTCTAAAATTGAGTTTAGCTCAGTTATGATCAGTCAGAAGCTATGCCATCTCTTCATGGCATTGAACTTCAAAGGAAGTTCCACTCCAAATGGGCAAAGAAACTTAAAGCCCATGCAACCAGGAACCATGTAGAAGTCACTGGAAGAACACAGAATGCAGAAGAACACAGAATGCAGAAGAACACAGAATGCAGAAGAACACAGAATGCAGAAGAACACAGAATGCAGAAGAACACAGAATGCAGAAGAACACAGAATGCAGAAGAACACAGAATGCAGAAGAACACAGAATGCAGAAGAACACAGAATGCAGAAGAACACAGAATGCAGAAGAACACAGAATGCAGAAGAACACAGAATGCAGAAGAACACAGAATGCAGAAGAACACAGAATGCAGAAGAACACAGAATGCAGAAGAACACAGAATGCAGAAGAACACAGAATGCAGAAGAACACAGAATGCAGAAGAACACAGAATGCAGAAGAACACAGAATGCAGAAGAACACAGAATGCAGAAGAACACAGAATGCAGAAGAACACAGAATGCAGAAGAACACAGAATGCAGAAGAACACAGAATGCAGAAGAACACAGAATGCAGAAGAACACAGAATGCAGAAGAACAAAGCACGTGTTGCCTTACCCATATATTGCTTCATCTTCAGCGCTGGGTTTAAGAATTGTTCTTGAAACTGCTTTTGGTTGAGATGCTACAAGTTAAAACACAAACAGAATTTACCCAGCTATTAAAAAAAGGTATAAATGGCAGCACTTTTTATCTGTCAATAGATAATACATAGCGATCAAATCCTCCATGCTGAAGATTAATACATATTTAAATATTAAGTAACTCTGACTAGAATTGATTTACTTCCCCTTTTTTTTAATCTTGAAAGAAGATAAAGGTCAAGTGAGAGGTACACAACTTTTTCAGGCAAGCCAGCTTAGGCTTCAGGAATAGCTTTATTTGGCTGCTTAGGACAAGAAGCTACACAAATGCTCAAGGAGAGTACTTGCTTTTAGTAGTAGGTGGGTATTCCAATAAGCAAATGCCTTTAAATAATCTTAGGTGTTTCTTCTTTCTCTGCACTAAAAAGCAATGACAGAACTCTGTGTGTCAGGGATGGGGTTTACATGAAAAGTACACTAGATAAGGCAAGAAGATTGGGAGGATAGACATTCCATGACCAGAGAGAAAAATGAACAAAAACCTTCAAACTCTGACCTGCTGGGTCATCTTGGTACTTCAGTTCTTTGTTTGCATCTACAACTGTAACAGCAGGAGTAACATCATCACCAGTTGATTTGAATGGTGTAGGCACTGCTCCCATTCTGGAAATCCGACTGGATGGATCATCTTTTGCACTAGGAGAAATAAAAAGAAAAAAAGAGAAGTGTAGTGAAATCAAGGTAAGAAAGCCACATATTTTAAGAATTCCTATGATGAGCTTTAGAAAAATAGACTAGCAAAGACCATTTCTTACTTCGGTTTCTCCTTCAGCTTTTCATTGGATGAATGTGAATCTAGATCAGAATGATGTAATGTCTCATTTTGAGGGGAAAATGATCTGTTTGACTCTATTTCAGAAATATCTGTAAAGAGAGTAGCAAATAAAAAATGCAGTATTTGTTTAAATTGTTCGCACACCTGATCACCGTGTTTATTTACAAGGCTTGCACATATAAAATATGTTGAAACTTTAAGAGCACTCCCATTCCAAGCTGAATTCAACTAGGGTTCAAAAAGTGCTGTATGCCTTTTAATGCTTCGACACTTCATCCCCTTGAAAATGTTACAAGAAGGTTTACACACAAGCTTTAAGAAACACATTGGCATCACGCAACTACTTTTGAGCATATCATAGACTTGTTAACTAGTGTTAGTATCCCTTTATGAGGTCCTACAAACACTCCCAAAGATCACCTTCACATTACCAGCCCTCTCATCATTGCTTTTCAGTGACAAAAGAAACAAGAGTAGCCCTAACACTCAGACTTCAGAGTAAAACCTACAAAAAAGTGGCATCCAGTACACTGATATCAGAGAAGCAAATTCCTTACACTAAAGAATGAAACACCCTGCTTCCTCTAAAGATCTGAACTCTTCCCGAAGCAAGATTGTATTGGGAGATATGGCTCATACACTGTGAGAGATCATTTGTGCAGAACAGATACCAGAAATACAAACCAGTTGTTCAGGGGCACTTAATTTCCTCATCCTGACATGTTTTTCACTTCCATTGAATGCTGTCATGAATGTTAATGCCCCCAGAAGGAGAAACCAGTCCAAATGTACTTGGTTTTAAAACTGAAGTCTCTAAAAGTAACTGACTTGCTTGTTCTGAGAAGTGGGATTGATTCTTACAGACCAATATTGCTTCTTCTACCTCAGTCTCTGCCAAAAATATAATTAAAATTACTACAAAATTCTTTCACCTAAAGGAAATAGGCTTAATGCTTGATTGGCTATTACTTAGGTTTTGTTTGTGTTTGCATTTTAATGAATCTGGCACTGCTCAACCACAGTAAAACACTGTAGCTCCATTTGGTCCCTGCAGAGAGTCCAGAGCCTTTTATCCACATTAAATCTCACCGTCCATTTCAGAGTCACTGTCATTCAATGAAGGAATGTTCAGCAGTGTCTGCTTTCTGTCCCTGAGGACAACGAGCTGGAGCTTTCCCCGTGACTTCTCAATCAATTTTCGGGCATCAGCTAAAGACATATTCTCTGTCACTGTACCATTGATCTGGACATAAAAAGGCAATAACAACACTAAAAGTAAATAAACAAGTCCATATTGTGCACAAGTTTAATACTGAACTTTATTATGACACAACTTACTCCAAAATAACTACTACAAAAAGTGCCTGCTAAACTGATAGCTATAGCAGTAAAATTAGAACAAACCTTGAGAATTATATCCCCTTCATGAAGGTTGCCATCTTTGGTTGCTAGGCCAGTATGGGTCATTTCTTTTATGAAGATCTGACTTCCAAGCCGGAGACCATATTCTGGAATTAGGGAAATAATCCACTGTAGTTTAGAAAAGGAGTGAGCATACATTTTTGCTTGAACTACACAGTTTACATGCAGTACATCACATTATAACATGAGGGGAAAAAAACCGTGGACCTAGTAAATCCACTTAACCCTCAGCTAACATCCTATTTCTCTGTTGTCACCATAGCAAGAACAAGCAGCAGTCCAAAACCAAATCACAGATGGATCATTAGTCTGCTCCTTCAACAGCAAAACAATGCCTTCATTCTGGAGGTGCTCATTAACATGCTGGACAAAATCCTCTCTCTGTATCATATTTTGCAGTGTTTAGTGAGGGAAAAGGGTCAAAAACCACTAAAAGAAGAGTTAGGTTTTCCACTAGTTGCTCCATGCTGGCTTTGTCCTATCCGTATCTCACCAAGTGTCTTGGTTGTTTCAGCCAAAGGAATTTTTTTTTGACTCCTCATCCCCCTTTTTTTCCCCTTTATTCCATGTTACTTGGATTGGCATATTTGCCAATTAAAATGAAAGGCAACACTCATAAAACATGCACATCCTAGAACAGAAGAGGAAAGAAACTATTACCTCCTCTAAAAGATCACCACCTTTGAGCAAGTCTGCAGAACATCCATGTGAACAGCAGAAACTATTACGGAATTACTAGCTAGATATTAAACCTCTCAAATACACTTCAAAAATCTTCTTATTTGTATACATATCTGCGTTATCTTTACAAGTGGAAAAATTGTATGCAGGGGAGGAGGAGGAGAAAGGAGGATTCAGAACCAAACAAACCTTGGAACTAATTTAATTATACTGAAGAGCAGAAGTAATTGCACTACTAAGGGTGGAATCTACTCTTCACCCTTTCTAGCTAAGCCTTTTGTAAATGTGCCAAGTGTAATCTGAATCACTATCAGATCCATCTTTTCCACCAGAACTAGAACAGGACAGAGAAAACAGAAAATCAAAGTACACAGTGGCTTGAAAAGAATTAAATAACGTGGGTCAATAGTTCTTTGTTCTAAGATGAAGTTCAAGAAAAAAGCACCTCAAACCAGCCAAGAAGAATGAAAAAGCAACATAAGCAATCCTTTAGGAAACTCAACATCTAACCTTTAAGAGCACAGAATATTCAAAGAGCCTTTCCCTCCTCAACCAAAACAACACAACAGTATTGAAAGTCAATTCCCTTCCTCCCCTACTATACCTACCTTCATTATGCCTGCCTTTTGTTAAGAGAACACTAATTGGTCCATTCTCATCCTGTGGTCCTAGGTACTCATGTTGATGGCATACTTCAGGTGAAGGACTTCGGGAACAAAGCCTGTCCCGACTTTGACTCCTCATTTCCCTCCCATATCTAGGATTAGGTTGAGGTCCATGACTATAATTGGGTGAGCTGTAGTCTCCTCTGTAGTCTTGTTCATAGCCATAGCCACCATCTCTGTCAATGCTTCTTCCCCTGCTCCGATCTCTTCTATAGTCTCGATCCAAGCTCCTGTCAATGCTCCTGCCACGACTGCGATCATGGCTGTAGCTGCATTCCCGACCACGGTCTCTGCTTCGGTTACGCCCTCTGTCATCTTCATCTCTATAGCTCTGATCCAGGCTGTTTCCCCAGCTTTGGCTGCGCCCTCCATTACCAGCATGCCAACTTCTGTCACTATAGCCACTTCGAGCACTTTTGCCATCAAACTCTGCATGGTCATCCATGACATCTAAAGCTCTATCCTCATAATCAAGGGAAGGGCTTCTCAGTGCAGCAGCCTGCACTTTCCTTGGTCTTTTCACTACCTGTTCGATACAATACAAAACAAACAAACAAATCAACTCTCCAATAGTCAGAATATTAAATTCAACAGATGCATAGCCTTCATACTTCAAAGAGTGGTTTGGGAGAGAAATAAAAGAGCAATGTTCTAATTATAGAACAAATAGTGAATTAAAATATTTAGATAAGCAGAAAAAATATTACTACTCAGAAGGACAATGAACAGTAGGAGACTAAAAAAACCCAAGCAACAGATCAACAATTACATTCTTTCATCTTTGCAAGAGTGCAAGTAATTAATTAAATTCTTCCTTTTTCTAGATGACTTCTAAAAATGTGTCAAGACCCTGAAAGAGAATTGTAGATGTTTCTCTAAACTAATGAAAGCCAACCTGGACAGCAAATTCTTGGACAAGGTCTGTGTATGCAGGATGTCATTTGCCTCATATAACTTCAGTTTTTTCTGACTATTCCTCATTTTTCAGTAAAAACTGAGGACATATATATTCCCAGTTTTATTTTATTCCCAGTTTTTCAACAGGATAACTTTGTGATACTGCTGTTTAATTTCCATTTGTTTCATCTGTAGAAACTATGACTATGCTTTGTTTTATTCACTTTGTACACTCTCTTAGGCAAAGGCTTGCTTTTCTTTATACATTTAGAACACATTTCACAAAAGAAAACCAAAATCTTGACTGGTCACATGGGTACATACTGCTGTAGAGTGAATGCACTTGTAATTTACTTACAATGGTGGCCACTTTTCCACTCTTCCTAAGCTGTTGGACTGCAAAAGAATGTGGAACATTTTCCATTGGGGTCCCATTAACTATGACCACTCGGTCGTTTTCTCTGGAAGTGGGGGAATGGGGAAAAAAAAGAAAAAAAATTATATTTAAGATGAGTCTTCATGAAAAAAAAAAACAGAACAAAATTTCTTTTGTTATTGTCAGGGGAAACCTATAGATTTCATTGATTTTAACAGGGAGTTTTGCTTAAAATCTGTGTTTGTTATACAAACGTAACACTTGAATACCAGAAGAAGCTTTTAGTATGTTTAGAAGTTAGATTCTGGGTAGCAGTGTATATTTTTGTACATCTACTATGTCAAACCTAAGTACCTCGTTATAATGTCAAAGAAGACTTTGTTTTTTCAGAGAATATGTGATAAGCATTAAAGCTTCTCTTTTTTTTTTTTCCAGAACACCTAGTCTTTCACATCTAGTGCAAAATATTTTCACACCAATGTCAGTTTCAAGAGAGCTTCAAAGTGCTGCAGCTAGAGCAGTATCCAGACAAATCTTTACAAGCACCCTCTAATACATTGCTCTAGGAGAATGGCATTCAGGATCCACTTACTCTGAAGAAAGATGACTGGGGGTTGGAGGAACCTGACCAAACTATAATACTCAAAAAAGCCCTGCCTGCCCTAAAATACATGCCAAAAGAAATTAATAATCTATTTATTCAGACGTCCTGCATGTCAAACAGGCCATTAAGACTTAACTCGGTCACTTTCAGGAGACAGGACCATAACACAAAATTAAATAAAAGACATACCGTCCAGTAAGGCATTCCTTTCAACATAAGAAGTGTAGAACATTAAAAAACAAATAAACAAAACCTACAGTACTCATATCAGTTTACTCTTGTGACTACTCAGTTGGTAACCCTACAGTCAGAGCATCATATAAACCAATGCCTGGTTACCTTTCCATTTTCTGCTAGATAAAAGAAATCTTCAGCACCTATTACTTTCTTCTCACTGTAATCAAGTCACACTACAATCTTCTTTTAAATAAGAAGATTACATACCCTAAGCTTCTCTTTGTAAGGCACTTTCTCTATCTCCTCACTGATTTTTGTGCCTCTTTTCATAGCGTTCCAATGCCTTTTAATGAATGAGTATGCCAGAACAACACACTCTATTCCAGTATCAGTTTCATCTGGGCTTTATGTGTGCAATAAAATAGCTCTCTTCACAACCCAGACTTCCAAAGATGGTATCAAACTTAACATTATAACACAACATCAAGAGCTCCCATACAGTTATGCTCAGTTTACCCTGAAAAAGATTGCATGATTGTAATTCCCACACACACTGAAGTTTAGGCCTATCCTCCTTGGTTTGTTGGAGGAACAGTTTTGTGTTCAGTTTTCTTCAGAATATGTTTTACCTGAATACGCTCAAATTGCCTGGTATTGTCTTGTTATCATCAATTTGCCTACAATTTATGTAATTTATAGACAATATTTTATCCCCAGATGACAGATGATTATAGAACAGGGATCACTGCTATAAAACAAAGGTTTTGTATGTTTATGTTGAGAATGGTCTGTTACTTGCTTCACAATAATGCTGTTATCCAGTCTTTCAATAATCACTCACATGCGAAGCCTTTTCATTGCCTCACAAACAACTAGTGTTTGCTAAAATTGCCAGTATCTATTCCTTTGAACTACTACTACTGCAGAACTTCGGTATTCTTCCAAATTGTCTAGTACTCATCAGGTACTTCGGGTCAAACAATGGAAAACTGATCAGCAGTGGGTTAGAACCTATTCATCTCAGCCTGCAGATTTAAGAATTACTTGTCCATGACAGATGTTGTCTCACAAAGGATGATGTTACTAGGAGGATTTCAGAAACACTTTATTTCCACATTTTTTCCTTTAAAATACAAAAATAAATGCTTAGCAAACACTTTTTTTTCTCTCCTTTCCCCTAGCATTGCTCCTGAAACCTTAGAAGTGAAGACTCTTTTCTGTGCTGACTTAAGCCACTCTCTTGAAAACTGATGATTGATCACTAAATGCATTTCCTAGAGGAAGAACAGGGGAAAATGTTTTAAGATGATGAGTCTTTCTACTATTTCTTTAAAAGAAATGCAATCTTAAGAGAAACATATTTAACTATAACATTTTCAACAACATTGAAATTTGATTTCTTACAAAATAACAAATAAAGATAACTCCACATAGAGTTTCTTGTTTGTTCTTAATTTCAAACAAACACCTAGTTTTTCAAGAGGGCATCAAATCTCGGGTGATTTCTGTTTTCAGGATTTCAATCAATCCTGTCTGAGGTTTTACATATTCTACACCCATGCCTCTCAGAGCATGCCAAATACAGAAACAAGAAATTGCTTACTGAAGCAATCCATCTGCTGGACCACCTGGAAGAACATCTGAAATTACTATTGATGTTTCACCATTTTCAAAATGAGGGTTATCTCTTCCACCAGAAACTGCAATCCCAAATCCGCGTTTTGAATCCTTTACAACAAAAACAAATACAACAAAACTCAATTTAATCCATAGACATTTTGACAGGTAGAAAGAAGAGCAACATGAAAGTTCTTGTGATGGCACTGTACCTAGATTGTATTTAAAATATGACAGCTGCAAGCAGAGAGTTGCAGAAATGGGTTTATAAATCCATGTAAAAAGATCACACATTCTGGTGTTCCAAAATCTCAGTCTACAGCCCTGTGATGGTCAGTAATTAAGCAAAGGACTCATCCACTTAGGTTGCAATTTGCTCCACTATCCCACCGATTATTCATACCGAAATTACTGCTGGATAAATCTATTTTGTTTATGATGTTTAGGAAACTACAAGAGGATCTCACCTTCATTGTGACTGTGATCTATTTATAGTAACTACTTACTTCTCAGTCAGACTAAATGAGATTCATTGTTCATTACAAAAAAAGAAGCAGAAAACTTGTGAACTCTTTAAAATTATCCTCTCTCACGATCAGTTAAATAAAATATATAATTCATGTCAAAACTGCCATCCTCAAAATACGAGACCCAGAAAACCCCCAGGACAGCATTCATAAAATCAGGAAAATATTTAACAGGTCACGAAGGAAATTTGTCTATAACGCTAGGTCTGAGAACTGATAGCATAACTGAACCGCAGATAAGACAATCTGTACAAAACCATACATCTTCTTAAAGACACAGGTTTAATTTTATCAGCTAGTTCACAGTCAGACCTCCTATCACTGTGAAATATGTATTTTGTCACATTGAAACAAAATGCTTTAACACAGTCTCATAGTAATTCAACAATCTGAAGTGGTGCTTTTGCCCCAACTCACACGCAGTGTGTGTAGTTCATCACATGCCGGGTCCTGTTCTACTAATACCTATATTAAGTGGCCATTGCTTTGAGGCAGAAAAAAGCAGTGTTTGGGTTTTTTTTAAACAGCACTTCACTCGCTGTGTCTTACTTTTACAGGAAACAGTTGGATGCTTCAAGCCAAAACAATGCAGAATTCAAAATAATGGTAAAATCTATTGGTAGGGGCTGATGCATAAAGACCAACAGCCCTTTGACACTTCAGGAATATAAGGCTATCTCTGAGGCAAAGAAGTAATGCTCACACACAAGAACTTTCCATGACTTTCAGCACTTCAGTAAAGTCTGCTTCTGCAATTTTTCTCCTGTCTACCTGTGTCACCTGAAAAACAATCCTTTCTTAACATTTTAGCACATAAAACAGGCTGTGTAGGAAACTCCCCTATTTTACTTCGGGTCACTAAGTTGATTTAATTGCAGAACACATTAAAGAAATTTGAGCAGTGTAGTACAGGTTGCTCACTGAACTCAAATCACCAGAACAGCTGGGAAGACCACGACCACTGGCAAAGTACACATGGTGTCCCATGGTGTGGCAGCCCAGCCACTAGAGAACTCAGAAATAAAAGATCTCCTTTCTTCAGATCAAAAGGACTCCACACAATGAATGAGATGCAATACTTCCTCTTTTCTAAGAACAATTGTTACAAGTGACATCTACAGTCCATGTACTTCAGAAATTTGGATCAGTGATTTTCCATGGGACTCTACATTGGAAGATTAAAGTGTATATATATAAAAAAAATTAAAAAAGAGTGGAATCACGTTCAGTGATTATTATAAAGCTTGGAAATTAACCGCAACTGCTTCATAGGACAAAACTACTATGTTTTTAAGGTTATTCAATAATAAACCTAGTTATGTGGCTGGCATGTGGAGTACTATACTGTCATTACAAAGACCAAGCAGTAGCAAATACAGGACTTAAACTGTTAATTCACTCTTAACATTAAAGAATCATGTTATTGTATGAGTAACACTTTAAAATGATAAACATATCTGATTTGGACAACGAATAATCCTATTCTAGACTCAAATAGGATAACAACACTTACCATAAAACATATTTAGACTAAATCAGTGCTTGAATATTTGAAAACTAAAAATATAACAGGCATTCACTCACCTTTTGTAAGGTCACAGTGTACTGTTCCCATATCAGCTCTTCCATGCCTGGGGCCTGCTGCAAACAGAAACCAATTAGTAAAACACAGAGCATACTACTATCTAAATGTTAACTACCCCCATTAAAACACAGGTATAAAAATAATATGTGTATTCTAGTGATTTGGGAGAGTTAGTATTAAATGTGTGTATTTCCATTAATGATAATTTTTCTTTAAACAAAGGCAGACAATATATACAAGTCCTGGCAATAGAATTCTTTCGTATTTCACCAATTTAACAGCTCATTGTGATTTTCTGGCAAAGTCTTGTTCAGCAAAAGCATTTAACTCTGATCACACTAACATTATATAGGCCTGATTCAAATAACACAAAATACTTAAGGAATGCCTCTCCATTCCAGTATACAATAACTTTAGCAGTTGAAACTGCAGTTTTCAAAACAAACCAGCCTTTCGATTGTTTGCTTCTTGCTCATGTGGATTAAGCAAAATGTTTCATCCACTATGAATTACATAACTTAAGTTCCCCTCAACAAATCAAATTTTACCAGAAAACACAGTATATCACTGCTATATCAATTTCTGTGACACTTCTCAGAAACACTTTTTTCCACATTTCCAGTTAAACCTGATCCTGAACTGATCAGTTTATCTTACATGATATAAACTGAAATCTTTCCAACATCACAGCTTAAAGTATAATACAGAATAATCACCCAGCTGTGATGCATCATACCTTACCTAGCACACCTAACCAGCCCCTTCAGTGTCTGCTGTGTAAAATAAGCCTCAATATTTGATGCACTGCAAACATTTCAAAATGCACAACATCCATTTTACAAGAAAAATCCAGGCATTGCACGAGTACAAGAGTGAACATAGTCAGCTGTAGTTCTAGTTGCTTTTACAGCTAGAAGTAATCTTATTTCTTGGCAAGCTAAGAGTTTGCTCAGCTGATGTTCAGACAGAAGCTCCATTTTGACTTAATGGTTTTTCTAAAGGCGTTAAAGTGGCTACTGACAGCTAAATTCCAAAACAAAGACACAGAGGTAACACAGTAAGGGCATGCCTGTACTTTAAAGCACCCCCTGTATTTCCAGAGTAAAAATCTTCTGGCAGTAAACTACTGTTTAGCAAGATATGATGCTGTTTCTCAAATGCAAAGAACCCCACGATGTATTCTTCCAGTGGATTTTGAGCATGCCAAAGAAAAATTAGTTTTACATTTTCCCTTCCACACTTGCTGTACTGAAAAACAAACTCAAAAATTAAGTCCTGCTCAGAGTTCCTGAGAGAATGCACAAAACATTCAGCATTCTTATCAGAACTGAACAGTGTTAAATTTGCACTGTTCTCCCAGTAAATGAAAAATGCCCTCCAGTTTCCAGAACTCTTTGTGTCCAATTAAATAAAATAATTTAAAATACCTAGAGAAGATGGGTTATATTAAAAATAATACAAATAAGTACTTCTAAATTTCTACTTCTCAACATTAGACAAGAATGAGTGGCATTTATAACTGTTAGTATTAAAACATACATGTTCCTGGCCAGGGAATTACACTTCTGAAGCACATGATGAAATTATTTCACCCGTTACTCCCATTTAACCAGCTGACATGTCCAACCCTTCAATCAGCACAGACTGAACTGTCACATTACATATGTTCTCTTACACAGAGAATATCCTCTAAGTAAAAAATTACTCAACTAAGCATTTCTTCTGAGCTACTGCGATTCAGCAGTAAGTAGAAGCAACTAGACTTACTTATCTGACACCTATGAAAATGTGTTAACACTTTACCTACTACTGATCCTTGGCTACACGACCTTTGTTGCTCTTCTATACATTTTAAGCTCACTAGAAAACCAATCTGTGCTAAGGACAGGACTTGGTGTCATTTAAATTCCAGTTGACTTCACTGAAGAAAGTTTTAGAAAGGAAGGCAGAGTCAAATCATTCATAAAATTTGAACAAGCAAGTTGGTTCAAATTTTGTAGAAGCAGAGGAAATGGAAATTCTTTTCCATCCTTCTCACTGTTTAAAAGCCTCAACAGCTTACAAGTGTAAGAAGAGCATCATTCAAATTCAGTTTGCAGTGTATGCAATTCTTTCTTACCAACACTACCTCCCAGTCCAGAATACTGAGTCCATCTCTGTACAGTCAAAATAGCAAGGCAAGTAGGATGCAATCAATGAGAGTGTACTACCCATGGGGACAAAGAGCAGCACAGTTGCCTTACTCTTCCAGAAATTGTAAATACCAAGTCTTTCAATGCACTGCCTACTGGCAGAAGGACCCAAATATGAATACTTATTCAGTAAAACACCACAGGAAAAGGACTAAATAAAGCACAGTACAGATATTTGGAACACATTTATGGGTATAACACTTGCAAGCTTACAGGAATTTCCTTCAAGTAAACTAGGCCTCCCATGAGCACTGGCATGAGTAAAATCTCATGCACAACTAAAGGGAGGCCTTGTGTAACAGTAAATAAAAGTATCATCAACAGGGTTAAGTTTATTTCACTCTGACAAATAAGCCTCATGGTATCTGGTGATAAAAAAAGTAATAAGAATGGAAGAGAAACTACTGCCTACATGCATTACAATTAAGATCTTGATACTGTAAGCTCAACATCTTGCATCTCATCCGTGCCTAGAAAAAGTGCCTGAGAGTATCAATGACTGTCTCAGGGCCTTTCTGTTTAAATCTGATGGGCTTTTCTTTAGCTTAAAACAGTTACTGAACATTAAGCAAAAGTTAATTAACTTTTAAACTCATAAGTATGTGTTAAAGTAGTACATTTCTAAAACCTGTTTCCTGCAAAACTGTCTCCCATACAGTGGATATGCTGCATTGGCAAAGAGAAGTACACTATGTACTTGCAAAGCTGATTTTGTGCAATGTAATTACCAACACAACAGGACTAGTTCTGCTATACTGACAAAGCTCTGCAGGCCCTGTAACACAGTTCAGAGAACTGAATGGTCACCTTGGAAGCCCGTAAGGCACAAACCACATCTGTACTCCCTCAAATCTCTAAGCAATAATCTCTTTAACATTATAAAATGTACTTCTGGTTGCCACTGCCACTATGCTAACCCATACTGACAGATTAATGGAGAAGATGAGATTGAGAATTCATATGTTATAAATCATGAGCTGAGGACCTGAACAAAACTAGTACTGATGTCTACACTACAAGCACAATATTCCTGTATGCCCCATCTACTAATATGCCTAGCCTCTGAATGCATCAAGTGATGGGTTACAAAAAGCCTCCATCACCTTCCCAATTTCTTCATACTGCATCTGTAAGGCAACACAAACCGATCCTGAGCAGTCTGTGCACCCTTTATAGGACTGCCATTTCACTGCAAGGTCGCACACCAGAACACGGGAGAAAGAAAGGCAAGCAAAATGATTAAGAACCCCACCTTCAGTAATTAACAGTAACTGTTTTGCAAGTCTGCCCAGGTTTCACAGATAGCAGGCTACCTGCAGGAAATGCAAATTAGTGTAATTAGCTAGTCTAAATTTATTAGTGACTAAAGTCAGTCCATTTCTAATATGAACACTGTCCTCAGGATTTGCTTAAATCTGCCTAATGCTCATATACCAAAATGACAGGTGCTTTCCCACATACCCAAAATAGACTGCTTAACAGAATCTTTGGCAGGAAACTAGTCAAAGTGCTAAAATCATCTCTGTGCTACAAACAGGCAGCTGTTGCAACTCTCACTGACAGTCATCAGAGATTTATGCAATTACTTGCTACCGAGAGATGACTGAATACAACTTCCTTCACACTGAAAGAAGCAAAGAACCAGAAGACCTGCCGCAACAGTTATCTGGCTACAAGAGTGAGTTGGAGAAGGGAGGAATACACAGGGGAGGGAAAAAGGCAAAGAAAAGACTTGAAGCAAGATGCAACAAAAAGCAACTCACGTGCCCTTTCAATATCCCCAACTTTTTGACTGCATGTGACCACATTCTCTGCAGAGCTTGAGCTGTCTTCATTGTTGCAGGATAATCTGTGAGGGGATGCGGTACATCCCCGTCTCTTCATCTGTTTCCACCACTCAACATGGTTATGTAATTCTAATACAATAGTGGCCTACATACTCAAACAAATCCTGCTGTCAGTTTCACACAGAAACACATCAAATCCACAGCAGGGAATTCTACCAGGAGTTTTACTAACTCTCACATTAAGAGACCCCAGGAAAAAGCAGTACAGGAATATATCTTATGGTTTGGCTTTTTTTTTTTTTAAAAAAGTGTAAAAAGTGTAACACCCAGATTGATTTGTAGCAATTATTCTTCTTCCAGACACATATGGCTTCACCCTACCACGAACATACTCAAAATTTTACAGAAAGAAGGCTTAAGAAGCACAGTGCAGATTACTCGAAAACTCATATTCTGAATATAATATCATATCACATCACATTACCAATTGACTCAATTGTCTTGAGTGTTGATGTGGTATAGCATTTCCATCAAGTTTTAACAATTTAACTCCTCAATCCAGGAAGTTTTTATGCAGAAATAACTGTATACATGTGAATAATCCATTCAACTGCACATGTAAAATTACACATAAACTCTTGCTGAACTGTGCTCCAGCAAGCAAAAAGGGAAAGAGAAACAAAATTATAGCAGCTGCCATTAACAGACACCCCCTCAACCCTCAAACATTTAGTAAGATATTCGCAAGAATGATAAGCTAACCATAGAGTCAAACAGATGATTTTATTGGAAAACAGGTCACACTATCAGTTTGATCTATGATCAGTTTTGATCTCATGAATGCTGACAAATTTAAGCCTTAGGTGAACTTTCCCCCTAGATTTATGCAAGTTTCACAAGCAATGAACAGATAGAAGCACACACTAAGTTCAGTACACAATGCTAACTAACATGGGGAAAAATGACTGAAGAGGCAAGACCTTCACCAGACATTTTCTCTGCAGCAAGGAAGGATGCTCAAGCCACTTTGAAGTAAAAAGGCTATGACTGAAGTGTTTTCATGAGGTATCCGCATATAGTATGGTAGATCATGATTAGAATCTTAGAGGATTAGAAGAAACTATTTATCCATGGATCTTTTACAACACAGCCAACATTTCAAAAAAAGTGGTATCTTGGTTTCTAACAATAAATGCTGTAAATCAGAGAAGCATTTCCTGCTTTTTGTGTAGGATCCTGGCTCCAATACAGCAACCCTCACAGGAACAAAACTATGCTGAAGAAACAGGTTCGCAGAATGAAGAATGACTCAGATTAAAGGAAGAGAAGTAAAAAAAAAAAAAAAGGTCTGCAAAAGATATCCACTAGGAGTTATTAAAAAATGCTCTTCAACAAAGCAGAAGCCCTTTTATTTTATTTTTAATTCCACTCTTAGGTTTATGAAAGAGAAACACACATGAAGGACAACTCCATGTTAAAAGATCAAGATGGCTGTTAACATCAACATGGTTATATTATCAGGATGCAGGATGTTTACAAAAAAAAAAAAAAAACATATACTGCAGAAGTAAATAGGCTGCCCAGGGAGGTGGTTGAGACACCTTCCCTGGAGGTGTTTAAGGCATGGGTGGATGAGGTATTGAGGGACTTGGTTTAGTGTTAGATAGGAATGGTTGGACTAGAAGATCCGATGGGTCCCTTCCAACCTGGTTGTTCTGTGATTCTGTGAAACGTACCTCTGCACAGGAACAACAGCTTTTGAAGAAGAAAAAAACTCACATAAAAATAAGCTGGGCAGATGATCCTTTCTTTCCCTTCCCTCCAACGGAGAAGTATTAGTTACGGTTTGGTGGTCAGGACCAGAGAGTGGCAGTAAATGGAGTTAACTCCAGCTGGAGGCCAGTTACAAGAGGGGTTCCCCAGGGCTCAGTGCTGGGTCTAGCCCTGTTCAATGTCTTCATCAGCAACCTGGATGAAGGCATTGAGTGCACCCTTAGCAAATTTGCACTAAGCTGGGTGGAAGTGCCAATCTGCTGGAGGATAGGGAGTCTCTGCAAAGGGATCTGAACAGGCTGGATCGCTGGGCTGAGTCCAACCACACGAGGTTTAACATGGCCAAATGCCAGGTCCTGCACTTGGGGCACAACAACCCTGTACAGAGCTACAGACTAGGAGAAGTCTGTCTAGAAAGCTGCCTGGAGGAGAGGGACCTGGGGGTAGTCGACAACCGACTGAACATGATCCAGCAGTGTGCCCAGGTGGCCAAGAAGGCCAATGGCATCCTGGCTTGTATCAGAAACAGTGTGACCAGCAGGTCCAGGGAGGTGATTCTCCCTCTGTATTCGGCACTGGCGAGACTGCTCCTGGAATCCTGTGCTCAGTTCTGGGCCCTTCACCAGAACTGAGGCTCGGGAGGGAGTCCAGAGAAGAGTGACGAGGCTGGTGAAGGGGCTGGAGAACAGGCCTTATGACGAGGGGCAGAGAGACCTGGGGTTGTTTAGCCTGGAGAAGAGGAGGCTGAGAGGAGACCTCATTACTCTCTACAAGTACCTGAAAGGAGGTTGTAGAGAGGAGGGAGCTGGTCTCTTCTCCCAAGTGACAGGGAACAGGACAAGAGGGAATGGCCTCAAGCTCTGCCAGGGGAGCTTTAGGCTGGACATCAGAATTACCTGGACATCAGAAGATACTGCCTAGGAAAACTGTTTCCTACATATTTAATGCCAAATATTTACTGATTATATTGAGGACTTCCAGAAAGGAGGACCAGCACTTGGAAAAGAAAGAGGAGAATCAGGATTTTCTTATACTATTTTGAGCTGAAGTCAAAATTTACCTTAGAATAGTTAATAAAAATCCAAGGTGGGGTGGGTTTTTTTGTTTGTTTGCTTATTTTCTAGGAATTTTCTCCTTCTTAGGCTCATTAAGGTTCCTGTGACTCTAGAAACAAGCACTTTTGGAAGGCTCACAGAAGACCAGCACCCCTTTTCATCTTTAGAAATGCAGGTTTCATTTACCAAACACAGATCTAACTCATAGGATGGGTACGTTTTCACAAGATTTGAACTAAACAAGGGTTCCTTTTTACCATAAGAATTTCTAACCCTCTCCTGCTCATGTGCCGTCAGCCCCTCAACCCACTCCATAAATTCTTCTGTTTAGCTCTTCAAAGTTAGCCAGAACAGCTTCCTAAAGCATCAAAAAGTTGCTCATCTTTTCCTATCAGATTACGCTATTGACATTTCTGTGAGCTAAACTGGTTTGCCAAGGAACAGCTGAATACCAAGAGGTGAAGCAGAATTATTAGAGTTCTGCAACTAAGATCAACTAAGATCAATTCAGTCATCAGATGAAAGTTAACCTTCAAGGATGCACCAGGAAAGGAAACCTAGATTTCAATAAGGGCACAGATTAAATTCATGATCATAGGGTTTAGGTTGGTGAAGACACTTCCGACCATCATAACCAATCATTCATTTATTCCACCACTAAAACACGTCCCCAGGTATCAAATCTACACATCTCTCAAATACCTCCGGGGATGATCATTCAACCACTTCTACAGGCAGCGTATTTGAATGCTTGACAACCCTTTCAGTGAATAAGTTTTTCCTAATATGTAGTCGAAATCTCCCCTTGTGCAGCTTGAGGCAGTTTCCTCTTGTCCTATTGCTTGTTACTTGGGAGAAGAGACCCCTCACCTCACAACATCCTTTCAGGTAGTGGTAGAGAGCAGTAAGTTCTCCCCTCAGCCTCCTCTTTTCCAGACTATGCGACCCTAGTTCACTCATCTGCTCTTGATAAGATTTGTGCTCCAGACACTTCAACAGTTTCACTGTTCTCCTCCAGACATGCCCCAGCACCTCAATGTCCTTCTTGTAGCAAGAAGCCCAAAACTGAATTCAAACAGGATTCAAAGTATGGTCTCACCAGTGCCAAGCAGAGGAGGATGGTCACTTCCCTACCCCTGCTGGCCACACCACTGCTGACACAAACCAGGATACTGCTGGCATTCTTGGCCACCTGCACACACTGCTGGTCCATATTCAGCCAGCTGTTGACAAACATCCCCAGGTCTTTTTGCTCTAGGCAGCTTTCTAGCCACTCTTTCCTATGCCTGTAGCATTGCATGGAGTTGTTGTGGCCCCACAACAGGACCTGGCACTTGGCCTTGTTGAACCTCATAGAGCTGACCTTGGTCCATCAATCCATCCTGTCCAGATCTCTCTGTAGAGCTTCCCTACCCTTAAGCAGATCAACACTCCCACACAACTTGGTCTCATCTGAAAATTTACTGAAAGAGCACTGATCCCAGTTCACTGATGAATACGTTAAACAAAACCAGTCCCAACAAAACGTCAACACTTGTGACTGGCCGCAACCTGGGTTTAACCCCATTCACCACAACTCCCTTGATCCAAACATCCTGCCAAGAACAGGGAATTAAGTGCAACACGGGAAAATCTTTCAAAGGAATGGACAGCGGAAGGGAAGTTCCTGAGTGGCTGTAGGGGTACATAAGACTATATGAAAATACTTTCACTCATGCTTTTTAATCAGACTTTGATAAAACAACAGATTACTCCCCAATGCATCTACTTTACCCTAGCATTTCCTGATAGTCATTAATAAGTTATCTGTTTGCTCATATACTAGAATAAACATTTATGAAGGCCTCACAGATATTAATAATAAATACTAGTATTAATAATACTAGCATATAGACTAACATATAAATACATTAAGTTACAGTATTAAACCAACATTTTTAATATATATTTACACACACTAAGTACTTCTGTCCCTCTAACACAGATATATAGGAAGAAAGCCTGTCTTTTTCTCCTCCTCATGCTGCACATTAACATATAAGCACCAGGAACTGCATTACCTTCTCCCACTGAATTTGCAAGACACTTGGAAGTCTACAACAGACCAACAAAACAAGTCGAAAATCTAATGTGCCAGAAGAAACCTACCAAATTTTTCAAAAATTATTTTTGCACAATGCAGACAACCCATGCAAACCAGAAAAATCTCAGAACTGACGTTAAAGGTGCACAACTCACAGCTAACCCAGAGAGACACTAGGTGGTGCAGTCATTCTGCAAGAGAGGCACACACAACATCCTTTCCCTATAAAAAGATGTTAAACATGACATTAGAGTTCTAGAAATACAGCTTCTATCTATTGTTCTGAATATCTAGAGTCAATATTGCACATTACATTTATTTAACTATTCCCAACAGGCTAGCATTTTAGTAATTTTTTTTCATAAATATAATCTGTATAAGTAAAAAAATTCTAAGAAAGGACTAACACTTTGTTAGGCCAAAATCCTATTTCAAAACAAAAATGACAGGAAACATGACATTAAAACAAGGTGCTACGTGTTTTTTTTGTTTTGTTTCTTTAATTGCAAGCATATATCCTATCATCAGTCTGTTTGTTTGTTTCTAATTCCAGCTTTATTAAATTTAAGTGCTTTTGCAGCACAACTATGTCAAGAATTAACAGCACTGTTTATACAAAGGATATAAATAAGTAGTTTTATGTTCTGAAAAGAGAGAAAAATTTGGTACTCTGAAGATAAACCATGCATAATACTCATCAGTCACATCAAGACACTATGGAAATGGGTAGCTGAAAAATTCTAAATGAGATTTTGCAACAGTACAACATGACAGTTGCACTTACAGTTAGAAATGCAACATTTCAGCACTAACAATAAAATAAACAATTACAGTTACACTTTTGGAGTGAAGCTTTTTCTTCCAGGCTATCTTCGACCTGAACACAAGGAGTTTACACTTGCAAGAAGTATGAGGTACTATAAGTCCTGATCCTGCTGACATAAGGACACGATTTCTCATTACACTGGGAAAGCCAAGCAAAACACAGACACTGGAATCCCCTAAAATTCATTGCATTTTAAATCTACACTGCTTTTGAATCACTATCTTTTTAACAGTTGTCTGTTCCTTCTCATTTGCCACTACCAATGGGAAGGGGGACATTCGGGGTGGAGAAGTAATGGCAAAACCCAGGATTTACCCAGTAGAGTGTAACAAATTTGGAACATGAAACTCAATATCAGTCTTCTACTTTTGCAAGCTATACAAATTAAAAATGTACATGCAAAACTTCTAAACTTCTCTTGGATGGGGGAAAACAGTTTACACTTGTTACAACTGAATTCTGTTGAGGTAGATGCATACATATGTATCATGATAAACCACTACAATATCCCATTATCAACTAAACACAAGCATATTCAAGATGGGGGAGAGAAAAAAACCCAAACTGATTATATTGAAAATCCAACTGCAAGACAGAAAGGTCTTACCTACTGAAAACCTAACACTTATAAAAAATATAGCTTAGATCTATTTCAGCTGCAAATTTCCCCCACTATCTTTTGCCCAGCAATAGTTCTGTCATTAAAGTGTTGAAATTACACTGCAATTATGCTTCCCCCTACATGACTCAACCAATTGTTGAAAATTTGTGAGAGAGCAGCTTCAACTGAAATACAAAATTGCCATTTTGGAGAAGAAAACATATCACATTTCCCTCCATAGGAAAGAAACAAAAAGTTGTGGGGGAGAGAGGGTACACAAAAATGTTTAAATGTTCAAAAATATTTCGTTTTTTAGAAAACATTTTCTGCCTTCCAAGAAGTAACATTTTTTTTTTATATATCACACGTCACTTCATGTAAGAAAGCCAGATGCTGTTTTCCTCAGGTGTTCTGGATGTGCAGCACAAGTCCAGCAGAGGAGTCTTGGAATGCTAATTTACTCTCCCATAGATGTTGAAGAGATTGTGAAGGAAATAATAAATCTCACCTCTTCAGGTATGGTATGTGGTCAATCTGGCAATAATATGGATTTTCTCACTTCCCCTTTTTAAAAAACACAGCAAGGCTTCAGGAGTTAAACACCTGGAAGTCACACAATTTCAGCTGAAGTTCAAAGTGAATCTAGGTAAAGGGCGGATGGATCAATTATACTTGTGTATGTGGTATATGTATATACACTCCAGAAAGTGAAGCAAGTTTACTTGCTACTTCATTTTCCAAACAGTTTTCCTGGACTTTTACCTTGTCACACAGACTAAGATGCCATAAGTTTTTTTTGTATACACCAGAAGTAGGTTATGCTACTGAAGGGACACTAAACTTTCAGTTCACTTAATCAAAAACAGCTTTAAAGGCTATCTCAGACTTAAACATCCCCATTATTTTAAATCTAAAACCTAAGTCATTTCTTTCAAGGCATATTGTTTCTATATTTTCTGCTCCTTAAGATGTCCATGCAAATAAAGTCTGAGAATCAAAATGCTTGACCATTTTGTGCATGAGCTAAGTTCAAAAGGACTACTTTTTGCCTGGCATCATCCAAAAAAAAAAAAAAATTTGCTCAGATGTACTTGCAGTATCAGGATTTGATGGGAAGGAAAACTAAACTCACTAGGTGTGCATAATCTACTTCATTATGCTAGATAAACTAATAGAGAAAAACTAACTGTGAAAAATTCCTTAAGTGTCTCATTTCAGAATTAATTATTCCCTGCAGCCAAAGCACAACTTCCACTCTTGTAGTATTTTAAAAAAAAAATTTGAAAGAAAAAAACCCCAGGCACCTTATGCATTTCACATGGTCCAAAACAGTGATGACCTTTTTATTTCCAGTGACACACCTTCTACTCCTACTGCTTTTGAATACTTCGGCTTCCTGCCTCCATATCCAAAAGCAGCTGCAGCAGAAACAGCCAGATCTAGCATCAAGAAACTACTGGTGGCATTTCTGCCATTCTATGGACCTTACTGACTCTGTGATTTTTGTTATTCACTAACTACAACTCCCATATCTGATAAAAACAAGCTGGGTACCTGTCTACCCCTTCATGTGACCGGTTTTTAAAAGTTTTTTTCATTGCTGGGATACAGTACAATCAGGTCAACCTTTTTATCTAACCACGGAGTCATAATGCAAGATAATTCAAACAGTGGTGGAACTGTTTGTTTCCGAGCTTAGTCTCAAACTAAACTAGATTTTCTTTTCCTGTTAAGGTTTCTAGTATGCTTTGTTCTAATTGTATTCATAGAAAAATGATACACTGAATTCTTTGAAGCATTTTGCTTTTGTTCAGGCATTCCTGTGGCAGTAAGATAATATACTGTCATGTTAGCTTGCTTCTCTCAGTTGATGAAAATAAACCTCGAAGTTTAATGATACTCTGACCACACTGAAGACTGAAACCTCACAAAATTCACATCATACAATACATTTCATACCATTATGAATGTCATATCACAAACCACACATTCATCTGTGCGTCAGATGCCAGGTCACTGATACACAAGATAGATGAATAAATGCTTCATAAGTAATAAATTCATGTCCATATGATGAAGAACCTAGTTGAAATTTCTGTTTAAAAAAATTTGGCAATTCAGAAGATGCCAAATCTCTATGATACAGACAGGTGCCACAACAAATAGCTTGATTCATTAGTCAGCTCTTACAGACACACAAATTCCACTAGGTAGCATACTGAAACAACTGACTGCTCTGCTGTCCTTGCTTGGAAGTAGTAGGCATCAAAATAGTTTTCTTTCCAGCTCTCTTCTACTCTCACTAGTCATAATTCTCTGCCTTCTTTTCCTTCTGCCACCACACTCTGCCCTCTAAGTCTTAGGCAACTTGTCTCTTCCGCTCAAGGTGTCTCAACAGCCTACTTGGTCATGCTAGAAAGCACTGCTGAAGTTCACCCCTGAACTTTAACTTATCTTCCATAGATCTACAATGAGAGCACAATTGCAAAAGGTAAGTTCAGTAATATTCTTGTGATCTATACAGTGGGATGTATGGATCCAAAAGTGAATCTGGGGATTGCATTTGAAGGGTTTGTGTCCATAAGCCTTATGCTGCTATTCCTCCCAGTACATCTGGAAGAGGAAGAAACAAGCAAACAAACAAACATAAAATTGTGTTCCATTGAAACTCAATATGTGCCTGATGACACTGATAAAACACTTTGAGGGAAGAAACCAAAAGAAGACTAGATGACAGCAGTAAAATTCAACTATTTTACATTCCCCCTCAATTATTTTGCAAGGTTGGATGCAAAGCTTTAGTATACCATACAGTTATACACCAGTGCATAACTCTGCTAACATCCAATCTTGTTATACAGAGACCATTTCAAACACAGTCCTACTTATGCAGAAATTATTACTTACCTTTAGTATCAAGATAGTAACTTTCACTTGGCTAATTCATTTCCAAAGCACTAATCCCAGTTTATCTGCAGCTGCTCTTGCTTCACTTGAAAGGATGCCAGTAGAACAATTTGAAACTAGAACCCTTGACACAATCTTTCTACCGAGTCAACACTGTTCATGCATACAATGTCAGTGTTAACAAACTTTAGGCTTTACTCCAACCATTAAATTAAACCGAACTGGCACATCCCTATGGAATAGTGCCATTTCCACTGAACTGCAACAGAAGTACACAAAGGCCAAGCTGACCAGAACAAGATCAGCCAAAGACACAACCATGGTGTTCCTCCTGCTGCAACTCTTAGTCACTTTCATAAGCCATTAGGTTTTGAAAACACAGTGAGACAAAACCAAGAGAATCCTTTTGCATATGTGGCTAAAAGGAAATTAAACATCTCAGAATCATTAAGGTTTAGAAATGCATTCATTAAGTTACCACCCTGAGCACAGCTCATTTTGGTAGCAACTGAAAGCTCACTCTCAAATGAGATTCAGAACAGAAAGTTTTCTTCTTGTGGTCTGAACCACATCAAAGAGCATTATATGCTTACAAGGAACTTCTGACACACAAAGCAGAATCAAACCCTGGTGATATATTGTGCTCTTTTTTTTCCCCATCTGAGAGAAAAAAAGTTAAGTACCTCCCTACAGAAAAAAGCCTTACAAAAAGGTAAAAAAAATTTAATTCCTTTTAAAATCATTATGATCTGAGAGTTATAGTCCATCCTTACTCCTGTCAAAGGTATCAGCAACGTATCCATTGGCTTCTATAAGGTAAAGAAGGAAAAGAAAGCTTGAAAAATAATGGTAAATTAAATTATTACAACAGGCAGAGACATTAATGGAGTAAACGTAGTGAATGAAATTCTATAATTTAACATCATAGCAATGTTATTATGATGCCTTCTTAATTTTAATCTGCCAAACAAAAAGCCTCACAGAAAATGACAAGACATACTTAAGACATGCCCATATGTCAGATTAAATTATAAGTATCCCACATACAGCAAAGACTGATGTGCTAACAGCACTCTGGCACCAGGCTTTTCACATTTTACCAACAGCTTGACAAGTGCGTTAGACACACGACCAAAGATCTCTCCACCCTCTTTGCCCATCTTAATCTGCTCTTAAACCTTTAAGTTCACCAGATGTTCCACATAAACAGCTAAGGGAAGCATAGTTACCAAAGGAGAAATAAATGCATAGCAACTATTGGAAATGTCAGTAGGCATCCATTTGCTATCAAGACTGTATCTTCAGAAGTCTGACCCCAGGGTTTTTGCAACCTGATCTACTGTAAAACATCATGCCAAGGCAAAGCATATAAAAATACTTGTCAGCTCTGTTAGGAATTGAAGAGGAGCTCCTCATAAACACTGGGTCAGGAACAACATCCTTACTTTGATGCTAAACTGCAAGACTTTCAGGGAACTTTGAGTGCTGGAAAGTAAAAACCTATAGCAAAATTGTAACTGTTATCTAGTCCACAGACAAAACACTGCACGTATAATTCTACACAGAAATAGCAGTCCTGATGGCATCATCTAAGGAGCACACACACAATTGCTACCAATCAGCTACTCTGCCGTCACTTGAATTGCTTTAAAAATATATTAACTTGACTCTATGAAGAGAATAACCAAAACCACTCACAACTTTTTATTTCTGGAATAAAAACTACTTACGAAAACAAAGTAATGAAAAAAGTAAATTGGTTTTCATCATGTTCTGCTGCTCTTCAAAAAGTCTTTGAAATACTAAACAGAAGAATCCTCGGCTCTGGCTACTAGAAGAAACTCGTATTATCCAGATTTTTGCAGTAGTGGAACAGAAACAAAAGCAATCAGAGCCAAGCACTGACCGTGGCAGCAAGCTGCTCAGCTCAGTCAAATGCTGACAATTTGCCTCTCACAGCTTTGTTTGTGGAGACTGGAATGACAGCCTAGCTGGACATAGTGCACTCTCTCTGAAAACTCATATTGACTAAGAATCACACGAGTATTCAAAATGCTCTCCCACCACAGAATACGTACACACATTCAAGAGAAAGATGTGGCAGGCTTGGTACGTGCATTATTAATGAATAAATAAATAAATAAAGGATAGGTATATTATTTCTTGATGTCATGCAAGGAAGTTGTTAGATTACATCTAGTATTTTTGTGCAATATTTTTCCTTTTTGATACTGTGTTTTTTAGAAAAGAATCATTTATGTGAAATTCAGTGCAAAACACTAACACAGTATTGTTTATCAAATCTAGGGACTGCAGCAGCAGAATATGTAAAAAGATACTGCTCTGTGACTATTTAATAAGGCACAACACAAGGGGCAAATACCCAGGAAGTTTCTGACAATCACCTGCCTGCTTAGTTAACTGCTACCACTGTGGGCCTTGAAGGACCATTTTCATCTTTATTGTATTTTTAAGCTACTAGATAGAGATAACTGGAGGGTTCACAAAGGCATCTCTCCTACTGTTCAGTAAGTTAGACGATTTATTCTTACATAGCACCAAGAGTAACTGAATTTTTATATTAGTTTCCACTGTACATTCCAGCTAAGACACATTCACAAATGTAATTCAGCCTTAGGGCTGGCATGTGTAGTACATGCCTGTCTTATCAGTATGGATCATAAAAAATGTTTGGCAAGTTCTTTGTTTTGATGGTAAGAAATACATTCCAAACATGGTTTTAAAATAGAAAGCCATTTAAAATTCATTTGCAACTTTAATACAGTTAGTAATTCCACCATACTATCTGGTCCATAAACCACAGACAATTCAGGCAATGCAGAAAAAGAGATTTCTGCAGCAACCAATGACACCAGCTTCCTAAGAAATTACTGCAACTGACCACTTTTTGTTACACAAAGGACTCAAAAAATATTTCCACTGTCAGTTGAATACTCATTTGGTTTTTATCTCTAATGATCACAAGCAATGAAAAACAGCACTCCTAATACTATAGCATTACATTTAACATTGTTTGCATAGCTTCATGAAGAAAAATAAAGAGGAAACTAGAAATCACAGCTGCAGTATCTCTCCAGATTATCTTTCTGTCGTTTTCTACAAAATTATGAACAAACTGTTGTCTTCATAAAAGAAACAAAACTGTCATCTCTAATAACTGTTATAAAAGGAATGTAACCACTGCAGGAGCCACACTGGCAAATTCTCCCTATTTAAGTTCACTACATGTAAGAAACATAAGCTTCCCCACAGTCTCAAACAATAGGCAGGAGAAAAGAGCAGCCAAAGATCCCTTTTTGATGACAGAGAAGCTGCCACTGAATTCACAGCTAACACAGCCTACTTTCATTCTGTACATACCCACAGCCATGACGTTAAAAGAAGCTACATCCAAACTACTTAGAAAAGCAGAGCCTAGGACACTATGAAGAAACTTCATACACTCAACAGAGACATGACACCTAACAATGCCTAACTTTTTTTTTTAAACATTCCCTTTCTCTACAGAAAAGTCACTGTCTGTGGTATGAAGAAGGAAGTACAATAAAGAGCAAAATCCTGAACCAAATAAAGTCAACAGAAGCATCATCAGGAATTTCAAAAGGCCAAGGATTCACAGATACTGATAAAAAGCAGTTTCAAAAAATGTTGCTCACAAATGAGAGAAGACTGACTGCGTCAGTAGCACCACTTGCTGAAATATACTACAAGGTCTCTTCAGGAATCATTCTGTAATCAAAACAAAATATTTAAGCAGTAGCAATGTGAAGTGTACATCTAAAGTACATTGGTAGATACAAGCTCTGTAACTACTATCGCTCACATGCACAGAGTCAGACTTTCAATCCATCTCCAGTCAACACATTTAACACTCATCCTCAGTTTGCCTTGGTTGCAAGGCATCACCAACACACTGTCATGGATATTTACAGCTCTCCCACCAGAACCATGAGCAAGTTACTACACTTACTTACTGCATGTATTACAGCAACATAAGTGTCAAATATAATGGAATCTGTGTGGAAGAGCTTACAAGACTGATTCAGAAGAGATGAGACAAGTACAGGAGATTATGAAGACAACAAGACGGGTGGAGTAAGAGTGGAACAGTTATCCAGAGAAACTGCACCATCTCTGAGATTTGCTTAAGAAACAAAATGAAATAAACAAAAGAAATCCCACCAACCCCAAACCAGACACTGTAAAAATAAACACGTACAAGAAATTAACTGGTAGTTCATTGATGGCAAGTAAATATCCATAATATGTGCAATATGGGATATGGGCTAACAAGCACAGTCACCATACACGAAAACGATACTTACAGTATTAAATTATTCTACAAGCCATAAAACAAACTATGCAGCATAACTAACTTATGCTTATGGCTTTCATCCACATTTTATCAGGGGTGGGGGGAGATGACCAGATCTATCATAAGTCCACCTTTCTGCATGCTGGTACTCACACCATACTGCATTCTTCTGTCCTGACAGGTGCTAACCCCAGGTGCGTCAGAGATATATTGATTACTGCTGTTCAGCAACAGGTACAGGAAAACACATTTTCCCATAAAAGCAGAACACTCTTTTAAATAATAACATTTAAAAAAACCGCTTTCAACAACATAGCAGGGGCCAGGGAGAGGGAGCATTTTCTTCTTTGAACTTGGGAGTTAGTTTCTCCATGGAAACAAGGGTATTTTTTTCAGTGAAAGCCTTGACCTGCACCCTGATCGCAACCAGTATTTAAAATCTAAAACTGAGCTTTGTCTCCTGGTATTGAGGGCATGCAGAACTAGCTAGTCAGGAGAGGGAAGTCCACGCATCGTGCACCCAAGAGCCAAACACTCTTCATTCCTGCCCACCAATCCGAAGCTCTCTGCTCCAACTTAACCAACAAAAAAAACCAGGGCATTTCCACCACCCCTTGGTTCCAGCAGTGCCACCAGACAACCTGACGCAGTGGGGATGAGCAGACCAAACCTGAAGCCTACACCTTCCTCATAGGAGCCAGAAGGGTGTTTGGCCAGAAGAGCATAAAGCAGGAGCATGTGTTAACACCTGCAAGCAAGGTTAACATCTCCCGCCACGCAGGGTGGGAGGAGGCTACCAACCTGCTCCGCACCCGCTGTGGGCTCCTGTGGATCGCCCCCAGCCGAGCCCTGCGTCGCACCCATAGTAACATCGCCGGACGGCTTCTCCCCCACCTCTGCTCCACTGTCCGTGAAGGACCGCGGGGGAACCAGCCGAGCTGCTGCAATGGGGACAAAGGCGGCACTGACTGCCTGACACAGAGCGACTTTGTACTGGCGGGTCCTGGCCACCTGCTGCTGCCAGCGAATCCCGCCCGCATACGCCCCACAGAGGCAAAGAAATGTTTTCATTCTCCCTGGGAAGAAAAGGATTGTTATTCTCCATTTACAAAAATATTTCTTGTGCTCCTGCCCTGAGTGGCATCTGATGCCTGTCACTGGGTCAGTGGGAGAGATGGCCAAGTTGGGGCAGCATATCTCTTACACAAGCCTTTCAGACAGTATCTACAGCCCTGTCTTGTCAAACAGAAACACATTTGGTTATCTCTGCTTTTTCTGATTGCATGTTCTTAGGATGTGGATTCAAAAGCTTTACCACCTGACTGCTTTCTCAAGTCTACAGCCTCATTCAAGTCTCCTTCCCACCACCTAACAGCTCCCTCTGTATTGGCCTCAAAGTCAACACTGCTGCTAGTAATGCAAAGGCTAAATTGCTTGGTTCCGAGGCTAGAATTATGTATTTTAATAAAAAGTTTGTCCTTGAGGTAACACTATTCTTGGGACACTACAGAAATGACTGGTCACTGAAAACTCCAAGGAGGAAAAAACTGGCAGAAGTTCAGCCATACTTGTGTTCAGAAATATCTTCCTTTCCCCAGTGCTGCTGTCTTCCTGGAGTTACATTATTTTGGGCAGATTAGTCAACACTTGAATCCGCTCTTGGAAGGGAGAAACTAAGAATAAGGATTGTAAGGGAAGAGCTTTAAGCCAATGCTTTAAAAAAACCAAAAAACATAACCCAAAAAAACACCAACAGTTTGTTATTTTTGTACAGCCTACCCTGAAATTTGGAGACAAAAAAGCAGAAAACCTCCAAAGCATGAACTTTGCTCTCCTTTCATCTGGTCCCTCCTCTGTTTTACAAGTGAATGATACCATCCAACTTTTGTTGCATATCTAGCAGTCCAGTACATAAGCAAAGTCAAGACCACTTGGTAAACTGAAGCATAGGTGGCCATGAACCTCACGCACATGGAGGTCTGGGATAGCATATGGCACCAAGAATTCCTCCATAAGACACGGCAGGCAAGGCAAAACAGCTGCTGCTCTTGACACTGTTCAGTGCTCCTGCACATCTCTGCAATCAGATGGTAACTTGCCAAAGACCTAGCACTAGCACTACTGGCAACATCAGCATGGGATATTAAATCACTGCATCAGCAGGGAAAGCCCCTGTCTACTGCCTTGAAATGACAAGACATAATGAAAACAATGTGACCTGGGTTTCATTCTTACAGGATATGGTTGAATTTTGCTGCAGATGACTACAGTTTCAGATGCAAGATCAATTTCTGGTTTCAGTCAGACAGTGATACACTTTTTCAAAGTCAGCAGTTGTCAGATATTAGGCGAGACAAGAGAAAGAAGCAGCCATTAGCTCCAGGTGACTGCAGTCACATCAAGTTCACACCAGCACAAATTAGATAACCTGCCTCTTGCAGCTGCCTCACTCTGCAAAGGCTCTGGCAGAAGAAGAAGAGCTGGCACTGCTGACTCCCCCACTAGACCCAGACTGTGGGTTGTAGATGACCTTTAAAGGTCCCTTCCAACTCAAATCATTCTACAATTCTATGAAAACAATCCATTTGGGCTTATCAAAATACTTCCCATGTTTGTTCATAAAATGTCTCTTTATTAGGAGTGCAGAAGACCCATATTTTTTTGTCATCTCTTACTTCTTTTCTCAGACCTAAGAGCCACTCTGCCACAACAGGCTGACAAATCATCCCATACCAGCCTGAGAATGTAAGCAGTAAGTGACCTCTAGTGCCACGCTCACACTAGACCCTGGCCAAGTGCCCAGATGACGACGCTGATGGCATAATTATCAATATAATCACTGTTTACAAGTCACTTATCCTTCAATTCAACCACAAAGAACAGACTTCCAGGACTTGCTGTTTACTTTCTGCCCTTGGATCAAGCTATCCTCCCAAGGTGGATACACAGATAGACCTTAGAAGATGTGGATGATGTTACCTAAACCAAAATTGGAAGGACATAAGATAGCGGTTTAATTAGTAACAAGAGCTGGAGAAATGGCTCTGGTCCCACAAGGTCCTGCCTCTTCTGGCAGAAAGAGGGAGAACAAAAAGCTCCCAATTCACTTAATAGCTATTCCACTGGAGGACAAACCAAACCCCAAAACTGCAGCTCAATACAGCACATCTTTGTGTATAATTAGATACAACTTCTCCTCTACGCCACTACAGCCTGCATTGTGGATCATGAGTGACAATACAGAACACCTACAACCAAAAATGATCTGGGGAAGCAGCACGAACAGAAGAGAGGTAGCGGGCTCAGCAAAACAGTCTGTTCCATCTATGCAGGTGTCTGCACACTTGAAGAGTGAATGGAGGCATGGCTGCATGCACTTTTCACTCATTGCTTCCCTTTTAAATGGAAAGTGCAGGCACCATCCTGGAAGAGATACTGCACTGTGAAGAGTAAAGGCTGAGTACCAACACCATGTCAAACTACAGAAAATGGGCTATAGATGTGCAGCTCTGTCCTATGTGGTGTTTGGGACCAGCTATTTTACTGGTTACTATGTTATTTTATAATAACTTTACAAAGCAGTATCATGTGAAGAGGATTTAACAAACTATTATGTAGGTGTGTAGACATTTTAAAATTAACTTCATGGAAAGATTAATTGGTATTAACTTTATGAGAAACATGCAAATAACTTCCAGTGAGCACATTTCCCACTGAGCTTTTCAGTTTAAATAATCAAGGCAGACATTGTTTACCCACAATCAGATTGAATCTACATTCAGTGTAGCACTAATTTAGAGATCACTTGCTGTAGATTGAGATACACAAAACTAGGACATATTCCATAAATTACCTAATGCTCCTGTGAATGGTCCTGTGAATGAAGCCATTGTACTGCTTCCAGCATCAGAAGAGAGAACACCCGTTTAACACTACACTGCAGGATGCAAATTTAAAACAAGCAGCTGCCTCTCAGTTACTCCTGCTATTCAGCAACTTGCCCGCAGCAACCAAAACTACTTACCCCATTGAGACTCAGCTTCTCCCTGCCTCCTTCCCACCATCAAGCCTTTTAACTGGCCTCTCTGACAATCAGGGTTTGTTTTTTTTTTTAAAGTTTTAGAGTTCAACACTTATAGTGCTGCTAGAATGGCAAAGAGGTGAACAACCTCCTTAAAAAAAAAAACTTGCTTTCAGCAAGAGGTATTGGAATGTAGGCTGCTGGTCCAGTTTTGAACTGTCTGAACAGAGATGTCAGTTTTGCTTTTGTTTTTAAGCAAGTGTTTGTGATCCTCTGATGAAAGACGCTGTAGAAGTTACTAAAAATACCATGTTGCCAAACAGCCTTTCCCTATTCCCTTCCAGGCAATCCCTTTAGACTGCTGTTTATTATCAGCCTGCAAAAATCACACAAATCAGTCAGCCAGTCCTACTTAAACGATTCATAAATCCAATTACATCCGCTTCCTTATATAGTAAGCTGGGTCCTAACAGATTCAACCTGCAGGATTAGAGGATGTGTAGGTAGCTGACCTCTGACCCTCAGATTGCTCAGAAGCTACCTGTGGTTCAAACACACAGCTCTACACTGGAGTTGTCACAGGTATGGCACAGTAATGTTGAACTCTGTCTTGATGGGACCAAAGAAGAACAGGCATGAATGATATCTTGGCATTTGGTACTATGTGTAGAAGTGGACCCAATAGAGAGCAACCAAGATGCCAGGGGTTGAAGCACTGGCTCTGCAAGAGGAGTTCGTGGTAGCTGGGTTCATTTAGCTTGGAGGAAGGATAGGTTTGGGACACTTAACAGCAGTTTATTGGTGCTGATGGGAGAAGACTGAGGTGATGCAGCCAGGTTCGTAGCAGCGGTGCATGGTGGGAATACAGATGATGCATGAAAGTTTAAATTAAAGAAGTTCAGATGGGTATAAGAGGAAAATTTTTCTCCAAGAGGGATGCCAAGCTATGGACCCAGGGAGCACAAAATTGTATTGTCTTTGACCTTGGAGACTTTCAGACCCTAGCTGAGCAAAGCCCCAAACAACCTGTTTCGATCTCACAGCTGACTCCACTATGGTGAAAAGGTTGGGCTAGAAACCTCTTGAGGCCCTCTCTTCCACCTGAATTAGCCTATCATTCCTGGGCTACTGCATGATTCAAATGCCAGCTTAGAATAATATGTTCATTAACCTGACCCTTGTCTTTGCTTCCAAAGTACACCTTGTGATTATGGAGCATAACAATCTAGGCATGCACCTTGCAGGGTTGTATGCACATTCTGTGTTTCAAAGCAGCTGTTATTTCAGGAAGCACAGATGTTCTTGGAAGAAACAAAGTGCCTGCGCCACATAAACAACATTGCACACTTCAAGTATACTTTTTGGGGGGTAATCAACAGTACAAAACGCTCTATGGCTCACCTGGCCACCTGTTTTCATGGTAAGGATATTTTTTACTTTTTCAATCTACACATACAGTGATTCAAAGATGCTTCAAATGAACAAAGCTTAAAATATATGGATGAAAATTTGGTGCAAAAAGTGGCACTGCTATAAGCAACTATAAACTTAATAATTTCACAAAAATGAAAAAATTACTGTGACAGTTATATCCTGTCACAGGATAACAGGATAACAGCTAGGAACAGCACCAGTGATATTAACAGTATGAAATAAAGTAATATAGTATGTTTTTCTCAACAGTTTTGAAACATTGGTCATCAATCCTACTAAATCTCACACTTCACAGGCTTATTCTGCTAATAACAGCCAAAGACCTCTTGCTTTGTTTGATGCTACATCTTTGCAAAGAATATGCAAAGCGGAAAAGAGAGATGTATAACACATTTCACTGGATAGAGGAAAGGGGGCACGCAATTATGCAAATGTGTTTGAAAACAAAAATGACAGTGGGCAGAATAAAGAATTACAGTCTATCCTAAACATATTTTCATCTGTGCAATGTTTCAATCTACACTGCAGTGTCTTGTACTTACACTGGTAAGGCAAGCAAATAGAGTGTGACCTATTGTTAGAGAGTGAAACGGTAGCTTAACTGACTCTACTCGAACATATATACATAATAACTAAAAAAACTTAAGTAACTTTCTTTGCTATTAGCA
Source organism: Coccyzus lansbergi (assembly GCA_033558105.1). NCBI lineage: Eukaryota > Metazoa > Chordata > Aves > Cuculiformes > Coccyzidae > Coccyzus > Coccyzus lansbergi. The sequence goes on along the minus strand of JAUMJK010000759.1, from coordinate 40,477 downwards.
CTTTGAATAACAGTTAGTACTGTTATTCTAAAGAATGAAATAACTGGGTAGTTTAAACAGATCCAAAATTACACAACCATGTACTGGTGTTCTCCTCAAATACCATCCAAAAGTGTGTATCAATATTTGAAAGGAAATCTCCACATCCAATTTGTTCCTTTCAGACAGAATACACCACATTAAGCACATTTTGTTTGAACATTCATTTTTACATCTCACTTCTCTCCTCCAGGCTTCTTGACTGCTCTTCACAAGGCTGTGAAACAATCCTCTGCTTTCAGCAGTTCATCTGCTTTCCCTCACTAGAAGGCAAGCCCTACAACATCAAAAGCTTTACTATGGTAATCAACTCTTATGGCTTAAATTAATTAAGACATCACAGTGAAAAAAACCAGACAAAGATCTTATTCTCATGGAAATCGTTACACTTATTTAAGAACAAATAAAAGAATATGCAGAATGCACAAGGCTTGATATACACAAAACTTTCCCATTATTTTTTAACTGATACAGAGGTTAACTTAAAAAACAAAGCTCCAGACAGCAATTCTTCAGCCAAGTTAGTCCTTTAGAGTACTAAAACTATGCTTCAAGGTTCTGCCTCTCCCCATCCTATTTATACCGGCAAGCCTCCTGCTGACAAGCTCATTAAGGAACAAAGCAGTTCTGCAGCCCTATTCAGTAACATCGAAATCCCAACTAGGACATTGTGGTTCCTTTTGGGTGCGGCTCCTCGGGAAGGACTGAAATGAAGTGGTGAGAGTCCAAGGAACAATAGTAAGACTAATCATCATCAGGGAACAAGCAGATGGACCCATCCACTCTAATCATTCACCTGCCAGTACGACAATATTTGGGAGCCCTCAGGCAAGGTGGCTGGATGCAGCTTCTGAGGCATCTTTCTCTAGTGGATACATGCTTCTAGAGTGTCCAAGAGTTGGGCTTGCAAGACTTCACATTCCTTGGTGTAAGGTTTGCATGCTATATCACATTATTGAAATATTTTATTTTGAGGAAAATGCTGCAGCCTGCTTGAGACCTCAGCTGGGATGTTCATGCCTAGCTACATTTCTTTAGTAGTCTAGTATTCTATTTTCCCTGACACAGGGCTTGGTTGTTGGTTTTGTGGGTTTTTTTGGTTCTTTGTTTTGTTGTTGTTTTTTTTTAATATATAATGCCAACCGTTTTGGGGTTTTTTTTCATTTTCTATCATGTCTTTAGTGTCTTATTAACTAGCATCCTCTCCCCTCACTCCCTGAACATTAAACAGATTAGTAATTTCAATAGGAAGACAGGACAACTGACACCCACACTTCCAAGTAACTGAAGCAGAAATAGCTATTCATCTTTCAAGACTAAAAGATAAGTCAACTATACTTTTGCAAAACATTAGCATAAAAAAACCTTTGCTGTATATAACTGTCATCTGTTAATGACTTAGAAAAAACAAGCCAAGCATCTTGGATCAACACATAAAACTAAGCACAGATTTTATATTCTCTCTGGAACCACCTGAGAAAAGGTTTCAAAAGGAAGGTTAAGATGCTAAAAAGATTACATTTACCTTCATGGTGTACTATAAGAAAACATGCATCAAAATAACTCTCTCTGTGTGTGGTTATTCTGACTCCCAGGACTCTAGCGAGTCACTAAGCAAGTGCCATTAATATTACCCTCAGTGTTTTAAAGTAATTTATTTATCCCCAAACCCATGCTAAATATTTATATTTGCTCAAGACATCACCATAGATAACTCTTTACCGCTGTTTAGCTAAGAGATGAGCTAGTACAGGCCTGCACATTTATTTGCATAACTTCAGCAGAATATTGAGTTCATTGCAGAAGTCCCTCCTCTTCTGAAAGCCTGCTGTGCATCATCAAGCTTTCAGCAAATGTGCATGTGCTTCAGGGATCCAAAAGAACTAGTTCTGATTTCAATTTATTACTCTATTAAGAACAGTTTCTTAAAACCTTTTAAAAACATAGCTGAAAGAATGAACATTATAGCTAACACGTTACAAGAGTCTGTAATTTTAAACTAATAGCCAGTTTTTCTAGCTGTAGTAACTCAACCAGTACCTTGTGACGAATGACAGCTTTTGAGTGTCTCTGTCTACTTGCTGTGAGATGCTTTAGGCTTGATGCAGACCTGTGCTCCCAGTCCCACTCACAAGGAGATGGCAGTGCAGTAGTTTGCTCCCTGAAAAATATAGTTTCATTTAAGTCATGTGTAACCATGAAAGAGTGACAGTGAGTCTGGGACACTAAAGTCCTAGAGATAAAAAGCTTATAATATATTTTTTCCCTGGTTACTTTGGCATACTTTAACTTTGCTAGCAATCAAGAGGAAACAGTGCTTGAAAAAGGAGATACTCAGAAATATTTACATTTGCAGCAGCACTACAAATTTCAATCCAAGCACTATTGCTAGTCAGGCATCCATGCAAGCCTGCACAGAAGGCAACAATGCATTTTTGGCAAATAAAATTGTGTACAGGCAGGAAGTAAGATTATATTCCCTTTGTTGCAATGGGCAACAGGGCACCTCTGCTTTTTGTTTTAATTTGGTCTTAGTCTGTCAGCTTAGCTTGCACAAGACTGTGCAAAGTTAAGCTAGTAAGAGTATTGCATCTTGAGCATGCAACGAGGCTGGTGAAGGGGCTGGAGAACAGACCCTATGAGGAGCGGCTGAGAGAGCTAGGGTTGTTTAGCCTGGAGAAGAGGAGGCTGAGAGGAGACCTCATTACTCTCTACAAGTACCTGAAAGGAGGTTGTAGAGAGGAGGGAGCTGGCCTCTTCTCCCAAGTGACAGGGGACAGGACGAGAGGGAATGGCCTCAAGCTCCACCAGGGGAGATTTAGGCTGGAGATTAGGAGGAGGTTTTTCACACAGAGGGTCATTGGGCATTGGAATAGGCTGCCCAGGGAGGTGGTTGATTCACCTTCCCTGGAGGTGTTTAAGGTAAGGGTGGATGAGGTATTGAGGGACTTGGTTTAGTGTTAGTGGATAGGAATGGTTGGACTAGAAGATCCGATGGGTCCCTTCCAACCTGGTTGTTCTGTGATTCTGTGATAACACCTCAGTAAGAACAGTACATCACTCTATTCACTTGCTAACTTAACAATTCCAGTTGTCAAATGCCAGAAAAGAAACAATTTCCAATGTAATTTTCTGTTCCTTCCCCTGTTCAACAGGCCTCAGCTACTACTCTTCTGCACAGTCTGATAGCTTCCATTCAGCATCCCACCACCTCCTGTCCTAGTCCTTGATTACCCTTCACAGGAGAACAGAAAATCAATGGTTTCACTAAGATGAAGGAGGAACTTTTGACAGAAATAGAAACAGAAGCCAGTAGTTAAAGTTGGTTGAGTTTTCTTCTGGTTTTAGGAGATCTTGATCATCTTAATTCCACTCAAAGACCATCTTTCCAAAGTGGCCCATCTTCTAAAGAAAGATGTAGCCAGACTTCTCTAGAAGACTCTCTTCTCCATACTTGTAACAGTCTTGGATGTTTTTCCCCCTCTCTGATATTTACAGGGGTTTAAAAGTTCTGATTAAAACTTCAATAGCAATTTCTAGAAAGCAGCAGAGCCAAAACAGACACTTGAAAAATTCTGCATAACTCGACCGATTATTTACCTGAAATTTTCTTGATGTGTCACACCCACTTTTTTCCTGAGTGCAATCACAATGCAGGTTCAAAAAAACCCACAAAAAATCTAAGATATTTTTAAAATACATTTGGTTGCAGATTAACTTCTGATAAACCTAAAAAATGCAACCCCCTGTCACACACCATACTGAGACACCACAGTCTCTGCTGATTCTTCCAACATAAAAGCAGCTTTCTAAAAGTAATAAAACTACTAGTTTAGATCAAGACATGATTTCTGAAGTTGCAGAACAAAAGGTTGTTTAATATTAGTTTCTATGACCACTAAAGAGCAGCAAAGAGCTACACAGTGCGTTTTGAATAAACATCAGTCTTATTGTTCCAGGCTGTGCACAGACACTTTTATGGAGGCTGCAGCAACGTTACACAAGCAAGCTAAACCTCAACTACCTCTTAATAATTTTGCCTCTGTGAGAAGACGCCAGAAATTATAATGATCAGTCTGTCACAGAAATCACATCACTATTCAAAGAAAAAAAATAAGGTAGAAAAACATACTTTATAATGCCTTCGATATGATAAAAATATAAATATATACCTCCACAAAATATTGTATTTGTGTTTCCCTCTTTCTTTTGTGCCTTAATCTTGGTTTTTAATCATGATTTTCAGAATTTTCAAGTGATGGCACTCATGCTCCAATGCTACTTTTTATTTTAGGAACTGATTAAGAGCAATAAAGATATTAGAGTTAAGTACACATCTGAATTTCTGCAGAGGAGATGACATATGAGGACTTCTATATTCTACATTCAGTATCAGGTTTTGTAAACTGTCTCATTATGTTTTTTTCCTACATACACACACACTTAAAACAACTTTTTTATATGAGCGTGACAGGAAGTCTAGAAGTTGAGTGATAAGCTGATGTTAGCAAAGCAAATAAATGATTTGCTTACTCCAGCTGTACAGAATAAACAGCCTGCAGCTACAAAAAGAATAGTGCTTTTTTCTTCAATTCACAGTTCACTTTGCTGCAATTGCTAGTAACCAGCCTGAAGCTCCCTGAAAGTTTTAATGAAAACATATAAAGGATCCCTATTACTGTCCAACAACAACAACTTTTCTGCTTTTCTGAAACTGTTGGAATGGCAAATCCAAATATAATCCAAATACATCTTAACTGGTTTGGAATTCCAAGGGCATACAACAATTCCATCAAATAAACCTCTCCCTGAAATGAGATGCCCAATTAAGTATGCTGGAAATAAAAGTAAATATTAACAGAGTAGGTCTTTTGCACTTTGATATTGACTAACATTCTGTACTAAATGAAAGCCAAGCAGTCCCAGTTAAAAAGCAAAAAATAATGGATAAGTTCGCAAGGTTCATTTTTAGACGACTTGTTTCAGTCTGTGACTCTGGGCAAACCAACCTACTTGAAAACAAAGAGGAATTCTGAAACAATGTACCACTACTTTCCAAAACTGCTCTTCAAACTTTCAAGAGCAATCATGTACCATTTTATCAACAAATAAACAGGGTTGCAAAATTCAAACAGATTGGCATATAGATAACTTAAATTGAACAATCAAAGGAAGTCACAGTCCAGGACACCCCAGTGTCCTGTGTCCAAGTACGCTGTAGTAAGAATGCCTTTTAATGGGCAGATTTTTAATAAAAAGCTCCACAAGCACTCATTAAAGTGATACATGAAACTTAGGACCAACCTGAAGAACATTTGTGTTGATAAGAGGCTGGAGTCTGTTGGCATCAGCATCTTTTGTAGACTAGTTTTTGCGGTTTCAGTGATGCAATTTAAAAAAAACATACAATGATCATACAGTATTTTAATTGCTTTTACTGTTGCTACCACCATTAGAGGAAGTGTTGTTGTGGAAATGTTACATAATAAATTTGATCTCAGTTCTGGCCAAACAGTCAGTTTTATTCCACGCTTTTCTTTGAAGGCTTGCTTACACAAAACTACTCTGAACCAGTGCAAACATATTAATTGTTCTTGAATGAAAGCTTCTCATACTTTACACTCCCCTGCAATGTCTGAAACAAGGTGACAGCATTCTAATGCATAGCAAACAGAGGAGAGACTGACAGACCCATACAAGGGGGAAGGTGGGAGAGAATGACAATCTGCCTTCACACACACACCTTAAGTTTGAGGTAAACAGTTATAAACAGAAAGAAACCTCTGAAGCCTAATATTCAAGCTGTATGGTACAAGAAAGCACTCTGGACTGCTTTTGGCAAAACCGGAAAGCTTAATACTTCACATTTTGAACATCAATAACCTTCAATTGACTTACCTTCTAATAACTACAGTTTTTCTTCAGGGAAATAGTGTTCTTAAGTATGATGAACTCTTACTTCTTAGCAGACAAGCAAAGTTTCACACAGAGAAAAGTACTTCCACTTTTAGAAGCTTCTAGCTCTCCCATGGATAAAACTAAAATACATATACTTTTAAATAAAGGAGAAGGGGGAACGCAAACATACCTACATTGTCTTAGTAGTAAGCAATTAACACAGAACAACCATTTAATTTTCTTTCAGATATATATACACTGCTTATCCTCTTTGTTCTTCAGAAAAGTCCCAATTCAGAAGTAATGCCCTCTCCTATGTATTCCACTAGCCAAGGACATGAAGTACACAGAAACCTCAAGTGAAACCACAGTTTAACTACAACTACAGAAGATACAGCATTTGGAAGATACAAAAAAAAGATTACCTGTTCTATACATGACACTCCTGTTTTCCATCAACAAGCTTTAAAACAGCATGATTCAAGGTGAGCACAGGTTTTCCCATAGTTATTTCTCTGCTTTTTAACACTTACCCTGGATGTTGCCATAGGTTTGCATGTCTACCCTCAGGAAGCAGTTCTCTCTTGTTAAGGGGAGTAATGCCTATTGCTGCTTCTAAAATAGTTATATATTTCTTGTACCGCATCCTGCCTCTCAAGAGTTCCACCAAACTAAGTTATTATCCAGATGCTGCCACTGAAGTCATGCCTCTTTGAAAAGCTGTTGCTTTTCAAAACATGCTATAGTTTCAAGCACAAAAATAACGTTTCCCCCCCCAGGCTGGAAGAGTTAGCAGGAGAGAGAAACCAACGAAAAACTCCTACCGGATTCCCCTGAAACGTCATTGTTACATAATTCAATCTTTGAATAAGACACTAATGAAAATGATTGAAGAGACAATCACGGGTCTAAGCCTGGACGGATAATGCACACTCTCCAATTGACTAATCCTTTGCTAAATCTCTGCTGCCTATAATCTTTCAAGTACTAATGGAGCACTAGGTAACTTCTCTGTCAAATCCAGCCAGGGAATAAGAGGGATCTGCAAGAAAACTTGAGACTGTTTTAGAGACACTGACAGATAAAAATAGCTTTCTGTCAACTTTTCTTCTCAGCAGCAGAAAGCTCTATACATCACAAGTGTTACAAGGAATTTATCTGATCTGTTCAGAAAAGGCATGAAGAAACACTTCCTTATGTGACTTGTACAAGCTTAAAAAAGCTAGACTTCCATTATAATACCCACCAGTCATTCAAATGTGCCTCACAATACCAGAAGCTACTTTCCATGTCAAAATTGTTCTGCCCATGAGATAAGTAACTGTGCATGCCAAAGACCTCAGGTACTAAGAAGGTGGAGTCAGACATACATGTTGAAATCACAGTAACATACTAGAAATGCTGTAACACTGTCAAACTGCTGTATTGAGACACACCTGACTGCACAAACACTAAGGAAATGCTGTCATAATGCTACTTAAATACTAAGATAGTAAGAGATGAATGTTTTATATATTATGCACTTATGTACATAATATTAAGATGAATATGTAAATTACATACTATATATTAATATGTATATTAACATGTAAATAATATGAGATTAAAGTGTAAAAAGAACAGATAGGACAGGAAGCCTTAAGACTTCAGCTACAACTCTCACTATAAACTACATTTTAGTTATTCCCTACTATTACTAGACATGTCTGTGTTTCTGTTGGGGTTACTTTGTATTGCATGCTACTTATTTAGAAACTGCCAAGTTTGGTGTTTAATATTCAGACAGATCTTTAAGTTATGTTAAGCCACACTGAACTCTCTCAAGCTGTTACTAAATAGCGGTCCATGGGACTGATCTTAGAAGAGTAAAAGAAAATTAAGCATTTTTTACATTCAGGGAGTACCACCGCAAACTGTCAAGAGGAAAAAAATTTAGTTTTCATCTAACTAGTTGCATGCTGATATGTAAGGAATATGCCATCTGAAAACTGGAAATGTATTATGAAAATTAATTAATATATTAAAAACATAGACATGAAATTAAGCACGGAATTACTTCTCCATGTTTTAACTACAACTTCAAACATCTGTATACAAAGTATTAAGAAGCTTAGGAAAGAGAAGTACTACTTGAAGTCTCCAAGCACAGCTCACGTCATTAAGCCTGCATGCATTCTGACTTCCAATAGCTTTTGCAGCTCTTCTACAGAGGTAGTACTGACTAGGAAAAAGAAACAAGATAACAGGCGGGCAGGTTTTCTGCTATTCCAGTTTTGAAGAACCTTCTGACTGTAGTAGTTACTACAGTGATGGTGATGTTAAATTGTACTTAGATGCAGAAACGTTTTGATAAAATCCAGACTCCCCTCAAAATGAGTTCTGTTAGAAACACAACTTCTTCTAAGAAGGTTTAGGTACTCATGTCCTCCCCTCGACACTTTTTTTTTAACCCTAAATTTTGCACCTACAGATCTAAGAAACAATTCTTACAGAAAGTTCCCGAAAGTATTTTTCAAGGTCAGATTCCTATGCAAAGCCTGAAAAACATTTAGTGCAGCTCTAGTCCATCTATAGTACCTTCAGGCAAAGATAATTATTTCTGACTCCACAGGTCACAACTAGCCTGGTACAAAGAGAAGCCAAGCTCACACAATAGCCCTGAGTACTGCTTCTGACTAAATAGTTCATGAAATCTTTGTATATATAAAGGAAATAAATGTGACTCATAGTTTATCAACTTCCTTAAACTTTATTTGAAAACAGAAATTCAAAGCTGCTAGTAGATCCATTGTTAGTGAAGGACGGCTTTAGCAGAGCAAACAAAAGGCCTAAAACATACCATCATCCATTGTTTCCTGCTGGGGAGTTTTATCATCCACTCCCCTTCTTCTGGCTTTGTATTTTTACAGGAAGAATGAATACTGAGCTTTATTGCAAAGAACACAGCGCAATTTTCCTAACTGGGAACATACAAGTGAACAAACATAATGTAATTAAGCTGTTAAGGAAAATATTCCTGTCAGCTTCAGGAAGTCACGTTTTTCAGTCATATCCAAAAAAGATAACAGCAATAAACCACCTCACAGTTCAGTTAGAAAGATTCTTGCCTTATTCACTATACTTGCATTCTCTGCTCCCTTTCTCCCATATTAATTACTAATGAGTTTACAAAAAAAAAAAAAAAAAAAAAGAAAATCCAGTGACATGCATTTTCATCAAATGCACTACATACAAGATGTAGTGCACTGTGGCAATGTACCAAAAGGCCCTAAAGTCCACGACTCTTTCCAGCGCTTCCTTAGCTAAGGCAGAGGTGAAAAAGCTTCAGTCTTGGGGCATTGATTTCAACCTGGCTGTAATACAGATGACTTCTGCAAAAGCAGTTCTGAAGTTTGCTTATCTTCATTCACATATATAGCCTCAGTTGCAGTGGACGGTTTGTAAAATAAGACATATTCCAGGGAACAGGGAAAGAATGACAGAAGCTCTTTCCTGTATTAAAGAAACATTTATGAGATCAACACAAAAGCTTCCTTCTGCTCTAGTCCTTGACAGTTTAAAACAGAGTCATACTCCCTTAATCAGCTGTAGGGCATACTTCATGTAAAAACTGATGACAGAAGCAAGATGACATCTTCAGTCACTTCATACCCAACTACAAAGGAAACAACCATCGCCCATCTAAGCCACAAATTAGTTCCCATCTTTGGAAAGAGACAAAACTCTTTCTCATCTCTCAATAAAAAATCTCTCTAAACACCTACAGACCAAAGAATTCTCTCATGAAGTGTATGGGGAGGCAGATGGGGGTGCGGATGAAGATCGTTACGAGTTTCAGGGGGTCATTGGGGAGGGATGGTTAAGGTTTTGCATGTTGTTTCTAGTTCTTGTAAGTTGTTCCTAGTTCTTGCACATTGGTTTCTTGTTCTCACACACTGGTTTCTTGTTTTCACAATAAAACTGTTAAAGGAAAGTTCCATTAAGTGGTGTCCAAGCAGCATTCCCTGAAGAGTATCTCAAAGAACTTCTTTCCAAGCTTAAGGTCCCCTGAAGTCATCACAGACCCGCCTGCACTGCTTATTCCTAGAAACAGCCTGCCTGGCACTTCATTTTCTTCATCACTCATCTTTCCAGGCTTTAAAAAGAGTTTTGGGTTCATATTCACTCAAAATGAAGACCCGTGTGTGCTGGAGAACGATGAGGTGCTACAGGAGTAACATCATCAAATCAAACTTTCTTCCAGTTTATCTTTCATTTATCAATACAGGTCAATCAGCAGGTAAAAATATTCACTATTAACAAAGCCTCAAAATAAGATGTAGTTAATCACAGAATGGTTTGGGTTGGAAGGGACATCTATGCCCATCCAGTTCCAACCCTCTGCCATGGGCAAAGAAACAAAGGTCTCTTCCTATATACTTTTTCTCAGGTGAAAAGAGAAACTACAAGAGTTGTTAACTTCCAGAACATACCTGTGTTTAGTTTAGGCCACAAAGCCAAGAAAAAAATTTTGAAAACCAATCAATGCGTATGTAAAGTTTGATGTGTTGAAACAATCTTGAAGCAAAGGAGCATCAAGGATCAGATTGTGGTGGGAGTGGTCTCATGGGAAGAGAAAATCAGGACCTGGAAACTTCCTTCATACAGCTTCAATGACTGCAGTTGCTTTTGGCCCCTCCTTAAAGATCATCCCTTGTCTGAACAGTCCATATGTTCCTGGAAATTCTCAGAATCAGCTTATACAAAGTTGTGCTAAGGATGCTAGAGACACCAGCAGTCAAATCTGCTGGCTATTAAGCAGAGCTAGATGATGAAGCAGATGTTAGAATAGAGAGTGCCAGACTATAGACAGTCTTGCCTTTAACAGTGACATGCAGAATAGATTTATGCTTTTCCTCTAATGTCTCTTAAAAAAAAAAAAAGAGTCTAGCAGAGCTAAGCAGTAAGAAATAACTTGAACAAATACATGAAACTCTGTTTATATGAAGTTAAACATTGCTGAATTCAGATTCAGTTTATCAACACAATGCAGGCTGATGTTAAAGCATTAATTTTGTCTGACAAAGTAATGATAACAAATTGTTTTAGGAGAGGTATTGCACCAATCTGAGGGAAAGATCCAAAGTGACCCACACTATCTGAGCTCCTGCCTAGCCTAATGAAAACATACCCACAGCTAACTAGGCATCAAAATTTTGTAATTTCACATGTATACACACACTATACCTGAGATAATCTACGTATTTTTAAGAAATAAAAAGAAATTTCTCAAAAGCAATTCTGGCTTCCTGGTGAAAGACAGAAACAAAGCACAATGGCACTGAAAGAGCAGGTAACATGAAGAAGAAAAACAAAAGGAGATTTTTATTTTTTTCCTAGCACTCTTCAAATGACCTATTACTGCATCACACAGTATTTTTATCTACAGTTTTCATGCTATACATTTGAAAATACAGCACTAAGGAGTTTAATTTTCTTCTTAGATTAGGAACCATGGTTATCCGAGTTTCTAGTACTCTGATACAGTGGCAATGCTGACCTAAATTCAGGAAGACTTCGGTAGCTCATGTTTCCTAAAAACAAAGCCTGCAGCTGATGAATACACATGAGGGTAGATGCTACACAAGATATCATACAAGAGCTGCCATGGCTCATTCCATCATTACTAGGCTTGGATCATAAACATCTTAAGTATGTTTACTACTGCAAGGGTCATCTAACACTGGATAGGAAGGAGTTGCCACAGTCTACATTCTCATCTGAAGCAGAAATCTATAATATTCCCTAGCAAAACACATTTTGAAGAAGCAGTTAATTGATTTAAAAGGGAAAAAAATCAACAATAACAAAACAACTGAAAAACAACCCAAACATTAATAGCTTAAGTTGTGAAAGGACCTGGAGTGGTCCTTGCTACTGCATGAAGCTGTTTAATTCCCATATTGCAGTTAAAATTTGTATTAATGATATAGTATTTAAGTAAAAAATAACCTCAGCTGTTTAATGAAGGCTTTGTCTGGTTGTAGTAATAGTAACAGCAGCAAGTTCTAAATCACAATTTAGCTGCTCAGAAAAAAAAAATATTACCTTCTGAAGTGGGACTAGAATAACCCTAGTACTAGTAAAAGACTATTAGAGGGCAACAGAAGGTTCCAAAGGCTCTGGGTACAAGAAGTAAGCACATTTTACAATGGAGCAGACAAAGATCTAACACAGTGCTCCTCCTTAAGAGGAAGAAGACAGGTTCAGATAATTGAGAAAAGTATTCTTTGGCTGAACAGCTGTATTTTGACAAAAGCATCTGGAAGAGAAAACGGTGTAGAAATTAAACCTGAAGTACTTCCCTAACAACTTAGGGTACTTACTCACAGGATTGAAACCAATTTGAATTGAATTACCAACAGGACTGAAACTTCAGCTGCGAAAGACAACAACATGCACCAGTGTGCATATGTCAGCACAACCATGTAATGCCAGTCACACCCACTTCAGAGCTGCAATTCTTTGTAGGTAACCCACCATTTGCAAACATTCTTCTCTATCGCAAGGTTCATACATTAGAAGACAGGTGTAAAAATTATGCCCTGCATGCTTATTGCCTTAAATGTTTCTTTTACAACCCAATTGTCTCATTTTTGAGAAGATTTATAAAATTCACAGAAATTCACTGCAATTCAGAATTAATGTTGACAGATTTTACACTGTTGATGTTGAGGATCAATTGTCATTTAACAAATTCATTCTTCCCCAGCAATGATTTTTTTTTGCGCCTGCTTGAAAATAAACCAGATTTGAAAATCTCTAACCTCAAGAAACTGTTCATTCCCCTGTTATTACAACTACTGGTTCCAGGATCACCACAACAGCATGAAACTGATGCAGCCATGGCCTAGCAAAAGTTACACTGTCCTTGAGAATGTAAACACTGTTATTTCAGCAATTCAAAAGAGAATACCCTTGACTAGTAAGGACAGCCTTCCTTTACCCTACAAGGAAGTTCTGGAGACAGACAATGTTGGTAACTGTTAAAACATACACAGAAGTGTTATCATGCAAATTTACTCTAAGTGAAATGCAGCTTTAAAGTAGCCTTGGAATATTAGGCCATTCCCCAGTTGAGGATTACTATGATCCAGGAACTTTCTGATGCTTTTAAGGCATCGAGGTTTTATAAAGGTAGAACACGCCATTTTGTGAACCATGTCACTACCTAAATGATGTTTTAATCGCTAAGAAAGATTTCCTGGTTGTCCTTAGAAGACATTCAACCAGGAAAGGGGGGATTAAGCAATCCAAAAAGTATCAGACACTTAATTACTTTGATGCTTTATTATGAAGAGCTCTGCTGAGATTACTGTTCATGCAAAGTATTGTGATCATCCTAACCCCACTGCACAACTCCCGATACTCATTTTCAGTCTCACAATACCCAAGCACAGTAGCAGTTGCTGCTTTTGTGATGCAGGGCAATGCAGAACATAATTAGACATAACTTCTCCAATCCACAGTTATTTCCTTTGCGAAGTCAGTACTGCCACTTAAATACAATGTTTAGAGCATAACAAGTGGTTTGCACATAGCAGTCTGGAAGCGATTATAACAGTAAACTCACCTATCAAGTCAAATACATGCAAAAATCTTCCCCGGAGCCTGATGAAAGCCCTAATAAGTGCTACATTATACCAACTATAAACCTTACTAGCACATGCATACTACACGCGAAGTATTTCAAAGTCTCTTCAAGCAGCCTGATAATATATTGACGAGTATCAGTTTACACAACCAAATTTCCCATGCTTTCCAGTACCTGATCCCTGCCTTTCAGACCTCACGAATCCTGGCAAGGGTCATTGACTGGAAAAGCTGATAGGTGGATCCTTGGACTAAGAATGCTTAAGAAACAAAAGAATCAACTTTACCAGTCACAGCCCATGTGTGAGTTTTGGTTTGGGTTTTGGGGGTTTTTTCTGCTGAACCACAACTGAATCACAATCCTAAACCTTCCAAACAAAACTCTGTAGAGCTGCAAAAGAAAAGGTAAGTAATTTTAACTCTCCTCAAACCATCCCACCTACCTACTTACATCTAAAGATTAAAACAAAGCAGAGCTTTGGTGGCCTCTGCTGGAGCACAGCTGTGGGGTTGGGAGCGTTCAAACACCGCTCCAGCCGTTGGATTTGCCATCAGTGTGCAAATCGAAACTAGAGAGTAGATAACTCCGAGGTGCCAGCTGTTCCAAGCGGCTAGGAACTAGAAAGAAACACTGGAGGGACGAAAGTTTTCAAGTAGTAAAACCCAAAGGCTCTCACACGAACATTGTTCAGGCAGAATGTAACTTTTTCATCCCGGGAAAGCACGCAAACAAAAGAGGTCTCAAGGTCAAGGCAGATCCACAGAGCTTGCTTTTATACAGAGCTGTATAATAAAGCAAGCACATGCCCTGGGCAGATCCACCCTGACACCGCACGACACGAGTGTACGTACCTGGGCGGCAGCACCGCCAACAAGGCCGACTCCGAGGCACTTTAACGGGGCAATCGAGCTCCTGCAACTGCGCGTTCCTTTGTTTTACAGTTCCCTGCTAACTCGAAACTTCCCCTGACCCAGTTAGCCAAAGCCCACGGCGCGGCTGGAATCCACTCGGGACGCGCCAGCAGAGAGGCTCGAGGAATTCCGCGGATAACAAAGGCAGCGCGAGCCCCGCGCCTGCCGGGAAATCGCCCTTCTACGGGTGAGACCAGGGTAAACAAAAACCCTGATTCATCGGTGACACCGCTCCCGCTTCCCACGTAGTATCGCACTCTCCCGGGAAGTACTTAACACGGAAAAAGTCACCGAGAGCCGCTTAATCCCGTTAGGGCAAAGCCGATCGGCGACCCGCGCCCGGCTCCCGAGGACCGGCGGAGGGGGAAGAAGGACCGAAGCGCACAAAGAAGGGGGAGGGAGAAGTCGCGCACCTGCCCGAGCGCCGGGGCCGGGATCCTGGCCGGCGGGGGGACGCGGGGGGACGCGCGGCGGCGGCAGCTCGAGCTCAGCCCTGCCCAGCCGCCCCGCACCGGCTGCCGCGGCGGCGCACAGGCCGGTGCCGGTGGGTCCGAGGGCGCCGCTCCCGCCGCAGGTGCCGGCCTCGCCCCGACGGGGGGGGGGGGGGGGGAGGGCGGGGCCGGGGCCGCGGCGCGTCCCTCCGCGGGGGCGGCACCGCCTGCGGCCGCCGCTCCTGCCGCGCACGGGGACGCGCACGGAGACGCGGTTACACACACACACACACACACACACACACACACACACACACACACACACACAAACACACGCGTGAGGGCTCGGGCGCTGGCGGGGACGCTCACGGACACGCGAGGAGGGGCGGACACCCCCACCCACAGACACACAGACGGGGGCGCGCGGGCTCCCGTACACACAGACGCTCGCCGACACGCTGGCACTCGCACATACGCGCGAGGGCACGGACACGCTCCCACGCCCACACGCTCAGGCGGACACGCTCACACCCACGGACACAGGAGGACACGGGCGGGGAACAGGAAATACCGGCTCCCCGCGCCGCTGAGTCACGGAGGCTGTCCCGGCCGGTCCCCCCGGCTCCCTGCGCTCCTTCCGTCCGCACCGGCTCCTTCTTAGGGAGTCGGGACCTTCGCTCACCTAAACTGACTGGGACGGCTTTTAAAACCAAGGCGGTGCGATCCACGCGTGTGCTGGATCTGCCTCCCGCCTCGGAGCTTCCCTCCGCCGGAGCGGTGTTTGCGGACACAGCTCTAAGGAGTCCTCGTCGTCACTCGGGGCTTTAAACACCCAAGATGAGCAGAAGGCAGAGCGGCTCCATTTCCATGCCAGAGCCACTCTGGGAGTGGTACCGGTGCTGTTCCCGAAACCCTAAAGCTACCAGAAGGGAATTGAATTCCAAGCTGGTGTTCCGCAGGCATCGCCTTTCCGGCATCGCGGACGTCCTGTAGCCAAAAAGAGAAAGGCAAGGCCGAACAGCCCTGACAGGATTCTTTGGAGTCATATTTCCTCTGCATTGTAAAGCACTAAAAGTCACGGAGGATTCCTTATCTGCTCTCTGGGGCAGTCAAACTAAAGGCGAGCCCCTCCAAACCCAACTGGCGCACTCCCCTACCACTAGACCTATGAAACAACATCTATTTACAAGTTTTCTGGTTTATTGTCACGTTGCTGGTGAGAAAAGGCAGCTGATTTTCCAGCAGATGGTACATATTCTAGGTGTCCCCGGCATTACTAATTTGGATTGGTTTCTTCCTTGTTAGGTGCACATGATGTTTGTGCAGTGTGCCTCATACTGCCATTAAGATAATGAAGGCCAGCAGTTTCTTTGGGAAGGTGCTGGACTTTGGAAGGAGATACCAAAAGAGCCTGTTTTATTGACAGCAAACACGGAACTGCATTCATTGTATTGAAAAAGCCTGCTTGTAGCTATAGTTAATAATTAACTCCTATGCATACAGTAGCTGCCAAGTGGCCCTCACAGTCTGAAAGACCAGAACAGCAAAACCGAGAAAGAAAAAAAAAAAATGTATGTTTTCTGACAGCTACAGGCAGGCTCAGCAATCACTACATAACACAATATTGCATTCAGGTAGTATTAAGGCATAAAGGAGTGGTTTTGAGTCTTACTTCCAGGTATGTGTCAGATTGTTTGGTTTACATCGTGAGTAGTGTCTGTTTCCTTAATGAATGTTTTAAAACTCCATCTGTTCTCTCGCTTTCTCTGAAGCTACTTTTGCAATAGTGGCCTTAGTGCTTGGTAAAGTGTTCCAAAATGCAGTGGAGTAATACTACTAACTTATTTAACATATTCCTGTGGATTTTTTTTTTTTTTTGAACAGCAGAGAACACTGATGAATAAGCAGAAGAGCCTACATCTGAAAACTAACAATGATTACAGAATTAATAATTGACTAATCACTGATCATTTAGCATAATTACCATGACACAACGTTTTTTAAAACAATTCAACAAACTGTAGAGGGCAGAAACAATGTTATATGACTTGCTTTAAACACCTATTGTTTCCTTATCTAAACTTGTCTGTCTTTCCCTAACACAAACTCTAAAAAAGTTTGTCACTAGTAACGGCTTAAAAAACTTTTGCTTGTATCAGTCTACTCTGTCCCCAGCAAAAAAGCCTCCTCTGACTAACTCCTCTGGTAGAGGTCATGAATCTTGTTGTTGTTCTATGACTGCCAACAGTACAATTTACATAAGACAATTTGGGACAGTGGGATGTAACTCCACTGGAGTTTGGTTTTTTTTTTTTTTAAAAAAAAAAAAATCTCAATAGCAAAATGGACTGGAACGTGCCTGATCAGCTGCAAACAAAGGTGCACAATAAATAAATACAGTCCCCTAAGGGACTACAACATGATGTACCTTGACCCTAGTCTTTCCTTGCCTTTTCTTGCCACCAACACCAAGCCCTTGGGCAATGTTAATCTCTTCCTGATTGCTTTGCTGCTCCCAAGCTTCCTTTTCTGTTTTGGATGCTCTTCTAGGTATTTTGGCAAGCCTCTGCCTTCCTTGCCAGGACTCCCACACATTCCAGAGCTGGTTCACACAATCAGAGTTCAACCACTAGCCAAAAACTGAACATAATCAAACACAAAGCTTCCCATGAATTCCCCCATCCCTTACTCAGCAACCACCTATTAAGGGCAAGTTTGTATCC
The DNA here is from genome assembly GCA_033558105.1 of Coccyzus lansbergi. NCBI lineage: Eukaryota > Metazoa > Chordata > Aves > Cuculiformes > Coccyzidae > Coccyzus > Coccyzus lansbergi. The sequence continues at coordinate 22,842 of JAUMJK010000759.1, read as the reverse complement.
CACTTACTGAAGCTGCTAAAAGACATGGGGAATTTTAAGGAAACAAGACTGGATGATTTTACCATATATAACAGTCCTGCAGGGAAGAGGTGATGTTTCTTAAGAATTATTACAAGTGGAAAGGAAAGTGAACCAACAAACACCAGACAATCATTTAGGCACAAAACTCCAGGCAAGCAAAAGTAGTATTCTTTGAGCAATACAGACTAAGAGCAGTTGCTGTAAGCTTATCTTGACTACATGAATCAACTGAGACTTCCAAAGGACTCACTGGCACAGAGGAAACAATGAATTTTAGTGCGGTTAGACATGCTAGAACTGTGGGCCAGAAGCAGAAAAATATTCTCATCACCTGCAGAAAGAGGGATTGGCTATTTGTGAAAACTCTTGATACACCTAAAAATGGCAAGTCCCCCCACCCCCCTCAATTCTCTGATGAGTCTGAGCAGCCAGTACAGCCACAAATACCAATATTCATCTTTCAGAAGCACTCCATATGTTTTCCTTCACTGAAAATGGAACAATGGCCTCATGGGAAAAATTCTGCCAATAATGTGATGGCTCTTACTGATACTAAATGTCTGCAGTGCATATCAAAGGACGTTCCTTCAGCTATTTCTTTTGAGACAGGTGAAGCAAGAAACTATTGATGAAATGACAGGTGTGTAACAATAGAGAAATCTGCTTATTCAATGAAGTTATGCAAGTAAAAAAAACAACATGGAAGAGTTATTTGTCTTGGGACAATATGCAAGGCCTGACATCAGGATCACAGCTTGTCCTGTGCCTCCACTGTACAAGCATGATTGCTGACAGAATCCTTGCCCTTGCCTACAGTTGATGTATTAGAGCAAAAAATTAGCTACGTCCCACGATTCATTTTATACACCAAGATAAAACTCATTCTAACTTTCTGATGCTACTTTTCTTCACCAGCTAGATTAAATCCTTCTGTTACTCATTACCTAAACCAGGAAATTGTTTGCAAAAATAGCAGTAGCATTATGGATGAAGGGCAAGGCATATCATATATGAAAGTAAAGCACTCTTACAAAATCTATCCCCAACTGGCCAGATTTTGAATGGAATCTTTCCAGTGAGTGTTTTAAGAAACACAAAGAATTCAAACCTGCCCTCTTTAGCTTTATCACCGTAGTCTGAATTCACATCCTTACATAATGAATTAATTACATGCAACTTTGTAACACTTGCAGGAGACCTAAGGGAACGGAAAATTAACTTCCAAATATGTTGCATGCAAATTACTTTAGGAAATTTTTTTTTTGAGAGGTCAATCAGAAAAGTAATTGCACAAGCTATATGTGATCAGGCAAAGGAAGAAGCTGAAGGAAGTACCATTGATTCAAGTATCAAATCATTAACATATATACAAATGTGTTGAAATAGCTATTTGAAGTACAAGAAAACTGAGTTAAATACTATTGTTTTCCACATGTTGTGATTTATTTTCACTGTACTAAATTCAAACCAGAAAAAATGTTATATTTTTAGCTTTTCTTTGTTCAGAAAAAGCATCTCTTACCCTTGTACTAACACAAGTTAGTAGTCGTTTCCTCATACAATAGAGTTGAAACGTCTTTTTTTGACGTCTTTTTTATTTTGGTTGAAAAACATGCAAACAGTGTGCACAATTAACCATCAGCTGCTTCCAGTAAAATGCTATTCTCTAATGATGGGAAACAGCAGGTAACAATGCTTATACTTTAAATGCAAATACTGGGCAACAGCACTTTATACATATTGTTTTTCAAAGACTAAATTAATCACATCTGTAATAATTCTTGTTAGCCAGGGAATCATGCCAAACTAACCAGAAGCATCAGAGGAACAAAGAACAAAAATAGTTTGCACTGAATGTATTTTCATACACTGATAAACAATTTATAAGAGTATGGTATAACTGTTCCTTCAAGAATTAGTCAACAACTTGTGTTTCCATTTTATAGGCAATTAAAATGCATCAGTAGTAATACTATGACAGTGCAAGTGTTGAAGTGTTCTTCTTCCAGTTCACAATTTTTTCTAAAGTATTTTTGGTTTAAGATCCAGAGTATATAGTTATATTTCATTCTTATTTTTTAACAGCCTGAAAAAGATAGCATCATCAGCCTAAGCACCATCATCAAATCTAAGAAGCACAAAGGCCAAAGTTTCTTAATCGGCACAGCACTAAGGGGAGCCATGTTGTATCACAGTGAAAAAAGACAATCTAAGTCCGCTCACTTAAGAACAAACTTAGTGCAAATTTTTGCCACCGTGAGATCTTAACTTTCGTCAACTGAAAAAAGAAAAAAGGATCAGTAAATTATGGAACAAAAGGGAACAGAAAGAAATCCACAGTAACAGAACAAAGTGTTTTCAGACATACTGCTGCACAGCTTAAGCATCGCATACCAGCCTTTACAGTTCCATACAATTATTTATGGCCACACGGATCTCTATGTAGTTTAAAATTTAGGTCAAATAAGAAAGCCTAGTGTGAGAGAAACTAGAATTTATAATTTGGAGAAAAAAGCAAGTTCTACAATACGGAGAGAAAACCTATTACTCCACATATTTTACAAAATGGAAACTCTCTACCTGCTACAGTAATTTTGTTTATGGCATGTTCAGTTTGATCGTGATGTGTTAATCACTCACAACAGTCAAAACTTTTAATGCAACACATTCACAGTGCCATGACTTATGTCAATGCTATTCACAGGCATTTCTTTTTTGTGTGAATATCTCAACAGAAGTTGTTTATCATTTGTGTGCTGGTCAGATGCCACCACGTGGGTCAGTCTTAAAATCCAAACAAGCCTACAGACCATTCATGATGTATGTCTGCAGTGGGAAAGTAAGAAATGCAGTGACAGGAAGGGGACTTCAACCAAGCAGTGACACAGAAACCCAAAGACTGAGCACTAGGGATAAATATGTTATTTTCGTTTTTTGTGGTGCAACATAGGGAGGTCATAAAAAACAACAGAATTAAGCTCAGGTCCTTTAGAAAACAAGGAAGGGCTTGGCTTGTGGTTTAAGTTTTTAAAGTTCCATGAGGTAAAACACCATCAAGTATCTTCTTTCCCAGAATATATTAAGCAGGACAAATCCAACTTAGTTTTTAATGCTGCAGAAAATTCTTTTGATAGTAGTTCATGAAGGGATACTCTGTCATGAGAATACACCCAATTCCGTCCAGTCCAGTCATAACGCTTTGGCCCACTAGAAAAGAAAACACACACTTAGTAAGTACATATTATTCATGGGGAGTGGCTGGAAATATGTATGTATAATGTACCCTAGACAGTGCCCAGGAAAAGGAAATAGGCAGTGAAAGGACCAGTGAGCAGATCTGTCAAGAACAGCTGAGCTATCCAACAGATATATCTGAAAGGTGACAAGATACATCAGTCACTCTCAGAGGACACAAGCTCCTTCCCTTCTTGCTTTTGGCACTAATTTTCCCAGTTTCTTCCTTTACTCCATTCTTCCCTCATCCATACAACTTTTTTTTTGCACACAAATATTATGAGGGATATTTGTAAAATGCTGAATTAATGCTTTTGTTTAGTTCTTGCACAAGTGACATGCAGATATTCTAAGCCTGGCAGAACATAGATCAACATTTTCACTTTCTTTTGCAACAAAAGAATTTACTACCTGAAAGTAAATATGCAGGCATGTGAGAATTTTATACTTAAAAAACTATTTTCCTCTGTGTGATCATATAGTTGTTGGCTTGATTTTTCTGGCCCACAATAAGTATTAAGAAAGAAACTGGAACACCTGGGTTCCATTCCACACCTCTCTATCCATCCAATTCTCCACATCTGAAACATGAGAACGAAGGAGGAAAGGTCCTCACTACTGTTAACTTCAGCTAGAAACACTAAGAAAAGGGAAACAAACAAAATGGTCATCCAGAATAAGCACACAAAACATCAGTCTTATCATTGAATTTGGAGGTCAAAATGCCTTTGGAACTCAGACAATCCTCACACACCACCTTCTAGAAAACAGACTATTTTGTATATACTCAAGAACTATCTGCAGGTTCTCTAGAAACGTGAACATTAATTTGAATCTTGAATACCCTGAATTACTCACAATATTCAAATGAAGAACTCTTCAACCACTAAACAAACTACGAGAACTCAATAAATGCAAACACAAAACAAAGTCACTTTCTCACTTGCTGAGTATGAACCTGTAATTATTTGGAATTAAGATTACGTCCTCCTGTTACTTCAGTATGTATTGCTCGCTACTCTGTCTTTGCATCACAAGCACACATTTACGTTGTCCTGCACCTATAGAATGACAAAATGGGATGTGGCCATTCATGAAAATCAGGCTAAGACAGGCCATTCAATCAACAACAAATAAAAAAACCACGCACGTTATTTGAACTGTTTTAAAACATGGCATAGTAAGTATCAGTTATACGGTCAGTATATGATACACCTCCATAGTTCTCTGAATCTCCAAAGTGCTGTGCAAATGTAATTGTTTTTATTTATAGTAATAATTTTAAGCAAGGATTTTATGAATTCTTTAAAATGCCTGCGAAGTTACAGACTAAACATATTTGCCACGGAAGGTCTGCATACATGTTTAAACAGTAAGTGAGAAGAATTACAGCATCACATTAAAGTATAATTAAGAAATGCCATGTAAGGCTGAGAAGTTTTATCCCCCTTTTTAAAATTGTCAACTAAGTATGTTTACAAACACAAGCTCAAATACATTTTGGTGTGCATAAACGCATGACAGTAAACAAAAGGTCAAAAAGTTAAAAAAAACCCCTTCTCTAACATCTTAAGAATTTGTTGTCCTCTGGATATGTTCTTAAAGACTCAAGCTTCTATATTTACTGTACAAATTTCCCAAATATAACATTCAATGCCAAGCGGTCACCAGCAGTAACATTTACTTCTTTCATTTCCTAGTATATTGCACTTAAGAAGTATATCACTCCAGATTGTATAGTGTTAGCTAGAGCTGCTTTTCAGAAGTTAGGAAGTAAGTGAACATGTAGAATCATTATTCAGGAAATACCACTGTTTAACCATAATACTGGTTAAGGAAGTAAGAAACTTAATGTTTCTCAATGAATAATTATTCATCACAGATGATTAAAAATACCATCAAAGAACTTTCAAGTTTATCTCTTCTCTTGCATATTTTTATTCACTACTAGAGCAACCAAAACCAATGAGAAGTTTAACATTTTTTCCACAGATTTCATGTTCTGGAGCATCTATGCCTTACCTCAACTAGAGTTTGCTCCAAACATATAGGAATTCTCTGAATTTTACTCTTCATAAATAGATGAGACCCTCGAGCAAGTGACACAAAAATATTTTCATCATAAGCAGAATCAAGGTTTGGAATTTATTCTTGTTGTGAAATACATGGAATAAATAAATTCTGACACACAGACTGCACCTGTCTCAACAAAAAGGTTTGTTAGCTTGCTAGGCCTGTGACCTAGCAAGTCATGTACCCCTTAAGGAAGTTTTTAATAAAAAGACTGGATAAGAGAGGAGTTTATAGAAAATAATTACTAATTTAGGCTGCTGTACACCAGCCAGTACAAATATTTACCTGAAAGCAAAGTTAGAACTTTATTTAGGCAAATTTTATGTCTATTAAAATTGTTTCTCTTAAAATCTTAAATTTCTTTGTGCTTTCTCCCTTCCCCCCACCAGCCTCCACCCCCCCTGCTGGACACAAACCAAACTACAGAATTCTTCTACTGCAAAACCATTCCCAGTTTCACAATCTTCCTAAAAAGAAAAAAAAAAATTCAAGAGGTGGTATGCCTGCAGTTACTGGGACTGCTCGTACTTTCCAGCTATCTGGTTCCTTCACCACTAACACTGGCCAACTCCCTCACTTCTCTCTCCAGGACAGTGGCAGAAATTACAAGTTTTGGGGGGAGACAGCTGCAACATTTTCTCACATATCTGGCTGCCCTCCCTGCTGAAATCAAACAGAAAACCTGGAATGGATCAAAACACAACATTAAAAAAGGCAGATGGAACAGCTAACTAAGGCTCCCATAAAGTACAGATCCTTGACAAAAACAACCAGTGGGAGAGCACATAAACATATAAAGCAGGAAACCCCACAAGCTTAAAGGGGAAGGAGCCACCCTGTTTAAATAAAAAGAGATGTTTAGATCATAACATCATCATCACTTTTTTCCCAACAGAAGCTTTGTTTGTTGGTTTTGTTTAGTTTTGTTTTAAATAATGGTTGGTTGTTTTTTCTATGAGTAGGCTACATTCCTGTAGAAAGTAGCTTTGAACTGTAACAGGGTATGAAAATTCCATATTACACATTTCCAGGATTAATTTAGTATGCCAATGTACTGCACTGTACCTCAAACTTCTATAACAAATTATTATTGAGCATTTAGGTTCTACCAGGTTTGGACTTTACTGAGGAAGAGGGTTACTTATGAAAAGGATATTACATAGTTCATGCTGTACTATGATAAAAGGGGAAGTACATTTTCACCTGGACCGCAAACATTGCATAACTAACTCACACATAACTTACCTAGTGGGTGAGGACAGCCAAATCTGCCGGTTTGGTGTTTGCTTATTGATTACATATGTTCCCATGTCTCCACCTAATTTAACTGTTAGAACTCCACTCTTAAAAAAAAAAAAAAAAAAAGAAGAAAATAAATCAGAAGCTAAAACTTTACATCCTGTTACTTGTCAAGACTAACAGACTGACTGTTTATCTGACTTTGCAGCAGATAAATAGAAATTTATATATCTGTACCACACCCCCAACTATTTCCCAAACAACAATAGCTCAGAATAATGGTCATTAGGTATCAAAAACTTGTGTTAACACCTAGGACAATCTGCCTACTTTTGAGTCTGATCTAGACTTTAAACCTTCTGTTCAGAATTTCATTTACTATGTTTGCAATATTCGCAATGATATTACTTAAATAATACTCTTGAGCTCTGACCTGCCACCTAGAAAAGAATGCCAGTTCATTTTGCAGTGACTAAAACATCATCCAATAACAACTTTTTCTATCTATAAGCAATACAGAACTGAAGAAGTTTTATGTGCCTGTCATTGCTAGATTTCTGAGCCATGCAATTTTACCTAACTTTTCTTAAGTAACTCTTAACAGTTTCACAGTGAATAAAGACAATTCTTTCTCTAATAATTCCGATGACATGCTTAGATCCTGAATCATACCTCAAAAATGTCCCACTTCTAAACTCTATGAATTCTGGTTTGTTTTAGTTATGCCAGCTTTAGACCTAGTAAAAAGTTTATTTTCTATTCCATATTTACATTTCTCACTAATCTATATTTTCACAAGTACATTTGAAAAGCAGTGCTAACTTTGACAAAAAGTATTTTGTCCTAACTTTAAAAGAACAATATTACTTAGATGATCTGAATTATGCTAATTGAAAAGGATATCTCCTCAGAATACAGTCTCATGGCCCATGTACGAAGTTGGTCATATTTAACCTACAGTTTTTCAAGTACATCTAGGCTAGGGCGATTAGGACTGAATAGTAATACAAAGGTTTCACCTCTCTTCTTCCTCCTCTTTATTGACATATTAAGTATTCAGCAAGATGTTCCACTGTATACTGCAGAAACACTGTAAGTGAGTAGGTTTATAAAGTGTTAAGCAAACATTTATACTACTGCTTACATTGAGTATCAGCTATTGGAAGTGTTGTGGCTCTCCCATGATAAATTAAATAACAGTTAACTTCTAACATTGTGTTTAAAACATTTTCCCATGTACTTTGCAATAATTTTGAAATAACGGAAAATACAACCTGAGGTTTTAAGAACTTGAAATGTAAGATAGTTTTACCAAATTTTAAGGAGGACTACCATATGTGTGTTGTACTCTACTGGATGAATATTTTTTTTTTCTCCTTGAACACAAAGATATAAATTGCGTGAAGAAATCGAGTTTGTAACAAATCACTGGCATATATTATGCCTTTATCATGTTCGCCACCTTGTGGCTTGCTATAGCACAAGCCGTGCTTGTTTGGAATGAACTCTGGTAAACTTGGACTACTTAGCCTTTTTGCTCTTAATAGAAACAACAACATATTATTATGTCATCATACAGTCTATGCAAGAAAGGAGGACTGGTAAAAATTAAACAATGTGGAAATAATTCCTTTTGAGGTTCACAATGAGTCAACATCAAACACAATCCACTCTACACTGGCTGGAGATAATTCTCACAGAAGATAGCTCACTGCCTTCACATAATGAAGTGTCTGGGACTGTTACATGTGAAGAGGTTTAGACTAGATATTAGGAAGAAATTTTTTACACCAAGGATGGTAAAACACAAACATGTTGCCCACAGAGGTGCCCCAGCCCTGGAAACATTCAAGGTCAGGTTGGTTGAAGCTCTGAGCAACCTGAGTGACTTGAAGATGTCCCAGCTCACTGTAAGGGGGTTGGACTAGATGACCTTCATGATCCCTTTCAACCCAAACCACTCTGTAACTATGTATACCTGCTTAAAGCAACAAATAGTATTTGCTAAAGGCGTAACAGAATCATACTAAAATCACATTATTTTCTATCCTAGATATAAGAAAAAAAGAGTGAACATTATGATGACAAAGTTATACAGGAGTTAGTTTGAAAATGTGGGTGTTTGAGTTGTTGCTTTTTTCTTTTTTCCACAGTGCATCCCAAACCTTCTGCTTCAATGTCCCTGATCATAAGACCTTAACTGACCAGGCTAGTAGAAAGAATCCTCCTGGTGGCGAGATGTTAAGAGGAAACAGCAATTATGTGGCAATTAGCCACTACAGGCTAAATCATCAGTAAAGCCAGGACAATGGCTGGGCAATGCAAATGCTGTTTCTCAGTATTCAGGGCAATCACAGAACTGCTCTACCAGTTACATGTGATGTTAGTGTACTTTGCCATGTAAACTTGTCCTAATATTCACTGTAAGGGAAGAGACTGCTGATACAAGAGGCCTATGGGTATTTAGAAAAAAATTATAGGCTACTGTGAAATTAGAAACCAGTTTCTGTCTCCTCTTGTGCTCATTTATTATGCTATATTAAGTCTTCCTCTATTACCTAAACATTTTAGATACTTACAGAACAGCAACAGTTGCTCCAGTCAGTATAAATGAGCATTTTATCTTAATGATAGAGCTGTAAAAAACAACTTAAGGTGACCAAATTAAAATTCTTCTTCATAGGGGAAAAAAAAAATCTACAATAATCACAGTGATAACAGAATGTTTAAAACATACCCCTAGAGAAACATCGTAATCTTCTGGGGTAAAAGGCTTATCTGTTAGGTCCTCAAAGAAATCTGCTAAGGAATCCAATGTTTCTTCAGCCAATTTTTCATAAGTGGTTTCATCTAAAGGGCTACAAAAACATAAAGAAATATAATTAGGAGAAAAAACCATACAAGATGGTATTTTCCCTAAAATAAAAACATACCAAGAAAACAGGAAACACTTGTGTGAAATGGTCACATAAAACAAGTAATCATTTTTCTTAGGGTAATGCAGGCAACGATCCCCCTTATAAATTGAAGTGAAATTTTGAAATGTTGGTAGTAGAGGTCTCTATTTGAGGGACATATACTTCTTTCCTTAGATAGACTGACCCCTCTGTACTAGGATGACAAAGTTAGACTTCAAAATAAGGCATTTTCATAAAAGGACTTTACGCAAGAATTACTTAGTTTTGAACTCCACAAACAGACACAAGAACCTCCTGTTTAGAAGCATGCCATTTGACTCAGAAATGTGCTGTCACTATAAGCAGTTGACAACATCAGTGACACATGCCATGTCTACACACAGAACCTGTCTGGAATTCAACTGGAACTACCAATGCAGCCTTATAATTAGATATTGTTTAAACTGTGCTTATGAACTAACACATATGATGACCTTTTTCAGAGTCTCAAAGCACCCTTGCAGCCATTACATAAGGCTTGCAGCACATCATAGATTCATCATAGAATGATTTGGATTGGAAGGGATCTTAAAAATAATCTAACTGCAAACCCCTGCCATGGGCAGGGCCACCTCCCATTAGTTCAAACTGCTCAAAGCCTCATCCAGTCTGGTCTTGAACACCTCCAGTGATAGGGCAACCATGACTTCCTTGGGAAACCTGTTCCAATGCCTCACCATCATCATAGGAAAAAAAATTTCCTCCTAATAACTAACCTAAAGCTCCCCTCTTTCAGCTTAAAACCATTGCCCTTTGTCCTATCGCTACACTCCCTGATAAACAGCCCCTCCCTACCTTTATTGTAGGCCTCATTTAAGTACTGGAAGGTGGCTATCTCCCTGAAGCCTTCTCTTCTCTAAGCTGAAACTCAGCCTGTCTATTTTCCTCTTCAAAGAAGAAGGAAAAGCTAGTGGAAGCAAAATCTAAATTGGTTTAATTAATGAAATGCAATTAAATCATGTTAAGTTTTTGCATCCATATCAACATCTATTTTTAACCAAGTGTGTATGTGGGTATCCCTAGCAACAGACAGTTCAGTAAAACCATTTCTGATTTTGCTACGGGGTATGGCAATACAACAGTTACTAGGAACTATGGTGACTCAGTAGCTCTCAGTTAATGATATGGAACATAATTTTTTTTAAAGTTTCTTGCTAGACAGTTACTGAAATACACTCTATGTCATTTATGTGAGCGTTGCCAGAGAAAAACCCAGGGGCGTGGAGAACAGAAGGCCCTAAGACTAGGCAGGACTCATAGTGGTTTGGGGTGCTGTTCAGATACTTAACGGCAAAACCCACTTCAGACATCTGCACAATTCTTCACTCTGTTGCATCAGAAAGGAAGGGGTCTGTTACAGGTACTGCATCACATCCTCTCAGTGGAAGGCAGAAATTTCATGTATCCTGACATATGCAAAACAGTGCCAGATACCTATGTTTAGGTACACTAATTATTCCTAAGTGACTTCCCAAATTCTGTCAAAATGCTTTTTGCTTTTCCTTTACATCATCATATCAACATTGCATTAGTTTGACAATCTCACCACATCTAGATTTTTTTTAAAATGCAGAGACAATACTTTCACATGCATATCTCAAAATAAAATTTACCTGGTGTCACTCAGAGTTCTTGCATTTCTTAAATCCACGAAGCGAACAGTCTTGCTCTTTACTTCTGAAGCATATTGCGATTGCTGCTGAAAGTAAGCCTAAGTAAAATGGAATTAAAAGTTATGAAATGGTAACCTATAAATGGTGGGATGGAACATCAACTGGATCTTAGCAGGGACAGACAAGGATCATCAGATAAAAAAAGTATATTTTAAATTTTTTCCCTTGGGTTCGGCAATCAGTCCATTTGGCTTGGCTCCTCCTAAGTCATTACTGTATAATGCTGAGTTGAGCGTATGTCAGACTGCTAGTGTCTTATAGGCATATATTGAAGTTGTAGAGGTCTTGCTTGTAACAGGAGTATTAACTAATATCTGGTTTCTGGCTTTTGTCAGTGTAGTCAGGAGGTCTTGGTTGTAGAGTGACATTAACCAAAGAAACTGAAATTATATGGCACTATATGTCGTTTTGAAGTGAACATGTGGTCTCTATATGTCGTTTTGAAGTGAATAAGTTAATGTTGTTGTGTGTGTGTTATTTTTGTGGTGATGCTGTGAAAAGCCAAGCCCAATTATCAATACCTATTCGACTCTTAGGCAGGAATGATTTTAATTAGGGCACACATGGGTTAAGTCCACCTAATGTGTCCCACTAATGAGTCCCCACTGGCTGCATAACTCCTACACAGGTTAAACATACATGTTTGTATGGAGTCCAGGAAATACTGGTTAAACAGTTACATGTTACATGTCCATTGTTTTTCAGAACTTATTAGCATACCCATTCTAGTAAGCATATCACAGTTTCTTTGTGTCTATCTAATTTATTTCCTTAACATGGTTTATTCCTTCCTTCAGTGAAACAGGATATTTGTGCAAAACTGTATTTGTTTTGTTGTAGAAATAGTGATGAATTTTGTCCAGATTGTATATGGATTACTGATAGGTGTTTATTGCATCTTAACATAATGCACGTGGTGTAACAAGAAATTGTAGGTAACATATGGTTGGGATTTGAGTTGTCCTGAATGTAAGATCTAGGACAACAAGGAACAATCCACCTATGCAGAGACAAGTGATTTGTGGTTGGGAAGCCAGAATACAGAACCCATGAGATGGGAGGCTGACAGAGTGGCTGCACTTTAAAGAAAAGCCAACTGGGATATATTTTAGATCATTAAGACCTTAGATCATAAGGGGATTAGTGGTCCACTGAGTGATGGACAAACAGATAAACTCTGATAAAAGCTTTTAATAGTCCATGGTGGCTGGTGTATAAGCTTGATTATGGGAAAAAGTGGCCATAACATCTTGTTGCAATTAACATTGTTCTTGAGGTGTGAGGAGAGTTGGGTGAAGTAATGTGTGCAGATCTGTTTTTCAGTTTGCAAAATCACCTGGAGTGGCAAGAGAACGTGGCAAAAGAATGGGATTAAGAAATAATTGATGTGTGTATTGTAAAGGAATCAGAACCAGGTGTTGTAGAGGAACTTGAATGACTGGGACATGAGGAAACCACCCTGGAGGATCCACTGGTTAAAATAAAGCTGGGGAATATGAGTGAAAAACTGTATAAACCAGCAACTGATTCCTGCAGATCAAAATAAAATATTGTGATTATAACAGGAGCTACTGGCCAAACCAAAAATGCATTCTTTGTGCAGTTTGCTAAATATGAATTGGAAAACAAGTGGGTACACATGAATTTGTTTGCTAGGAGCCCCTAGACCATTTTTGAGAGGGGTTTTTTAAAGCAGTTAGAGACAGAAATAATATTTGGAACAGGAGGTACAAAATTTAAAGTAAGAGATCATCAACTAACCAAAGCATGGAGTTTGTCTTTAAAACAGCTGGAAAAGAAACACTGGTAACAGCAGAGATTTTGAAACAGGTTTACCCAGGCATGTTGGCTTATGAGATATCTGGAAGGCCAGAAATGTGAAGCCTGTTAGTTACACAAACAGAGGAGAACTGTGAGCACAGACTGTATTGAACTTCTGGCCTGAGCAGGTATCAACTGTTTCAGCAGAGGGCCCAGCCTATGCAGCAACAACTTAGTTACATTGGATTTGAGATCTCCAGAGGACACAGAGAGCTCGGGGCAGCCCTAAAGGAAGCTATTTGCTGCACGTTTATGCCAGAAATGGTAAAGCAGCTCAGAATCTTTCTGGGAATGACAGGTTGGTGTTGTTTATATAACTATGGACTCTTAATGAAACCATTGTATGAACCATTGAAAGAATATCCAGTGGAATCATGAAATTTGGCATGGATTGGGGAGGCACAAAGGGCATGTGAATAATTAAAGAATGAATTGATGAAGGCCTTCAGGTCTCCTCAATGTTTCAAAGCCAAACATTCTGGTTATTTTCACCACTAACATTGTGAATCCTGCATCTTTCCTTCGCTGAGTCACTTTGGAACCAGTAATCCGTGACTGATGGAAGATGATGGAGATGGTATACTCCAGCTGAACAGATCTAAAAGAAGAACTGCTTATGGATGCAGAAGATTCTTGAAACACTGAAAGAAGCAGTCTTGTGAAGCAAGAACGTCACAAGACTGGGTATGCTGTGACTACCACTAGGGAAGTGATCAGGCAAAACCATTACCCCCAGGAACATCAGCCCAGAAAGCAGCAATTATCACCCTAACTCAAGCACTACCACCCAAGGAAGACATGTTAGACATGTAGCAGAAATCTTAAGATTGCTGGAAGCTGTAAATCTTCCAGAAGAAGTGGCTATCACACACTACAAAGGTCACCAGAGAGGTAATACTGGCCGGAATTTGGTAACAAATTGGCAGGAGATTTTCAGGCCAGGACGGCCGCAGAAAAACGCAGAAGTTATATCCGCTTTGATTCCAGACAGTAAACCTCAAATCCCCAATTCAGATTTAAAATTGGAGAAATATTCAAGGGAAGATAGAAACTTGATTATCAACATGACAGGAAGAAAAGTAGATAATAGGTGATTTTATGTTCCAGATGGACAAATAATAATGCCTTTGTAGAGCACACAGGACACCCCAGTACTACCATAACACCTGAAATTACTGCGGAATCCAGTGACTGTAAGAGACCTCTGAAAAAGTCCCCTTCCAAGGCTGCAGAAATTCCCCCAGGAGTCCTTGGCCCCCCCTTGTTAGGCCAAAGAATGGGCCATTATGTGAACTGTTACAGCCAGGAGGTACAGAGATAAGAGAAAAAGGAGGATCCGGGCAACTCGAAACTGTTTGGATGAAAAACAGAGCTCTATGAGCCACAGTCTTGAAGATTACTGGTCTAAGGCTTGTACTGTCTAGATTGTTATGTGTATCTATGGGGCTATAAATATTCCCCAATGCGTTAGCCCAGGATTCTCGCCCTTTGTTAGCAAGGATCCTGGTTGACCAGTTTTGGTTTTGTTTTTTTTTTATTTCTGATGTGCATTTAATTTTTAATAAACATTTATGTTGCTAGCAACTCTGCTTCGTCATCTTAGCAAAATCTATTGGACCCTAACATTTTCTGGGGGCTCATCCGGGATTTTGCTAACATGGCAGGACAGGAGATCTGATTTCTGATTCTGAAACGGAAAAAGCAAATTCTGATTCTGAAACCAGTGTCCTTCTGAGGAAGGTGAAATTTGGACCTGGATGTGGCGTCTTGTTCTCAGGGTTGGAGTCATGCCGGGGACGCCCAGCTGCTCCATGAAGAGGTTAGTGGGGGGCTACCAGCACCAACTTTCCTCTACTCTGAGAGGGTTGGGGGGTAACCCCCCGCCCCCGATCTGAATCTGAAAGGGTTGGTGTGTTGCCTCCTCTCAAACTGAATCTGTCCTGTTTTTTTCTGGTATCAAATATAGGTGCTTGTTTTGGTATTCACATTAAGCACATCGGATTTGTGGTACTGGAATAGCAATTGTGTTCATTGTTGTGTTTTGGGTTTTCCTGAAATATGGAAAACTAAAAATGTTTTTCCAGCTTGAATGGCCAATGTTCCAAGCAGGCTGGCCACCCAAAAGGAACATTTGCCCTTCAGGCAACCTATTTGGTATGGTGTTACTTAGTAAGAGGAGCCACCTTCTTGGCTTAAACCACGGGTGCCACCTGAAAATAAGTAACTCTGCCACTATGGCAAGCTCCAAAAACTTCAGATAGGGACCGAGGAGATCAGAAGCCGTTCCTGCCTGCTCTGGAGGAGAACAACCCCTTCCCTCTAGCCCTTATCTGAACTGGAGAGGTCACCCAGAGCTTGAAAATGTAAATAAGGGACTTTTAAGTCCACCAAAACCACGATCTGGGTCAGTATATAGTGTGGGGGAATTAAAAAAGAGGTGCCCAGACCACCTGCCTCCCCAGAAATTACAAGTCTGTCCGAGTGCATGTCTTGCAAATCTACTGGACATCTAAGAGGCAACCTCTGAGCCATCAGCTCCAATTCTGCTCCTAGAGGAAAAAAAACCCAAACCTTTCATCTGGTGAGTAAGAGCATGTTCCCTCTTCTCGTCATCCAAAATTTATAATTAGAAGCAACAACATAAACCATTTTCTGAGAATCCCCAGGATTTGATCTGGCTCTTATAAACTGTATTCTTAACATACAGTCACCCGTACCTAAATGTATCTGATCCTAGAGAGTATTTGATGCAGAATCAGAGTCTGTTCTGTCCACCAGAAGCGGGGAGGGGAAGCCCAAGCCGGCTTCTATTGCAAAATCTTTCCTTTTTGGCTTGCAGGAAAGTTAAGAGTTAAGAGAAGAAAAAAACTTTCAACAAGGCCCGTTAAGGGCCCTGGCAGGGGGGTGAAGACTGCCTTGTAACTGATGTGTGAATTGTTAAAGAAACAGTATGAGCATTGGTACAGTAAAAAAGACAATTTGAAAACGTGAAATAGTAAAGCTTATCCGCAGAAAAAAATTTGCTTGTAACTTCAGAGAGAATATGGGTATGAGAATAATTTTGTGTATATAAAGTTTTGAAATCACTGATTGTCAGAAACACTCTGAAGACCAATCCTGAGTTTTGTCCAGTTTTGAATAGAGTGCACCTGCCTTAATAGCTAAATTAAAATGTTAAGTGCGAGTTCTTTGTAATCCATGTGAAACCCTCTGTTTGGCTGCAAGACCAAAGAGAGTTTGTGGGACTCTCTTGGGTGCCCCTGAAAAATTTTTCAGAGAGGCTCCCCTTCCTCAACTGCAGGAACAGGTGGTAATCCTCAGATAAAAGGGTACATTTTAAATTTTCCCCTTGTGGGGTGACAATGATCACAGAAATTGAAACTATCACACTGGTGTTCATCAGAATTAACAGATATTTTCTCAAGTTGACCAGAAGCTTTTCCTTGCAGGACAAATAAAGCAGAAGTCACAAGAGTATTGTTGAATGAAATTATACCTCATTTGGAGTACCTGCAGTAATATTGTTAGGTAGAGGTACACATTTGTGCTAAAGTGGTAAAAAGGTTAGTGAAATTTTAAGAATTGATTGGTGTTGGAATATTGAAGAATTTTCTCATGGAAAATGGCCATGTGAACAATCCCACCTACGAGTCAATAGACTAAAAAGTAGCAAACCAAGGACAACTGAGGAGCAATACCCGTGAAAAATAAGAGAAGTACAAGAATTAACAACTCCCTGATGTTGCAAAGAGAAACTTCGGGCCTGTGTATACGTGGCATATGTGCAATACTGTTCAATTATTCTTGCTGAGAATACTAATGAATCAGACAATCAGTGTATTTGTGTGGACACATGATATTAACCAATGCTAAAGAAAAGATTTACATACCGTTTGCATGTACTATTGCCTTTTCTATAAAAACTTCTGATGCTCTGTAATAAATTGAACATTCACTGATCATACTGATCTCTGCGTTTGCTTCCGTGATCTCCCATCAACAGATTGGCAGTTATATTCTCCATACTGACCACAGGCTAGTTGCCAGGTGGAGAAAATGAATCATCGGATTGTTGCTGATAAAACAGCAATCAGCTAAAATTTGTCAAGAAACCAACCTATATTGGCATCATGCACTTCCTATGGCCTTGCTGAGGTTTTGAAATAACGCAGGGCCCAAGGAAAGCATTAGCCCTGTATACCAATTGCAGTATACAGAAGATCTCACAGAATTAGGTGAGAATTTGTCTAATCAGCTAACTAAACTAGTTGAACTTGCCTGAGAAACAAAAACCCAACAAAAAGCCAAACAACAAAAAACCCCAACCAACCAACCAAAATAAATAACAAGCTGCACAGCCCAGAGATTTAAGATCAACCAGTTTTAAACACCCTTTTATACCTGGGGATGAGTCTTCTGTTGAAGATTTTACAGGAAAACCACTGGGAGATCAGTGAAATGTATCATACCAAGTATTGTTAACAGCCTTTGCAGCAATTAAGATGAAAGAACCTGGATCAAGTGAAGAAATCACCTACCAGCCAGTGGACAACAGAATGCTTAACACCTTTAAAAATTACGGCTACCTAAAGTGAACTGTAATGATGGAAAATTGTTAATATTATTGTTAATGTGTCCATTAGGAGAAGCCTTATTTTCCCCTAAGTCGGATGTCTCTATAAACATTTGGGAAAAACTTGCTTGTATAATATACAATAGCATGGCCTTTTGTTTAAATGCTCGTTTTTTTCAGTATAACCTATATTTATTCCATGTATTATGGGAATCCCCACAAGCATTCAAAACTTTGGAAACTATACACTGTTGTCAAAACTGTCATATAAATGTGAAATTATGCTGGCTTCCAGGAGTAGCCGTGTCCATGAATTACAATACTTTGAAGAGATTTATTTGTAGGTGTGCAAGGAACTTCAATTATGCCCTGAGCCTTGGAGACCTCAAATCTTGAAACCAGACAATTTCAGCATCAGTTTTAGAAAATAAAGCTGCAATTGATTATCTGTTATTAAGACACCATAAAGGATGCTCTGATTTTGAGGACATGAGTTGTTCCAATTCGACCAATCAATCTCAGACTGTAGAAACTTCTATAAAAAGTAAGTATGGCCTTCTTAACTCCATACAAGAGTGGGAGTGTATAGAATTTTTTTACTTAAATTCCTAGTTAATAAACTTGCCCTGGTTGAAACAATCTTTTCTCAGTATTGTAGCATCGGGAGTATCAGTTTTGTTACCCCGTATAGTATTTCAATGAGCATTTTGGTGTTGTCAGTGAACAGTAGAAGGTTATTAGACCTGGAAAAGAAATCAGATCAGACACACAGTAGAATCAGGAAAATATTTTAAGAGAACTTTAAACAATAAAACCTCTTGTGACCTCAAAAGAATTTGCAAAGGCCTTGAAAAAAAGGGGACTGAAATGGTGATTTGTAAATGGTGGGATGGAACATCAACTATAACGTGTTAGAAACAAGATAACCGCTAAATTAACTGTAACGACCCTAATCATCTTGTCACCCAGAGTGGCTGAGATTAACTATTCAGATATGGCCACACTTTAAGGAGTCCGAGCTGATTTGATTTCATTCCCCCTGGATATGCAATGAGGTTCTGGGAATGGGGTGTAATTGTCCTTTCATTCCGGGGAAAGGTATGCATTTGAAAACAATTCCGTGTATAAATTCTCTGTGAAATCACTGGTCAGCAGAAGCACTCTGAGGGCAAATCCCAAGTCTTCTCCAGTGCTGAATAAAGCGTACCTGCCTTAATGGATAAATTAAACTATTAAACCTAAGTTTCTTTGTTTCAGTTAAAATCTAAGAATTATAGACTACATATTCCTGGGTGGAAGTGTTGATCTGCTGGAGGGTAGGGAGGCTCTGCAAAGGGATCTAAACAGGCTGGACTGCTAGGCTCAGTCCAGCAGCATGAGGTTTAACATGGCCAAATGCCGGGTCCTGCACTTGGGGCACAACAACCCTACGCAGAGCTACAGACTAGAAGTCTATCTAGAAAGCTGCCTGGAGGAGAAGGACCTGGGGGTGTTGGTTGACAGCTGACTGAACATGAGCCAGCAGTGTGCCCAGGTGGCCAAGAAGGCCAATGGCATCCTGGTTTGTATCATAAACAGTGTGACCAGTAGGTCCAGGGAGGTGATTCTCCCTCTGTACTCAGCACTGGTGAGACCGCTCCTTGAATCCTGTGCTCAGTTCTGCGCCCCTCACCACAAGAAGGATGTTGAGACTCTGGAGTGAGTCCAGAGAAGAGTAATGGTGCTGTTGAAGGGGCTGGAGAACAGAACCTATGAGAGAGCTGGGGTTGTTTAGCTCGGAGAAGGGGAGGCTGAGAGGAGACCTCATTGCTCTCTACAACTACCTAAACGGAGGTTGTGGAGAGGAGGGAGTTGGGCTCTTCTCCCAAGTGACAGGGGACAGGACAAGAGGGAATGGCCTCAAGCTCTGCCAGGGGAGATTTAGGCTGGAGATTAGGAGGAAGTTTTTCAAACAAAGGGTCACTGGGCATTGGAACAGGCTGCCCAGGGAGGTGGTTGGTTCACCTTCCCTGGAGATGTTTAAGGCACGGGTAGACGATGTCCTGTGGGACGGGGTTTGGTGTTTGATGGGAGTGGTTGGACTCGATGATCTGATGGGTCTCTTCCAACCTGGTGATTCTATGATTTGTCACATAAACTAAAACGATACTTGAAGACCTTTCCACCCTCCCCACCCCTGGTAAAATATTCATATTCTGTATCACAGAGATAATATGCAAAGAATAATGCAGCTTCAGTCCTTGGGCGATGAAGGTAATCTATCATCTCCTTGTCTTCTGACACTAACTAATGGGAAAAAAAAGGATTTTACTGACTGAATATGGAACTAGTGAAGAGAAGATCTGTTCTCTATTGCTTTACCATAGAATTACTGAGGGATTTCAGACAATGGCCTTAGGCCAAGACTTTCACATGTGTCCACTACTCAGACGCTTCATTATCAACAACTTGTGTCCCTCTGTTAGAAGCCAGGAGTATACTCAACTGAAATAAACAGAATCACTGAATCCTCCTCACTTACGGAAGAGCTATCATCACACTTCACATTCCAAATCTCTTCTGTAACAGAAGCTGTTTCACTTCTAAGTTATTTTCACTTTGTTGTTTTGTTTTTTTTTTAAAAAAAAGCTTCATGAAGCAGATCAAAATTACAGAAAATCTGTATCAACTTACTCGCAATATAAGACAAGGGAGCAAAATGGGTAACCCCTTTGATGGGAAGTGATACATCAACCTGAATAAGGCTGATCTCCTAGACTCATGCACCAGCAGAAACACTTACACAGTTCACCAAGAAAGCAAGCAAGCTTGCCATTTTCTTAACCTGGGCTGTGAAAGTATAAATTTTTAGATGTATAATAAAGACAGCATTCTTGACAGTTTGTCGCATACTTCCACCAGGTTTTGAAAAATAACAAGAATGAACTGAAAGGCAAATGACATTTCAAAAGGAACTATGAGAGCCCTTATTCAAGCACACAAGAGCAAAACCATCTCTCTCCATGTGGTTTGATACCTGTCCTGAGGCACTACAGATGAACTGGTCTGTTAGTCCACAGCCATGACACAGACATAAAGGACAGTGAAGAGCAAAGTCCTTGTACCATCCCAGTGACACAGGATGGCAAAACATACATTGATGCCTACATGTTTTCCATTGTACTATGAGAATTATTTATTTACAGGTAAAATATTGAGAAGTCTTCAAAGCAAAGACAGTAATATTTTTATTTTACAATTCAGCACTGAATTGGAAGCCCTTATAAAAAAGTTATCCCACCTTACAAAAGCAGGGGATATACATACTAATTTTAGAGAAAGAAATGTGTGAACCCTCAAAAGATGTTTATTTTTCTAGGTTATCCAACCACATCTGGAGACTCCCTTCAGGTTACCTCCTGACCTAAGCCAGCCCTATCTTACATGACAACTAAGCATGTCAATACATTCTGGCAACCCTATGACACGTTATCTCTTGACCTAAAATTGCTACATCTTACAAAACAACCGAGACTTAAGAGAGTGTTTATTCTTTCAGGTTATTTATACATGTGTGGAGATTGTCTGCATATGATCTCTCAATATGAGACAGATTTATATGAGTAGATAATTAAACATATAAACCAGCTGCGGCAAAACTTATTAACTATTTCTCCCTTTGACACAAAGAAACTAACACTTAGTTGTTCAACCATTAAGGCGGGTTTACGTGTGCTGGAGAAGACCTGGGATTCATCCTCGGCGAGCTTCTACCCAACAGTGATTTCAGAGAACTTTGTACACACTGAAGCCTTTCTATATTCATATTTTTCCATGAAGCGACAATTATATCTCATTCCTGGAATCACTGCATATCCGGGGAGATGGATGGGGGGGATGAGATCAGTCTCACCCAGAGTCGTTACGGTACAGCCACAATCTCAATGAGACCCTGACTGACATGAGGAGGGAGCTGGCCTCTTCTCCCAAGTGACAGGGGACAGGACAAGAGGGAATGGCCTCAAGCTCCGCCAGGGGAGATTTAGGCTGGAGATTAGGAGGAGGTTTTTCACAGAATCACAGAATCACAGAACAACCAGGTTGGAAGGGACCCATCGGATCTTCTAGTCCAACCATTCCTATCTAACACTAAACCAAGTCCCTCAAGACCTCATCCACCCTTACCTTAAACACCTCCAGGGAAGGTGAATCAACCACCTCCCTGGGCAGCCTATTCCAATGCCCAGTGACCCTCTGTGTGAAAAACCTCCTCCTCATCTCCAGCCTAAATCTCCCCTGGTGGAGCTTGAGGACATTCCCTCTCGTCCTGTCCCCTGTCACTTGGGAGAAGAGGCCAGCTCCCTCCTCTCCACAACCACCTTTCAGGTACTTGTAGAGAGTAATGAGGTCTCCTCTCAGCCTCCCCTTCTCCAGGCTAAACAACCCCAGCTCTCTCAGCCGCTCCTCATAGGGTCTGTTCTCCAGCCCCTTCACCAGCCTCGTCACTCTTCTCTGGACTTGCTCCAGAGCCTCAACATCCTTCTTGTGGTGAGGGGCCCAGAACTGGACACAGGATTCAAGGAGCAGCCTCACCAGTGCTGAGTACAGAGGGAGAATCACCTCCCTGGACCTGCTGGTCACACTGTTTATGATACAAGCCAGGATGCCATTGGCCTTCTTGGCCACCTGGGCACACTGCAGGCTCATGTTCAGTTGGCTGTCGACCAACACCCTCAGGTCCCTCTCCTCCTGGCAGTTTTCCAGCCAGGCTTCTCCCAGTCTGTACTTCTGCATAGGGTTGTTGTGCCCCAAGTGCAGGACCCGGCATTTGGCCGTGTTGAACCTCATGCCATTGGACACTGCCCAGCGGTCCAGCATTGGGCATTGGAATAGGCTGCCCAGGGAGGTGGTCGAGTCCCCTTCCCTGGAGGTGTTTAAGGCACAGGTGGATGAGGTCTTGAGGGACTTGGTTTACTGTTAGATAGGAATGGTTGGACTAGAAGATCCGATGGGTCCCTTCCAGCCTGGTTGTTCTATGATTCTATGACATGACGACATGGGCGGTTGTTGTTCTCTTAGGGGCTCACCTCGCTTTCTAAGGCATTGCAGCTGACACTCCACCCCACCCCCTACAAAGCATCGTTTGGCCTTCAGCATGTCCTTTAACGCGTTCCCAAACCCACCCAGACCACGTCCCCATGGCCGCCGAGCTCCGCCCGCCGCTCCGGAAGGTGGCAGCATGGCGGCCGCTCCCCCTCCCCTCCTCCCCCCC
>JAUMJK010000758.1:0-152622 GCA_033558105.1 Coccyzus lansbergi | reverse complement strand
CCCGCACGCCCCAAAGCGCCGCTGCAGCCTCTCCACCCTCCTCGCGCCCCCTGCCGACCGCGAGGTGGCACTGCAGCCGCTCCCCCGTCTCTCCGCTCTCCTCGCCCCGAGCACCGGGGTGGGTCTCGCACGCCCCCGTGTGGTCGGGGCTGTGCCTTGCACGCTGGCCGAGCGGGCGGAGGGGCCCTTGCACACTCACTCTGCTTTGCACACGCAGGTGCTCGCTCTGTAGGCTCACGCTGGCACACGCAGGGCGCTGACAGAAGCTGTGTCTGGTTCCACTGCCTGTGCTGGCAGGCGCTTGCCTTGCACGCTCACTGTGCTGGCAGGGTTGTGCCTTGCACACTTGTCTTTTGCACATTTGGTGGGTTGGAAGCCGTACTCATGGCATGCTCATTGTCCCAGGGCCACTGGGGCTTGCACACCCACCCAGCCAGAGGTGTCGAGGTGTGCTTGTTGCCCCTACCAGAGGCTGCAGGAGGGACTGGACACTGTACACTGAGCCCTGATAACAACAGGTAGATCCCAAACCCCCTGGAAGGCTTCCAAAACCCTATGCAGCCCTGGCAGGTGACATGTGGCTGGCTGTGGGTACCCAGGATGAGGCCCCACACTGCTCCTGCTGCCATGTCCTCCTGCTATCCAGCAGCCAAGGGGTCCTGGTGCCTCTATACCAATGTGACAACTTCACTGCAAAATCTTCTCATAGAATCACCAGCTTGGAAAGGACCCATTGGATTATGGAGTCCAACCATTCCCATCAATCACTAAACCATGTCCCTCAGCACCTCGTCCACCTGCCCCTTAAACACCTCCAGGGAAGGTGACTCAATCACCTCCCTGGGGAGCCTCTGCCAGTGACCAATCACCCTTTCTGTGAAAATATTTCTCCTAATGCCCAGCCTAATTATTAGTTATTAGACCAGAAGACCAAGAAGGCCAATAGAACCCTGGCTTGTATCAAAATAATTTGTATTATTCAGGCCGCTCCTTGAATACTGTGTTCAGTTCTGGGCCCCTCACTACAAGAAGGATGTTGAGGCTCTGGAGCAAGTCCAGAGAAGAGCAACGAGGCTGGTGAAGGGGCTGGAGAACAGAACCTATGAGGAGCGGCTGAGAGAGCTGGGGGGGTTTAACCTAGAGAAGAGGAGGCTGAGAGGAGACCTCATTACTCTCTACAACTATCTGAAAGGAGGTTGTGGAGAGGAGGGAGCTGGGCTCTTCTCCCAAGTGACAGGGGACAGGACAAGAGGGAATGGCCTCAAGCTCTGCCAGGGGAGATTTAGGCTGGAGATTAGGAGGAAGTTTTTCACGGAAAGGGTCATTGGGCATTGGAACAGGTTGCCCAGGGAGGGGGTTGATTCCCCTTCCCTGGAGGTGTTTAAGGGATGGGTGGATGAGGTCCCGAGGAACTTGGTTTAGTGTTTGATAGGAATGGTTGGACTCGATGATCCGATGGGTCTCTTCCAACCTGGTTGTTCTATGATTCTATGATTCTATGAAAAACGGTGTGATGCGCAGGAGTAGGGAAGGGTGGTCTGGCCCTATACTCAACACTCATGAGGCTGCACCTCCAGAGAAGGTGACTCAACCCCCTCCCTGGACAGCCTGTTTCAGTGCCCAATGACCCTTTCCATGAAACATTTTTTTCCTAATGTTCAACCTGACCCTCCCCTGGTGGAGCTTGAGGCCATTCCCTCTCGTCCTGTCCTCTCTCCCTTGGGAGAAGAGCCCAGCTCCCTCCTCTCCACAATCTCCTTTCAGGTAGTTGCAGAGAGCAATGAGGTCTCCCCTCAGCCTCCTAATGCAAACTCTGCATCTTGGGTATGCAGGTGTACGGGATCCTTCTGCTTGAACTCGCTGCCCCTTCCACGACCAAGAGAGTCCCAACTTCATGTGATGTGAGGCCAGAAACCTCATAAATCCCTCAAGGTCACTTAAGTGGAACCATCCTGTAACTCCCTATTGAGTCAGTTCTGCCTCTTACAGATACACAGGGTTTGAGTGATCTGGAAACCCTCTTGTAGAAATATAATAATGATTCATTTAAAATCAAGATTTTCTTAGGGATATTGTGCCTTATCCTCTATTTGTAAGTGTCCATGTGCCTTCCACAATGCTCAACTGAAAAGAAAAATGAATAATCTTCTTCCAGCTGGGGTGGGGCTGAGAGGAAGGGTCTAAGAGGAAGGGTCTAAGAGGAAGGGTCTAAGAGTGTGGTAGCAGATTGCATTCTGCTTCACCATTAGGAGGCTGAAGGGAGACCTCATTGCTCTCTCCAACTACCTGAAAGGAACTTGTGGAGAGGAGGGAGCTGGGAGATGGTCTAAGTGCCTTGGCCTCCATTTGTTAGATCTCCCTGTTTGCTGCAGCGATGGGAGGGAAGCGGGGAAGTTGTTTTTCCCATGTTCAGTGCCGCTGAGAGGCGAGGACCTTGCCTGCTGGCTCTTTCTGCTGAGTCACAGCCGCTCTCTGCCTGCACAGTCCTTGCACCGAGGCTGTTTCTGTCTCTGATTCGCATCTTTACAGCTCAGCAGGGGCTATCGGGGCCTAGCATGCTCCAATTGCCTGTGAAAATGGAAAGGAAGTTGACTTCGGTGGAAGAGGACGCTGTTTGAGCCGCAAATGTGTACATTTAATTTCAGCTTGTGAGAAATGGAGCCAGCTTAGCTCTCGTTCCTGACTCCAGTTGCACAGAGTGTCAGAGCTGCTGGGGCAGGTTTGCACGAGCCTTGCTCTGTCTGCTCAGCACAAGCCTGGCTATTTCCCACCATCCTGCTGTTACTGAGAGGGCACAAGCGTGGCTGGAAAAACACTTGTGTAACGCCCAGCTCCCTGCTGCCATCTCCATGGAGAAGCTTGAGAGCAGGCAAGCTTATGAAACCCAGCTGGCTCTCTAGGCCGATGCCATGTGGGCATCAGCGGCCGTGCCCTGGGAAGTGAACCTGGGGCCTCCTTATTTAGGTAAGGCTCATCCTGTGATCGATCAGCATGCCATAGCATCTGGAATTATTTTCGAAAGATCAATCCTGTCTCCTTGCTGGAAACCATTTTGGAAGCTATTAACCCATTTCCTTTATTTTTGAGGTGAACTTGAACAGGTTGTAAATGGGATGTCGGTAGCGCTGCAATGGAATGAAGCTGGTGCAGAATTTTACTATTTATTTGCAGCTCGGGCCATTGCGGTTTTGCAAAAGCTGTCCTTACTCTGCATTCAGTGACTGAAATGAAGCAGCGTGTGTCCCTGAAGACACCAGAATTAAACTTGCTATAACCCAATATTCACCCACACTTTGCAGTTTTGTAGGGGAGACCTGAGAAATCCCACCCTCTGTTGCAAAGACAGTTTTTGGCCTGGAGAAGAGGAGGCTGATTGAGAGGAGACCTCATTGCTCTCTATAACTACCTGAAAGGAGGTTGTGGAGAGGAGGGTGATGGCCTCTTCTCCCAAGTGACAGGGGACAGGACAAGGGGGAATGGCCTCAAGCCCCACCAGGGGAGATTTAGGCTGGACATTATGAAAAACATTTTCATGGAAAGGATCATTGGGCACTGGCAGAGGCTGCCCAGGGAGGTGGTTGATTCACTTTCCCTGAAGGTGCTTAAAGGACAAGTGGATGGGGTGCTGAGGGACACGGTTTAGTGTTGGGAACGGTTGGAATGGTTGGACCCAATGATCCAGTGGGTCTTTTCCAACCTGGTGATTCTATGATTCTATGATTCTATGATACAGCTCGATGCAGCCGTAAAACAAGCTGCAAAACTCACCTGCAAGGGAAATGAATGTGTTATGAATGAGGAAACAGACATGGAAGCTAAACACTTAAAGCTTTCCTTCCTAAAGGTTTCCTTTATAATTTGATGTTAAAAATAGTGTCTTTTTTTTGTAGCTAGCAGCAGTGTGGGATGAAAGGAATGGGAGGAATAAAGAGCCTGGACTGAGTTAGAACGGTAGGATAAATTCGCAGATCCTTTTCCCCATAAGCAACCCCCCACGAACGAGAAGTAGCCACAAGAGCTCTGCAGTAATTAAAGTCGATGCCAGCCGTCAGCCTCCTGTGGGTCCAGGTAGGAAATCTGCCTACGGTGTTTCTCTCAGATCCTCTTAGCCAGCAGAAGAGCTACTGCCTTGAGTTCATTCCTCTCGGGATTCAAACTCCTCCAGCAGTTCCAGTAATATCTAGGCACTCCTGCAGCAGCATCCTGCATCCATCCAGGCCAAACCAGCATCCTCCTGCCAAGTGCAGGAAGCAGAGGGGTGCTGTGCATGAAATATAATACAAAATGAGAGTCTTGCTGCACCGTGGAGCCTTGGGGATGGATCTGCAGGCAGCTCAAGATGTGTGTGAGGTGTGGGGAGCAAGGGCACCTGAATGCGGCAGCCTTCTCCCAGTTGCTACCATTCTGACATGGACATTCAGCCCACGTTCTTGTCCCTGCAGGGTGTCGGTGAGGAGAGGCTGGATGTAGATTTGATTCTTTCTCTGCAGTAATCTTGCTTACCAAGAAGATCCGTGTGCTTCCACTTCTCTGAAGATAGATAGAATCCAACAACGATTTGATGGGTCTTTGCTCATCAGCTTATGACATGCGGAGCATTTTCTCTGGGAACCTCAGCTGGTAGTACTGGGGTTCACCCCACTGATGCGTTTAATCCTTGACCAGCCTTTTATCTTCTAAAATGCCAGAATGTGGAAAGAGTGGCTGTGCCTGAACGTCAGTTGGGTCTGGGTAATAGTGCTGGGTAACGATCGCCTGGATCCAAGGGGAATCAGTGCCTGGAGAGCAGGCAAAGCAGAGCTTTTAGTTGACTGCATAAAGCCATGTATCACCATCCCGAATACTTTGTGTTAACAAATGAGGGCAGGGAGTCCCTTTTTGTTTTGTCACCTTTAGATGAAGAAATAGTCCTGCTAGAGGATGCTCGGCTGATTCACATTCAGTCTTGTGTTCTCAGTGCATCTGTACTGCCTGTAGGAAGAGCTGCAGTTCCAGAATTGGACTCTAGCTTCTTGCACTCTTATGTTCAAATCCACCTTGTTCTTCTCCTCACAAGCACCAATCCCCTTGGATCACTTATTTTACTGTTCCCAAAGCAGTGGTTGTTTTTTGTGGAGATGTGTCTAAGCTGGAAAAATCCTGCAACTAATTTAAAATAGATACGTTTTTTTCCCAGTTTAAAAAGGGGCAGAAAAGAGCTGTACCCCTGGCTTTAGATACCTCGCCTGTTTCTACTAACCTGAAAAAGCTGCTTCATTGTGTTGCATGTTCATAATCCAGATTTCCCCTCCCCTCAAATGACTGTATTTTGTACTTAGGTAGTTATTTATACTGTAGGAAGGGAAGGGTTTTAGACCTCTTTAGACCTTTATTACAAACTGAGATGGACCATTCCAAGCCCAGCCTGCTTTGAACATCTGAATAGAATCATAGGATCACTAGGTTGGAAAGGACCCACTGGATCATTGAGTACGAGCATTTCCATCAATCACTAAACCATGCCCCTCAGCACCTCGTCCTCCTGTCTTTTAAACACAGTGGCAGACTTTAAACACGATGGATGCAGACCATGTTTCCTGCTAGGGGCTGGCATGGAAGGAGAGGGGATGGTGAGGAAGGAGGGTGGATGGAGAGAAAGGAGAACGGATGGTGAGGAAGGAAGGGGGATGGCGAGGAAGGAGGGGGGATGGCGATGAAGGAGAGGGGATAGCGAGGAAGGAGAGGATATGGCAGCGAGGAAGGAGAGAAGATGGTGTGGAAGGAGAGGGGATGGCAGTGAAGGAGAGGGGTTGCTGAGGAAGAAGAGGGGATGGTGTGGAAGGAGGGGGATAGCAAGGAAGAAGAGGGGATGGCAGCAAGGAAGGTGGGTGGATGGTGAGGAAGGAAAGGAGACGTAACGAAGGAGAGAGGATGGCATGGAAGGAGAAGGGATGGTGAGAAAGGAGGGGATGGTGAGGAAGGAGGGGGACAGCAATGAAGGAAAAGGGATGGCAGTGAGGAAGGAGGGGGGATGGTGACAAAAGAGAGGGGCTGACAATGAAGGAGAAGGGATGATGATGAAGGAGAAGGGATGGTGAGGAAGAAGAGGGCATGGTGAGGAAGGAGGGGATATGGCAAGGAAGGAGAGGGGAAGGCAGCAAGGAAGGAGGGTGGATGGCGAGGAAGGAGAGCGGATGGCGATGAAGGAGCAGGGATGGTGAGGAAGGAGAGGGGATGGCAATGAAGGAGAGGGGATGACGATGAAGGAGAAGGGATGGTGATGAAGGAGGAGGGATGGTGATGAAGGAGAGGGGATGGCGAGGAAGAAGAGGGGATGGCGAGGAAGAAGAGGGGATGGCAATGAAGAAGAGGGGATGGCAATGAAGGAGAGGGGATGGCGAGGAAGGAGGGGGGATGGCAAGGAAGGAGAGGAGATGGCAAGGAAGAAGAGGGGATGGCAAGGAAGAAGAGGGGATGGCAATGATGGAGAGGGGATGGTGATGAAGGAGACAGGATGTCGAGGAAGGAGAAGGGATGGCGAGGAAGCACAGGGGATGGCGTCGGCGATGAGGGAGCTCTTGGCGTTTTCCAGCTCCTTGAACACCTCCTTGGACCCTGAAGGTGCCCATGCGGCAGGGCTGGTTGCAAGACCCCATCCACCTCGTGCCAACGAGCCAAAACCACAGAATCACAGAATCCCCAGGTTGGAAAAGACCCATCGGATCATCGAGTCCAACCATTCCCAGCAATCACTAACCCATGTCCCTCAGCACCTCATCCACCCGTGCCTTAAACACCTCCAGGGAAGGTGACTCAACCCCCTCCCTGGGCAGCCTCTGCCAGTGCCCAGTGACCCTTTCTGTGAAAATTGTGTCCAGTTCTGGGCCCCTCACCACAAGAAGGATGTTGAGGCTCTGGAGCAAGTCCAGAGAAGAGCAACGAGGCTGGTGAAGGGGCTGGAGAACAGAACCTATGAGGAGCGGCTGAGAGAGCTGGGGGGGTTTATCCTGGAGGAGGCTGAGAGGAGACCTCATTACTCTCTACAAGTATCTGAAAGGAGGTTGTAGAGAGGAGGGAGCTGGGCTCTTCTCCCAAGTGACAGGGGACAGGACAAGAGGGAATGGTCTCAAGCTGCACCAGGGGAGATTTAGGCTGGAGATTAGGAGGAGGTTTTTCACGCAGAGGGTCATTGGGCACTGGAATAGGCTGCCCAGGGAGGTGGTTGATTCACCTTCCCTGGAGGTGTTTAAGGCACGGGTAGATGAGGTCTTGAGGGACTTGGTTTAGTGTTAGATAGGAATGGTTGGTCTAGAAGATCTGATGGGTCCCTTCCAACCTGGTTGTTCTGTGATTCTGTGATTCTGTGATTCTGTGAAGTTTTTTCCTAATGTCCAGCCTCACGGGGCCCCCATTTTCACCGTCAGGTGAAAATGGGGGGCCCCGTGAGGCTGGACATTACGTGAAGACACCACCTTGAGGCTGGAGTGGGGGTGGGGAGTGGGGAGGGGCAGCCGCGCGCCTCCTTCACACAAAAGAGCGCGGCGGCCGCTCCCTCTCTCTGCGCATGCGCAGGCCTCGACCGACCAGGGCGGGGGGGGGCGGGGAGGGGGGCGCGCTCGAGCCCCGCCGCGC
Organism: Coccyzus lansbergi; assembly: GCA_033558105.1. Classification (NCBI taxonomy): domain Eukaryota; kingdom Metazoa; phylum Chordata; class Aves; order Cuculiformes; family Coccyzidae; genus Coccyzus; species Coccyzus lansbergi. The sequence continues at coordinate 145,011 of JAUMJK010000758.1, read as the reverse complement.
GCACGCGCGCTGCCGCCGCGCCCCCTCCCCCCCCCCCCCTCTCCCTCCCCTCACGGCGAACGTTCCCGAGCGCGCGCTCCCGCCGCCGCCGCCGCCGCCCAGCACCGGCAGGTAGGACCGGGGAGGGATGGGGGATGAAGGGTAGTAGTAGTGGTGGTGGTGGTGGTGAGGTGAGGGGGGGGCGAGCATCCCCCTCCGTCTATTCACCATCGTTCTCCTTCTTCCTCCCCTCAGTCGCTGGGGAAGGTGATTGTGGAGACAGAGGTGGGGGGGGGGGGGAAGGCGTTACCGGCGATTTTTTTTTTATCCTTTTTACCGTTTTTTGCTTCGTTTCCAGCCCCATCTCGCCCAGGCGATAGCCAAGTGTCACTTTCCAGGCGCTGCGGGGCTGTTAAACCCACCCGGGGGGTACAAACCTCTGTGCTCAGGTCCCTCCCGCATTATTTATTTATTTTTCCCCTTATTCATATTTTTTTCCTAATTTAAACCCAATCCTGCAGCTTCTCCTTCCATCCCCCGTTTCATCCGCATCATCTGGGGACCTGCAGATGCCAAACGCGTGTGTGGGACCCAGTTTCCCTGCTGAGGGTCATTAATTTGCTGCATGCAGCTCATGATTTTTTTTTTTCCTTTTCCTTTGCAGCCCTTCAGATTTTTTCTTATTTTCTTAAATTTTTTTCCCCTCAAGGCGGTCATTGAAACAGGTCTCAGTTGGGCATTTTCAGGCTGATCTTGAGAGGAGGAGTATTGATTGTCTCTAGACACGAGTAAGAATCTAACCCGGTTACGCTTTGTTCCCTCCTGATGTGCAAAATCAATATTAAATCAAAAATATCAATCAAAAATTTAGGCTAGACATTAGGAAAAAAATTTTCACCGCACGGTTGAACGAGGTGCTGAGGGACACGGTTTAGTGTTTGATAGGAATGGTTGGACTCGATGATCCGGTGGGTCTCTTCCAACCTGGTTGTTCTATGATTCTGTGATTCTATGATTCTATGAAAATGCTTGTTTTTTCTCCTCAGCCGCACATCTTAGGGGAAAAAGGAGGTGCTGGCTGGCTGAGCTGCAGTCCATGGTGCTTGTCCAGGCAGCTAATTCATACCTGCTAGAGCTGCATTTTCTTATTCTCGCTCTAGATAGAATAATGGTGTTGGGGAGGCTGTGGCGTACTTCCCTGTGCTATCCCCCGGTGCCAGCATAGGATCAATGTGCTGCTGAATGCTCTTGGAAATTAAGGTTTGTATTCAGGACTTTGCAATTAAGATGCAGGTGGGATTTGCTTTTGAGACCCAGGTGTCATGTTCCTGGGAAAGGTGATGCCTGTCCCACAGGTCAGTTGCCTGAGTCTCCATCCTCCATGAGGTTTGACTGCAGCATGAGAGGATCTTAGGACAAGTGAGTCTTGAACACGTATAGCTGAGCGTGAAGCATCTGGTGAGCTCTTTTTTTTCATTTAAGATGTTATTTGTATGTGCACAGAGGTGTCTTGTGCTGCTGGTCTCTTCGTCTTGCACACCAAAATGGGCAGATGTTGACCCTCGAGAAACTGGAACTAAACCAGCTCTGCCTGTTTCAGTGAGTGAAAGCGTGAAGCATGGTTGTCATCCTTGGAAGCCTTTAAAGGAAGACTCTGTTCTCTCTAAAGGGCTGTTTGTTCAGCCCTGCTCTGCAGTAGCTCACTGCTGGGCCTCAGCTTTTGGGTGAACTCGTTGCAAAGGTCCCATCTGAAGTGAACACACGAAACGTCAAGATGTCATGGGCATAGCCCAGGAGAGCCAGGCTGTCAGCTCCCCGTAAGGGGCAGGTGGCATGACAGATATGACATGGGCATTTATCCTTTATCAGCTGCGATTGAGGACAGAGGTGGCAGGATCTCTGTGCACCTTGTAGGGAGCTCCAATGGAGGGGTCCAGTCCCTGCAGGTGACAAGGCCGATAGTATGGGCTTTGTGTCCCTTCCTCCCTCATTACTGACCCTTTTCAAGTCCTGTGTTAAGTGTTTATGGGTCAGGTTCCTAACGTAGTTGTTCTCATCCTGCATCCCTTCCTCTGGGTTGCCTCTGTGACCCCTCCTTCTCAAGGCAACCAGTCAAACAGTCCCATTCCTTCTCTGCTTAATAAATTAGTAGCAGCAGGACTCAGATGGACCAAGTAAACGCTTTTATGTGTCCTTAACAAATAGTGTTGCAGCTTTCTAGGGCAAGAGGGAATGGGGTCAAGCTGCATCAGGGGAAGTTTAGATCAGACATTAGGAAAAATTTCTTCGCATAAAGGGTTATCAAGCACCAGCAGAGGCTGCCCAGGGTGGTGGTTGAGTCACCATCCCTGGAGGTGTTTAAAAACCAGGCAGATGTGGTTCTTTGGGACATGATTTAGTAGTAGACAGCTATGGTTGGAGATGATGATCTCTAGGGTCTTTTCCAATATAATGATGCTATGATTCTTTTGCTCATTTCCTTCCCAAAAACTGCGGGGAAGTCTTCCCCTGGCCAGGAGAGCAGTCCTCATAGGAAAAAAATGAGGACAATATGGCATTGCAGTGACTCTTTCCAGGTTGAGGCTGCCCCCAGTGTATCTCTTGAGGGATGCTTGTCAAGACTAGTGAGGTGGATGCCTTAATCTTCCACTTCTCACGCTCCTCTCTGTCATTTCAGGGAACAGTTCTTCTTTGCATCCTTGTGGATCTGTGTTGCATCATTGTCTTTTGTCAGGGCTTTGCCAGCCGCAGGATTTGGAAGCATTTTGGTACCGCCTTGCTCCTTGCATGTGTGCTGGGGCGTAGCTGAGCCCTTCCTGCCAGTGGCAGGGTAAGAAAATTGGTCCTGAGTGATGTTTGTTTCCTCACTTAGAGGCTGAGCTTTGCAGCACCATGGGACTGTTGTAATGGCTGGGGAAAGCCATGTTGAAAATGCTTTTGAGGTGGTGTCTCTGCTGTTTCTTCTGAGAGCATGGGGGTAGCAAATTGTCCTGATGCTGGAACATCTCTGCCCATCGGGGTGTCTGCATATCAGGCATTTGGTATCGCCAAGTGAGATGCCGGTGCTGGTGTGTGTCTGTGTCCAGGCTTTCCAACAAGTCCCTTTTGGTTTGCGAAGCATTGAAAATTGGATCATGAAGCAGTGTCTGAGGGGAAGTGCTGAGGGTGGTTGTTCTCTTTTAATTCCCAGTAGGAACTTGCTTGCTAGAGGTGCACCCTTGGTTTGGATCGCTGCTCCCTCTTGGAGAAGCCTGAGTGGTGGAGTGTCTGCTCCATGTAGCATTGCTCCCACTGGGCTTTTAGCACGGATCTCCGGATCCCAAGCTATTCTTGCAGGGTGTGGTGGCTGTAGCAGAGAATTGTGGCCCTTCAATCCCTTCTGTGGTTTTTAAGGAAGGCTGAGCTGTGAAGCACTGAATGGATCTGTGAATCTTTTGCAGCAGGATGGATCTCCTCCATCTCCATGTCAGAGCTCCATTTTACACTGAAATCTGCCGATCGTAGGCTGTTTTCTGACGTGACTCTGGAAAGCACATGCCATTTACACTGGAGGCTGGAGGAATCGTATCCATGTCTTTAGACTGGAGTAGATTTTCTTTGCAAGTCTAATGAGCCTTTCATTCTCCTCAGAAATCAATCCACTGATTTTTTTTTCTCCCTTTCCCTCCTAAGCAATCTGATTCGTAAAGGCAGTCATTACGTGTGGGGTGGCTCCTGGTGTCCATGGGTTTTTTTTAAATATCCAAGGAAAAGAAGCATGGGGGGATACCTTCTGTTAAGCTAAAAGGATTATCGCTGCAGTTGGGATAATTATTTCCACCTTTGCAGCCTCCCTGCTCTACCTGCCCTGCCTGCTCTTCCTAGAGCAGATCTGGTGTCAGTCTGTCCATCTTTGCCTCTGTGCCCACCCTCCTGCATTTCTTTGGAGCTTTGGTGCCCTGGGAAGGGACGTGGGTCGGTCCTGTTGGCTGTTCAGCACGAGTGTTGCTCCCAATGAGTTGCGACTCAGCTGTCTGCGCGATGATCTGAGGCACCTGGGAAAGACAAAGGCTGATGGGAGTTATTGCAGGATAAGGTGTGGTTTTAGGAACAGATTATACAAGTCCATAGGCTGTGTTCAAGGCTACTGTTTGTGGAGAAGCTTCAGCACTTGGAGAGGGAATGAAAGCATTTGTGTTCATGGGTTTGAATGCTGTGTGTGGTAGAGCTGCCAGACTTGCTGCCTCTTGTCAGCATTTCAGTTCATGGCTGCCCATCAGCTCCTGCCCTAGGCTGTCTGCGTAGAAGTGCCTCGTGTGATTTCAGATGGATTTCTTCAGCATATCAAGTCACTTGTGGCAGAAAGAAATTCCTTGAGGTGTTTGTAAATGGCTCAAAACCTGAAGGAGCCTCTCCTACGAAACTTGAACACGTCCAGCTCAGCAATGTGCCTGTTTGTGCTGGCCATGGAGGTCTTCTGTGCACTGGAAAATGCTGGGATGTCCTTTCGAAGTTGAAACTGTAGAAGTAAGGGAGGTGTTCAGAGTGGTGAGATTATTCCCTGCATAAAAATAATTTCATCTTTTATATGACCAAAGCCTAATGTAGGTCATGGGCCTTACCAAGGAGGGTGTGTCTTGCTCGAAAGCAGCTCTGCTTTCTCTGAGGTGTTTTGCTTCATTTGAGTGTCCTCCTGCAGGGACCACATCTGGCCAGCAATGCACGTTCCCATCAAGCTGAGAGCAGACCAGGTCTGTCAAAGTCAAGGTGTGAGGCAAAGCGATGGGCAGCTGCCTTGTGTGGTTGTGTTACAGAGGTGGAATTTACCTGCGCTCTGCAGTAGCTGTACCTTGTCCCACACCAGGTGTTAGTAAGCCCAGCACTGAGATTTAGTCCAGAGGCAGAATTGCCTTCTGTGATTAATTTTCAGTTCCCACTTATTTTGAGTTCAAGGGTAGACTTTGCTTACAAATCCTGTCCTCTGAAGCTACCACTTTATATGTGGTTTTACCTGCTGCCTCATTAGTGTGACAGACGCTCCCTGGAGCAAGATGGAGGGGTTTGTGGAAGTAGCTTTCAGCAACGAACATCAAATTGGACATGCTTTTCACTTGGCGTTTTCCATTGTAATAATGGAGAACCTGGCAGGCATCTGCAAAGGAAAATGGCAAATGGTCGTGGTGGGTATAAAAAGGAGAGCGGGTGCAAGTCCAGCGAGATATCTGGTGTTTGTAGTCTCTGCTGATCAGTAAGCAAGGGAACAGAGTCAGAAAAGATAGGGCCCAAATGAGTGCGTTGAAGCTGACCTGTGACTCTGGGCCTTGTGGAGAGGAAGCTCACAGGGGTTATGGTTTGTGAAAAGGGCTCCTATGAGCTGGAGGAATCAGCCCACCACAGTGCTGATGTGGGTTTTGATGTGTCCTGAACATTGAGTGATCTTGGGTACCTGCCAGATCCAAGTGCCCTGTGCACACGTGGTCATGCTGTCCTCTCTTCTGTCTGTTCTCATCAATCTCCGCTGTCCTCTCCTCTTTCCTGTCCGTTCTAGATCTTGCCTAGCAGACCCAGATCTGTGTTCTGCCTTCTCCAGGCAGTGCTTGCCTGTCCCTTGCCTTGGGCCCTTGCTGAGAGCAAGACAAGGCTCAGGTCCCTGCAGGATGGACCTGGGTTTCCAGCACAGGGGATCTCTCATCTGCAGCACTGCTGAGCTGTCATCACTGCATCCTTTTTTTTGTGGTTTTGTAGCCTTCTTTGCATGAGTGTTGCCTTTCCCCTGTGTCCATGTTAGCCAAATTACCTTGCCAGCTCCTCCCTTCCCTTGGGCTCCTCCAGGAGAAAAGAGTCATGAATTCTATTTAATGTGAAGTCTCTTATTAATGCTTAATCTCTCAGGTATGGTCCTGCTTTTATTGGGCCTAAATAGGGTTTGTTGTCATGGCAGTCGGAGGTCTGGGCTCGGCTCTGGAGCATGTTCCATTAGTTATTTTTCTCAGGTACTTCCCTTATGGAGGCAAAAATCTCTTCATGACTTAGTTTGCTCTATCAACATCAAAGAGATGCTTAAGTTCTTGAGTGGAGGAACCCTGTTCTGTGGCTGTAGCAGTGAAATGTTAGAACGTCCTCTCTAGCAGAGGGCGACGGGCAGTCCTGCGTGATGCTGAAGGGAGATCAAGGTGAGCAAACGAGTTGGAACTGAGTCGGGATTGCTAAGCAGCACAGTCCTGCAGTCTGCAAAGAGGCAAATGCCCTGAACCCTTCCCGTCTGCAAAAATGGGCATTTGCGTATGGCAAGTGCACTGTTGGGCTGTGGGGGAGTTTGCTTTGGTGCTGCCTGCAGTCGGTGTGAGACCAGAAGGCAGCATCTCCCAGCAGCAGTCCTCGCTCTCTGCTTCCCTCGATAAGGAATGACAAAGCACTGCGGCTCTAGGTGTGGTCAGAGCCTCACAAATAGTCTGTTTCTGCTCATGCACCGCGATAAAGAGCGGCCCTGTTTATTCCAGCCTTTGTATTAGTGATTTAGAGAGAGCCTGTGACTATTTTGAATGTGAATGGATCCCTCGTAACCTGAGACTGGGAGCAATATTATTTTAAGCAAGAAGTAAGGCTCTGAAGCAGGCTGTCCCTTTATACATATCATACGTATGGCAGCAGAGCTGCATTTAGAGCTGAAAGGGTATAAAATCCCTGAGGAGACTGATTGCACCTCATTTATTTTTAACAAACATACTGGGTAGGATTGAACCTGAATTCCTAGACTTGGGGTAGTCTAAGATTTGGCAGTTTCAGCCCCGAGGAAAAGAAGATGGGCACCAGCTGAGTTTCCAGCTCATTCCTGGGGAGGTTGAAATGCGTGTGGATTCTGATTTTTGAACTTGCTTCTCCTTTAGCCTTTGAGTTGGGAGGGGAATAATGGTTTTACAGCTGGCTGAATTTATGGTCTAGCTTCCCCAGTGGGTTGTGACTATCCACGCTGCCTGCATCCGCTTCTGTTGTAAATCTGCTCATTGGCTCAGTAAAACCGGGATGAAGGCAAGACAGATTGCTACCTGATTGTCATCCCGAGTGGCCCAAACTGGGTGAAGACCAGCTGGAACCAGACAGCCGAGTGCTTAGGATGAATGTGTTTTGTGTGTAGAGGTTGATATTTGTTATTCACCCTTATTCACTTGAAAATCCTTGTCTTGTGCCTCAGCGCGTTTCAGACTGTGCTACCTGCTTATGAAAAATAAAAGTACAAATGCAGCTTCTGTTTGGCTTTTGTTGTTTTAAAAGGAAGAGCTTAAGAGCTGCCCTTTCTGATTTAAAAAAAAATACCATAGTGAACATTTTGAGGCAACAGTGTGTTTTCTGCTATTTTGTATTAACATGAGAAGCGAGTTGTAAGTGTAGCAAAAATGCTTGGTGAATGCCCTATTGTTTGTATCTTTTGGCCTCAGGCAAAAAAAAAAAGATATTCAGGAAACACATTATGACTTTTGACCTCATCTGAAGTGTTTGTGTCACGAATAGCAAAAACAAAGCAGAAAAGCTACACAGAAGCTAAAATCGCCTTCCCTGAACCCTGTCTTGCTGTGTAGTGACTGCTGGGTGAGGACAAGTCCTGCCGTAGCCCCGAAGGCTTGTGAGATCTGATGTGTTTATTTCTGTCTAGGGTAAGAAGCCAGTGTGTCCAGAGCGCGTCTGTCTCCTTGCACTGTGTTTATGGAGAAGATGAGGCAGCCCCTTGCCTTCCAATGTTCAGCCACCTTTGGGCTGCTGGAACCGGGCACTGTCTGGCCAGAAGGGTGTTTGGTGCCCGATTTAGGTGTCAAGTGGCTAAAAGTAACAGCTTGATGAAATAAAATCCAGCTGGAGACCAGTTCCAAGTGGTGTTCCCAAGGCTTAGTGCTGGGTCCAGCCCTGTTCAATGTCTTCATCAATGACCCGGATGAAGGCATCGAGTGCTCCCTTAGCAAGTTTGCGGATGACACTAAGCTGGGTGGAAGCTGGATCTGCTGGAGGGTCAGGAGGGTCTGCAAAGGGATCTGAACAGGCTGGACCACTGGGCTGAGACCAGTGGGGTGAGGTTTAACAAGGCCAAATGGTGGGTCCTGCACTTGGGGCACAACAACCCTGAGCAGCTACAGACTAGGAGAATCTGACTGGAAAGCTGCCTGGAGGAGAAGGACCTGGGGGTGTTGGTTGACAGTGACTGAACATGAGGCAGCAGTGGCCAATGGCATCTTGGCTTAGATCAGAAACATTGTGACTAGCAGGTCCAGGGAGGTTCTTCCTTCTGGACTTGGCACTGGTGAGATCGCTTCTTGAGTCCTGGGGTCAGTTGTGGGCCCCTCACCACAAGAAGGATGTTGGGGCTCTGGAGCAAGTCCAGAGAAGAGCAACGAAGCTGGTGAAGGGGCTGGAGAAGAAAAGGAGCATCTGAGAGAGCTGGGGGTGTTTATCCTGGAGAAGAGGAGGCTGAGGGGAGACCTCATTGCTCTGTGCAACTCCCTGAGAGGAGGTTGTGGAGAGGAGGGAGCTGGGCTCTTCTCCCAAGGGACAGGGGAGAGGATGAGAGGGAATGGCCTCAAGCTCCACCAAGGGAGGTTTAGACTGGACATTAGGAAAAAAATTTTCAGGGAAAGGGTCACTGGTCACTGTCAGAGCCTGCTCAGGGAGGGGGTTGATTCACCTTCCCTGGAGGTGTTTAAGGGACGTGTGGATGAGGTGCTGAGGGACATGGTTTAGTGATTGATAGGAATGGTTGGACTCGATGATCCGATGGGTCTTTTCCAACTTAGTGATTCTGTGATTCACCTGGCTACCTGCACACCCTGTCCATTCCCTCCCTTGTGGCAGCAGTGAGAGCCTTTCTGCTGTAGCCTGTTGGAAACTACCTCTGTATCAGCTATCTCTGCACTCAAGAGCGTTCCTGTAGAAACAAAACAGTGCTCTCTAGGAAAACTCTCCTGACTCTACTTCTTCCCTAGGACAAGCTTTCTGTTGCTGCAGGAGCAATGCCAGCCATGGTGGTATGGTAGTAGCTGGAGCAGATGGTGCCATTATCATCGTTTTAATTTTTGTCCATGTGTTGAAACAGCTCAAAATAACTTAAGGTCCAATCTGAGGAGGTACCTTGAATATTTTTCTTGCCCTGGGAAGATCTCCTGCAGCATGAGTCCCTCAGTGCTTTGCTGCTGCTGTCCCATCCACTCTGATTAAGATCACTCATGTAGGCTGGAGCTGCGGCATGAAGAATCTTTTATATTTAATATCTTCATTACTGAGGCAGCCTTGAATATTCACAGAACTTTTGTCAGTGTGCAGCAAATGTTGTCAGCACTGTGAAATCAAAAAAGGGGGAGAAGCTGAGATCAAAGTAAGCAATAAACTCACACCTTGCATCTTGACAGTGTGTTTTTCAAGCTGGAGACAACACTGGGAGGGTGCAGCTGGCTGCTGGCTGGTGTTGGCATGGTGCAGTTTTCCTATGCTTTCCCCCTCTGTGAAGCTGGTGCTCCAAAGCAGCCTTTCACCAGGGGTGGGATGATCCGTAGCACCACTTTCACACACAACTGCTTGTGAGTAGATCCGCTTCTGCTGGTTTAGTGCCTTGAGCCACCCCTCAGTGCAGTGCTGGAGCAGGTTGTAAGGTCTGGGCTGAGAACAATGGCAGGAGGTTTAACAAGGCCAAATGGCGGATCCTGCACTTGGGACACAACAACCCTGAGCAGCTCCAGACTAGGAGTAGTCTGACTAGAAACTGCCTGGAGGAGAAGGACCTGGATGTGTTGGTGACAGTGACTGACCACGAGCCAGCAGTGGCCCAGGTGGACAAGAAGGCCAATGGCGTCTTGGCTTGGATCAGAAACGGTGTGACCAGCAGATCCAGGGAGGTTCTTCTCCCTCTGGACTCGGCACTAGTGAGACCGCTCCTCAAGTCCTGGGGTCAGTTGTGGTCCCCTCAGCACAAGAAGGATGTTGAGGCTCTGGAGCAAGTCCAGAGAAGAGCAATGAAGGTGGTGAAGGGTCTGGAGAAGAAGAGGAGCATCTGAGAGAGCTGGGGGTGTTTATCCTGGAGAAGAGGAGGCTGAGGGGAGACCTCATTGCTCTCTGCAACTCCCTGAGAGGAGGTTGTGGAGAGGAGGGAGCTGGGCTCTTTTCCCAAGGGACAGGGGAGAGGAAGAGAGGGAATGACCTCAAGCTCCACCAGGGAAGGTTTAGGGTGGACATCAGGAAGAAATTTTTCATGGAAAGGGTGATTGGGCACTGTCAGAGGCTGCCCAGGGAGATGGTTGATTCACTTTCCCTGGAGGGGTTTAAGGGGACGTGTGGATGAGGTGCTGAGGGACATGGTTTAGTGTTTGATGGGAATAGTTGGACTCGCTGATCCTGTGCATCTTTTCCAACCTGGTGATTCTATGAATATGGGTGTGACCGGGCAGTGAGACCTGAGCCTGGCTTGTTGAACGCAGCCTTGCTCTGCCCAGTTTTTAGACAGAGCCTCACTCTTTGGGTCTTTGCACAATCAGAACATGGCAGCTTTAAGACCACAGCATCTGTAGTTTTCCCCACATCATTTGGGCCCTTCCTGTGGTGCTGCACAGTGCACAGACACATTAACATCGTGGTTAGCGATAGAAGGTGTCCAGAGCTTTGGGTCCGTTTACAAGCGTAAGCAAAGTTTCCTTCTTATTGAATTCTGTTAATTTATAAGGATCCTGGTTGCACCCTGCTCTCTCCTTTTCAGTGTCAGCATCCTTTGAGCCTAGCACCAAATAGCAGCATTGTCTGCCTTGGCACATGGGGAGGGAGGCTGGTGCACAGCTAGTTCACTGCTTGCACTGAGGGCAGGTGTCTAGAACAGCTTTTGGGATGTGCAGGATGTGGCCCTTCCGCAGCAGGAAGGCTTAATCCTGCTTCCGTGTCCCTGGGTGCCCTGGCTTGGTGCACCGCAGCAGAAGTGGATGGTGGCTGCTGGTTTTCCCTGCAGCAAAGAAAGGAGAGATTTGTGGGGCTTGTAGGAAGGCGACTAAGCACTGCAGGGGTTCTTTCCTTGCAGTGGATTCTGCAATTTTTACGCTTAAATGCAGAACATTTAACTTAAACTCTTCAGTGTGGAGTGTGTGCATGGTGTGTGCTCTGCAGATGGCTCAGGGCTTGTGTTTGATGCCGTATTCACTCCAGGTTTCAGACATTTCCCTCGCCTGTGGCTCTGGTGCACCAAATGGATGCTGCTGTACGTGTGCTGCTGCAAAAGCCTGCAGAGAAAGGGAATCTGCAGAGCTTTCGTTCTGGCGCTAGCAGTCATCTTGCTGGGTCCTGCAGCACACGGCTGTGCTGCAAAGCAGGAGGTTGTAAAATGGAGATGGTGCCCGAGAGCTCGCGTGAAGATGAGCAGCAGAGCTGCTTTCAAGGAAGCTAGGAGGGTTGGGTAATTTTCAGCATTTTGATTGAATTGTATTTCAGGAGCTCCGTCTGGGAACCTAAGCAGTGTGTGAGCTCAGGGCACTCCCAGACTGGCAGGAAGATGGGGAAGATCCTGTATCTGCCAGATTTTCCCTGCTCTGGGATGTGTTGTGATACCCACTGGAGCATGAAATAAGTCCTCTCAGATTGTTTCCGACCTCATATTAATGAAGAAAATTGTGATAACCATGAGGAACTGCTGGCCACACTCACAGTCGCATTTGTGGTACTTTGTGAGCATCCACAAAGCAGCTGAGCCATGTCCAGCTTCTTTTTCCACTGCCTACTGTGTGAAGGGGACCTTATTCAGCTCCTTATCATGGGAGCATCCTTTGTAATCGTTCCACATGCATGACAGGGGAGCCGGCAGCTGACAGTGGGGGTGCAGATCTGGTTCTCTCTCTTCAGGTGATGCCATCTCTTGGGAAAGCAATTTTTTCTCCTTCTGGCAGCTGGAAAGACTGTCTGAGAGCTTTGCCATCCTGCCATGCGCAGCGGTTCAGCCACATCTGGGCACACGGTGCAGCCTTGAAAAAACAGTATAGGAGAAATGTTGGGCTTCCACCATTTTCTGCTAAGAGTAGTGACTGGTACAAGCCTGCACGCTAGTGAGCCTCCCTCAGACCTGCAGCAGCAAGGAAGATGTTCTGATTTCCAGTGGGCTGGGCTGAGCAAAGGAATGGGAAGAGTCAAAGAGAATTAGCTGGTAAATAAGATCTCCTGCCTTCTCTTTGATCTGCTCTGCGTGTTCAGCTGCTTAAAGGCTTCCCAGGCAAGCAGGATTTTGGGAGAGGAAGAGTTTATCCACCCATAGACTGTCTCATGGCTCTGTGAAATGCTCAGCTGCAAGGTATTCTAGCAGGGGGCTGGGAAGAAATCCGAAGGTAACTTAATAAATCCCTGCTAAAGAGGCTTCTCTTCAATTCACAAAAAGCCTGCTGGACAGACAGGGCAATCTTTACAGCTACTGTTGCTTCTTTTATTTCTGCTTTGTAAGCCTCTATGATCAGAGCTTTAATCTAGCTAAAGTTAGTGGCCTTAGAAACCTCCTGATCTTTCATCATGGCACGGAATGAGGAGGGGGATCCAGAGTGCTGATACCGCCCTGGCCGTAGTCACCCTGAATGTCCTCCTGTGAGCCCACAGCGAAACCTGGGGTGCGTGGGCTGTGCTGCTGTTGTTGTGGAAGAACATCTTTGGCTTGGGTCAGAGAAGGCAGGTAATAAGTGAAAAAGAAAGATAGGAAGGGTTAAAAGACTGAGGAAGGTACTGATAGTGGAGTAGATGCTGCAGCAGGAGAGGCAATGGTGAGGTCTGGCTGCCCCTGTATTGTCTAGTTCTCTCAGGAGTTTCCTCTGGTTTCTCTACTCAAGTCTGAAGGAGAGCAGTGCAGTTGACAGCATGCAGATTGTGGTGCCTCTGTGAGCCCAGCTTCCATGCTGGTTTGTCCCCAGCCTACTCCTGACAAGCCTTTTCACCTCCATTCATGTTGCAGGGAAGGTGGAAATAGTGATGTCTTTGGAAAACCACCTTGTGCTTCTGTCAGCAGCAGTTGCTACAAGATTTAAGGTTAATACTTTTACACTGCAAAACACTTCTGTGTGTTCCCTCAGATTCTTGGAAGGGGCCACAATTCTGGTGCCCTTTTATTTGGGCAGTGAAGAGATGTGCAGATAAAGCCATTTCTCATCTCCTGAGTCCAGCTCAGGCCGTGGGTTGTGTGCCTGGATAATCTGGTCTCCTAATTACCACCCTGCTTGGAGGCAGCTGCTGAGCTGGGCCTAAGCTGATTTGAGATGGCAAATTCTGTTAGTCTAATTCTCAGCAGTGCTGAGGAATTTGTCAGCATGTGAGTAGCCCCTGGTTCTTCTCAAGCCCCAAGTGTGCGCTGCAGCCCTTTTTCAGCTGTTGACCCAAGCGGTTGTATCATAGAATCACCAGGTTGGAAAAGACCCACTGGATCATTGAGTCCAACCATTCCTATCAATCACTAAACCATGTCCCTCAGCACCTCATCCACCCATCCTTTATCACAGCAGGTTTGGTTAGTAAAGGTTTGGTTAGCAGAAGTTTGGTTAGTAAAGGCTCTTTACAGCTGGTGCTTTTGGCTCTTGTGTCTTTGGACCTGGCTCTCGTGTTCCCTTTCGATGCTGTTTGTACAGAGTCGGGGTATCTCATTGCTTCGAGGGGAAGAAGAAAGATGCATTTTGGAGTCTGTTTTTGAGAGGCAGTTGTCTGTCTTTGAAACCTGAAGGAAGCTTTTCCAGCCCCTAGACTGGATAACTTGAAATTCTGTGTAATTTCCCAGCTCACTGCAGGTTAGGCAGTGCTTGCAATTAATGAGATCACAGTCTGTATTCCTTCCTCTGCCAGCTTCTTGGAAAAACAGCACTTGGAAAAGTACACAAAGGAGATGAGAAGGAGGTTGCTTATGAATTATGAACAGCCTTTCAGGCTGATGTTATTTCACAAGGCTGTCACTCTATTTTAATTAAGCAATTTAGATGGAGTGATGCTTTCTTTAAAACTCTGTTTGTGTTTGATCACCTTTCAGAGGTAACACTTAGATAGCTGATGTTTGTTGGATTTTCATTTTCAAGTAACAAGAGCGGGTACTTGCTGCCCTTACTGATTAAATAACGGAGAGGGCAGACGCTGCTGAAGGTGAGCACCAGACCCAGGAGCCAGAGGCTTTACCCTATTCTTGCCTGGAAATGGGGTGGGTGGTTGCTTGGATGTTTTGTGGCTGATGGGAACGACCCATCGATGAGTACCAGAGTGTGCGAATCCACCAGTATCTCTCAAAGCATTGTGCCTTCTGCTGGAACTTCTCTTTCTTCTATTTTTTTACCAATGTGTAGCTGGTAATCCCTGCACCCAGCCACGAAGAAGAGGAGAAGAGGAGGTTGAGGGGAGACCTCATTGCTCTCTCCAACTACCTGCGAGGAGGTTGTGGAGAGGAAGGAGCTGGGTTCTTTTCCCAAGTGACAGGGGACAGGACAAGAGGGAATGGCCTCAAGCTCCACCAGGGGAGGTTTAGGCTGGAAAGGGTCATTGGGCACTGGCAGAGGCTGCCCAGGGAGGTGGTTGAGTCACCTTCCCTGGAAGGTGTTTAAGAGATGGGTGGACAAGGTGCTGAGGAACATGGTTTAGTGTTTGATAGGAGTGGTTGGACTTGGTGATCCGGTGGGTCTTTTCCAACCTGATGAGTCTATGATTCTATGAAGAGATGTGTTTGCAAACCCAGCAATCCAGGTGGGCTGAGCCTGTGCTGCTGCTCTGGAAACCAGCCTGTTTCTCCTGCTCCTGGCAATAAAACCTTTACCCCCTGCTCGACTCCTCGTGTGCCTTGGTGCGCAGCTCCTTGTACCTCCTCTCTGGAAAGGCAGCCTGTGGGTTTGAAAGCCGCATGGTTTGGAGGAGCTGTTACCAATGGGCTAGGCTGCTGCTTTTCAGATAGCGTCTGTGGCTGAGATGAACAGTCCTGCTAAACAAGGATAAGGTTCTTGCGAGGGTTTTTGCTTTATCTGCCATACAGGTGGTGCTGCTGAAGTTTATCTCTGCGCAGCTTTCCTTGACGTCATTATTCATGACTGAAACATTGCTTCAAGGTGGGGCTGCTTTTACAGTGTTTTAGGACATTTTTCCCTCCTTAATGTTATGTTTTTCCCCAAGAGGGATTTTGCCTTCCCACACTCAAAAACCAAACAGGTTTATCATTACAGACTTTTTTTCAAAATTCAAAGTAGTATTTCAAATGCGCAATTTTCAGATTATCTTTGTTTAAAAAGTCTAATCTAAAATGTGCAGTTCTAATAAGATTTAAATTCTCTTTAGTCATATTAATTTATTACCTGAGTGAAGACTCAAAGCAAAGCTAAGACTTTCCCATTAGAATAAGAAGGTGTTTGCATACAGACAATTCAGTTTTCCGTCTGGGTTTCAACCATCCCACAGTTGTGTCCATCCTCAGTTTGATTTTGAGTGAACAGTGCTTTTAGCTGTTGTCTGCAATGGATGAAAAAGAAAGAGGAAGAAAAGGGAGTTCAGCGTCTGTTGAAGAGGCATAAAACATCTTTAGAGATGCTGTTCTGGGTGAACAGGACTGTGTGGTTATATAGTCTGGGTGTTTCAAATTCTGCTGGCAGAGCTTCACGGCTTAGAGATAACGGTGCATGTTGGCTCACCTATACTGACCCATTGAGTCACTTTATGTGCTTAATGTTATTTATTTGCTTTTCTGACGCTAATGAAATATCATCAGCCCTATTCTAATGGGTTTAATTCTCAACCTTGCCAGGCCTTGGAGGGCAAGCTGCAAGAATTGCTTCAGGAGCTGCAGTGCTTGGAGAAAGACCTCTGTTGAGGGGTTGTTTCTTCAGCTGAAAGCAGGGTGCTGTGGAGACCACATGGGAGCTGAATTCCCACCTGCCCCTTGGCTCCTGCCAGTTTAAGGAGCTCTTGTTCTCACCACTGACTGCTCCATGCCATGTCTCAGGCACGATCCAAGGAGGTTCTTCTCCCTCTGGACTTGGCACTGGTGAGACCGCTCCTTGAGTATTGTGTTCAGTTCTGGGCCCCTCAGCACAAGAAGGATGTTGAGGCTCTGGAGCGAGTCCAGAGAACAGCGACGAGGCTGGTGAAGGGGCTGGAGAACAGAACCTATGAGGAGCGGCTGAGAGAACTGGGGGTGTTTATCCTGGAGAAGAGGAGACTGAGGGGAGACCTCATTCCTCTCTATAACTCCCTGAAAGGAGGTTGTAGACAGGAGGGAGTTGGTTTCTTCTCCCAAGGGACAGGGGACAGGATGAGAGGGAATGGCCTTAAGCTCCACCAGGGTAGGTTTATGAAAAAAAATTTTCACGGAAAGCTGCCCAGGGAGGTGGTTGATTCCCCTTCCCTGGAGGTGTTTAAGGGATGGGTAGATGAGGTGCTGAGGGACATGGTTTAGTGATTGATGGGAGTGGTTGGACTTGATGATCTGATGGGTCTTTTCCAGCCTGGTGATTCTATGATTCTATGATGTGACTACTCCTCTGTCTGCTGAGCTGCAGGCATGTGGAGGACACTGTGCTTCATCTGCTGGGAGATGCTTCTGCTCTCTGCAGCAAACTGCAGCCCTGGGAACCACTGTGGCCAAATAAGTGAGTGTCCAGGATGTTTTGTAAGCTGCAGCCAGGTCTCAGCTGCTCTCAGGTTCCCATTGAGTGGGTTCTTTTGATGGATCTTTGAGGCTTTTCATCATGTTGTTTTTCTTGTAACAGAAAAGACAGCTCTTTCTCTCTTGTCCCTGAAAAATTAATGGCTGCATCCTCTGGAGCATGTCCGCAGTCCTTCAGCACTGAGGCGGCTTAGCCTTGCAATGCATGGAGCTCAGTGGGAGCAGGAGCTGTGTGTCCAGCTGTGAGCAGTACAGTGTTAACAGCTGCCTTGCAAAACTCGAGCAGACAGCAGGATTTGTCAGCTTCTCTGGAAAGCAGACACTGTTTCTGAGTGCTGAGGAGCCCTGGCACTGGCAGGGTGACAGGCAGCCCCACACACCCGCCTGCAGATCCTCTGTCTCTGCTGAATCACGGCCCTCTGCTCTCATGCCAGGGCCACACAGGCCGAATGCTCTATTTGCAGGACAAGAGGAAGGTCTGGCTGTGTCAGGTGCTCTATGCAAAACCAGCTGATGAGCCCCCAGCACGGTATGCAAGCTCGTCGGGCTACAAATCTTCTCTGGATAGTGTCCCAGGAAAATCTTGTCAGAGGCAAGAAGGACTAAATGTGTCTTTCCAGGGAGGTGCTGATTGGGAAGACAAAAAAAGAGGCAGGACGAGAAACAGTTAGCAGTAAAGCCTCGTTGCAGTCCAGTGCTGCAAATTTGTGGGTGGTTTGCAGTTGGGAAGCAAGAATGTAAATATCTGTAGATGTTTAGTGAACTGAGTGGGGCCTATTTTTGTGGATGATTTCTTTCCAGGGCTAGTTCTTGAACTTAATTTGTTATAGTTCTGTTGAATGGCTTTGTCCAAGGCAGAAATTGCACAGTCATCTTGCTAAAGCTTTAAAAAAGCCAGTTGAGAGATCTGGTTGCTGGCAGTGGAATTTCTCTTGCATAGTTGGATATATCCAACTAATATATTGTGGCAGACAAACCCACATGAGTTCGCTTTGGTAATCTGAGCTTCGTTGCTGGGTTCATTCCTTCCTGATGGTCATGGCAAATGTGTTATTGCACTAATAGCTGGTTATTAATCACTGCCAATGGCTGTAATTATATCAGCTATTAGGAAGTCAGTTAAAAGCAATGTCTGCCCAACCAACGTGGAGAATAAGGAGAAACACAGTCCCTGCTGCACAGAAACAGTCAAGGTTTGTTGACCACTTCCTTTCCTTTTGCAATAGGGGTAAGTTAGGAAAATGACTGAATTTTAGTAGCTTTCTACTTCCACATCAATGTCCAGAGCTATTTGCAGTGCCTTGCTCTGGCTTTGGCTTTCTGAGCAGTTCAGGAAGGATTCAAGGGCAAGCAGCCACACTGTCCACTCAGACCCTCAGCCAAGCGAGACCCTCCTTTCTGAGAGTGCCTGGCCCAGATTCTGTGATTCAAGAAATCAATCTCTGAAGAGCCCTGGTTTGCCCCCGTATGTTGCTCTTGTATTGCTTTTGAACTGATGTATGTATTGTTGGTGGCTGATTCAGCCAGTGCAGAGCTTGGGGCGCGCAGCAGCTGTATGGCTGCACTTGGCACAGTGCTCCCAGGGACTGGTGGTGACAAAACAGTGGCTGAGCAGTGTCCTGTGTGCCCCTGGATGGACTGCTTAAAAAACCCGTGGAATTTTGATGTTGCATCTGGGCAGGAGTCGCGTATGTCCTTGTTCTGATGGGTGCAGTGACTGGCATGTGCTTTTGCTTGTGCTGGAGCAGTTAAACCTTCCCTTTGTCCACAAGGATCGTTTGCTCCTTCATATGCCTTCTATGCAAAATCCATGTTTCCTTTTCATTCATATGCATCGGTGATGTTTCTTCTGTCCTTTGAGCACGGGTTGCTGTGACCTGTGCCCAGAGCTTGGTGCTGCTCTGCTGAAGAGCTCTGGCTGCAGCAGCCCTTTCAGATCTCCATTTGGCCTCTTTCCACCCCCTTTTCATTATCCTCCTCTATTTGATAGCTGTGGACAAAACACACTCCTGGTGGATTTGGAGGTGCTAGCGTTGGATGCTCTGGGGAATGTTTCTGTGGCAGTGTGAAGCCCAATAAGTAACACGTAAGCTGTGAGCTTCGCCACACACAGTTGTGTCATTCCAGGACTCAGCAAAGGGAAACAAAGCAGATAGATTCTTAGGGTGGCCAAAACCTCTTCTTGGCTGTTGGCTTGCAATAGGATGTTTAAATGCTCCTGGAAACTGGCTGACGTGTCAAAACTGTCTTGAGGAGCAGCAGATGGGAGTGTGGCAGCTGGAGTCTGGAGGAAGGGTCCCTGTGTCAGGTTGTGCCTGATGGGTGTTTGCTTTTACTCTCCTTTCCAGGTAACTTCGCTGAGAGACGGCGGAACAGCGTGAGGACATCACCATGATGGAGGATCACGCAGCTGGCCAGGAGAAGCACATCCCATCAGGTGAGCATCTCCAGGAGGAGTTGGTGTAAAGGACCTGTCCTGCCCACCACTAAAAGAATGACCCAGGCGTGGGAGCAGGAGGCCTTGGGGCAGCCAGGAGCCGGTGGTGTGTGTGTGTCTGAAAGGTTCCTTGGATCGACTGACTGCAGCTGGTGGGCACTGGGTAGCCATGAGATGCTCTGAAGTTCACAGTCACAGGGAGATGCTGCTGTTTGATATCATTGCCCAGCAAGAGCAGAACAGCCCCCAGGATCTGGGCCAGCGATGGTCTTGCTGCTGCAACTTTGCAAACGTGTGTTTCATTCACTCCTATTCACTATAAAAATACAGCACTGCTTTTATTTGGAGACACAACCCAAGGATGCTGCTTGCTGCTTGCTTTTCTCACCTGCACAGTGAGATGGGGGGAGCTGAACAGAGAGTTTGGGGTGTGGGGGCCATGCAAGAACCTTTTGCCCCATGTTTCAGACCTGCATTTCTCAAGGAGCCTTTCCTTTCTCATTCCACCATGCTCCAAAATTGAGCTTGGAAACCCACATAATGGCCGCAAACCTGGTGGGACTCACTCCTGGCTATGCTCCACATAAACATCATCTTAATTTTCTTTTCCTGAGGTGCTTTGAACACAGCTTACACCAGATAAATGGATTGTCTGTCCTGGAGAGAATCCACAGCATCCATTCATCCCGGGTTCTGTAATGCATTTCAGTCTGATAGCTCCTCTCAGCTTATAGCCTCAGCTTCGCACATCACAGGCTCAGAGGGATTTTATTTATCTTGGTTTGAATCTTCTTTTACAAGTTATTTTCTGCAGTTCTCATTATTTTATTTGCCCATACTCCTTGCAGAGAGGAGACTTGTGCCTCTTACCCTGCTCTTCCAAAAGATGACCTTTGTCAGCCAGTCTTGGCACAGCACGTGGTGTGCTACACCAACCCTTGCAGAGATGGGCAGCTTTGCCATGATGAGAATTAAACCCATCGTGGAGATGTTCTGCAGCCTGCTCTGGGAGGGAGGCTGAAGGCTCCAGAAATGACAGAGAACAACAGTGACACAGCAACTCTACATCTTTTCTGCTTATGTTGCTAAGATCTCTTTTCCTGCTTGTGCCATGCTTTGCTGTTCCTAGCTGTCCAGTTCACTGAGCTTTTCTTTTTTGCTGTTGGGTTTCCACTTGTTCCTTTTGGCGATGACACTGGTGCTTTTGGTTGACATTTTCACGCTTTGCTTGCTTATTAGTTCAGGTGTTCTGTACTCTCCAATTACATTTTTTTTGCTGCTGTGGATCTGGGCAATCGTAACGCACAGGCCGTAATTCATAGCCAAGGACTTGTTCTAAGTATTTGAATGTTTTCCAGGCTATCCCCTCCAGATACCAGTCGATGATGGATCAGATGAGCCTGTTTCTGAAACATCTGACGCTAAGAGCACCCCAACTACGGAAGGTGGGAGCTCTTTGACTTACTGCTCAGAAATCGTGATGGATGGGGCATGGTGATCCTTGCCAAAAGACTCGCTGGGCGATGTTCTGCTGGGGTTTCTCAGGAGGAGTGTCTGCCCTCTTGGACAAAAGCTCTTCATTAGTCTCATCACAAGTCACTTTTGCTGCAGAATGGGATAATGAGCTTTAAAGGTGGAGAATGGGTTAGAAGGCAAGAGAAGGTGAAGTGTTTATTATAGCTCGGGAAGTTGCCTGCAGTTTGCTTCCTGAAGGCTTTTTACAGAGTGACTGCAGGATCCTGTTGGCTAAGTGCAGGCAGGAGCAATCCCGTGTTGTATGCTCCCAGGGCCAAAGGTTTGTGTCGTCATGCTCCCCTGAGATATCGACGGCACAGCTGGTTCCCTTTCAAGAGGTAGCTGTCCCTCATAGCTCTTCCCTTTCAAGAGGTAGCTGTCCCTCATAGCTCTTCCCTTTCAAGAGGTAGCTGTGCCTTATAGCTTTTCCCTTTCAAGAGGTAGCTGTCCCTTAGTTCTTCCCTGCCCCATATTTACATGTTCATCAGTACAGCATGATTTGTGCTGGAATGATAAAATGTGCAGAGTCTATATATAAAATAAGACTTTGTGCTGATGAAGAAGTCATGTTGGTAGGACTCAGGCATGTCCATGCTGCTCCAGGGTTGTCTGAATGCCATGTTTGCAGAAAGAATCTAATTTCAAAGCCATCTGGAGACTTGTTCACCATTTTGATTTGGATTGGAAGGGACCTTAGAGATCATCTTTAAGTTAAATTTTAATCAACTGCAGTTTATGTTCCTTTGGCTGCTTTAATCCCAACTATCTGCCTCTTGGACACTTCAGGTAAAGACATCAGATTGCAAAATTTATGTATAAAAAGGTGGACAGAGTTGCTGACCAGTTCCAGCCCTGTCCTGCTGGAGGTGCAGGCCAACTGATTGTCTGGGAAGTGGCTCTGTTCATGCATATATGGCTCAAAGAATCAGTACGTAAAACCTGGCTGGTGTGGAAGGGAACATTGTCCCTCTTACCAGGTGGACTGGGACTGTCACAGTGAACTGGCATCCCTCTGGTAGCTGGGTCTCCGAGCTGCCCTGAGTGTGATGCAGTTGCAGTGCTTGGATGTTTTTTGTGGATATCCCATGGGAGCTGTCCTCTCCTGCTCAAGACCAGTGACGTCCCTGTGCAGACAGCATTGCTGTGCGTGTAGATCAGGCATCAGTAGCTATCTTCAGATGTGTGTTTTTCAGACAGTGTTCATGCTAAAGCCTTCAACTGCTCCATGCTGGAGATGTGGTCTGTGTGGCAGAGCGGGAGGCTCATGGCATCCCTACGATACAGGCTTTGCTCTGTCGTGCTGGGTTGTCTCCTTCCACAGACACTGACTCAAGGGAGGGAGTCAGGTGCTTTTCTGAGTAAAACGTTCTTCAGGCATGTCCTGGCCCCAACAGGATTTTTCTACTCAACGGCTCTGTGAAAGCTGCATTATTTTTCAGATGCCACAGCACCTTTAGTGGAGGAAGGAGACCACGAGGATCAGGGTGGTGTCGAACAACACGGGGAGATTCCCGAAGGAACCACAGGTGAGGGAGACCAAGGTGCAGTTTCATCTCTTGATGCAGACAGAGCAGAGAGCCAGACTGATTAATGCATGAAAATAAGACTGCAAAACTTCTCGCAGGCATGCTTTGCTGCTAATGTGTGCTTCTTTCTTCTCCATGGCCTGCAGGAATAATCAGTCGCAGAACCACAGAATAGTCGGGGTTAGGAAGGCCCTCTGGCCCTCATCCAGTCCAACCTCCCTGCTAAAGCAGGGTGACCCCCAGCTGGTTGCACAGAGGTGCATCCGTGTGGGTTTGGATATCTCTGGAGAAAGAGACTCCACACCCTCTGTGGGCAGCCAGCTCCAGTGCTTCGTCACCCACACAAGAAAGAAATTTTCCCTCATGTTCAGGTGGAACTTCCCGTGCTCCAGTTTGTGTCCAGTGGCACTTGTCCTGTTGCTGGGCACCACTACACAGAGTCTGTCCTCTCCTGCTGCCCTTCACCTGTCAGAAATGGATCAGCACTGATGAGATCCCCTCTCAGTTTGCTCTTCTCCAGGCTGAACAGACCCAGGTCTCCCAGCCTGTCCTCCTAAGGAAGATGCTCCAGTCCCCTCATCATCTCTATGGACTCTCTCCAGTCATTCCTTGTCTTTCCTGAGCTGGGGAGCCCAGGACTGGACACAAGACTCCAGATGGTGCCTCCCTAGTGCAAAACAGAGAGGAGAACCCCCCTTGCCCTGCTGACCACAGTTTTTTTCCATGCAACCCAGGATTCCCTTGGCCTTCTTGGCCATGAGGGGCCATTGGTGGCTCATGGTCAGCTTGGTGTCCACCAGGACTCCCAGGTCCTTCTCCGCAGAGCTGTTTTCCAGCTGATCAGTCCCTCACCTGTACTGGTCCAGGGGGTCGTCCCTCCCCAGGAGAAGGACTGTTCATTTGTCTTTGTTGAACTGCATGAGGTTCCTCTCCACCCAGCTCTCCAGCTTGTCCAGGTCTCACTGAACAGCAGCCTCTGGTGGATCAGCCATTCCTCCCAGTGTTGTGTCATCAGCAGACTCACTGAGTGTGCAGTCCCCTCACGCAGGGCATCGATGCTGATGCTGGACCAGACTGGGCCAAGTATTGATACTGGGCAACACCCCTGGCCTCAAACCTCCAACAGGGCTCTGTGCCACTGATCCTAAACCTCTAATTCCCTAGCTTACGGGTTTCCTCTTGCTTTCTCCATCCTGGGGAAAACTTGCAGCCTTTTGTTCTCTCTTTCTTAGCTCCTCATCTGACAATCTTCCTATCTGGTGTCTCTGTGGCAGCCTCACCTCCCATCTCCAGGCTAAGCGCTTGCCTGCAGATCGTGATAATCTCCGCTGCTCTGCCAGCAGCCTGTGTTGCAGTGAGGTGATCACTACAGGGCTTTACTGCTTCTCTCACTGGCGCTCTCGCTCAGCCCAACCCATGCTTTGTCTTCGGAGCAGCGGGTGAAACCAGGCCACTGCAGCAGTTCTGTGTCTGCCAGCGTGTTTTCAGGATAACGCAGAGGAAATGGAGTGGCTAATTCAGCCTGTGGGGAATTCCTGCACGTGGGCCTGCTTTTCCAGGGAGGGGTGGTGGTCTTTCGGAGGCAGAGGAAGAAGGGAGTGAGCTGCAGCAATGCTGTGTGTGTGTAAGAGAGCAGGAGCTCCTGGGAGAGTCAGATCTGTACGGGAAAACGTGGCCCTTACGCAGCAGCCACTGGCTTCTGGAAGCATCAGGCAGGATCTGAGTAAGGCAGTGAGTGGAAATGAGCTTCTGCCAATGCCTGGATGCTGCAACAAGCTCACAGTGTACTCCCTCGGGCAGACAGACTCTCCTGCATCCAGTCCCCGGGGCTGAAACAGAGCATCTTGCCTGCAAGCAAGGATGCACAGGTTCTTGTTCAAGATCTGACTGCACCAGGGAACCAGGAAGAAGCAGCATGTCCTGAACTCTTTGGAAAAAAAAGTGGGGGAAGAGCAGAAAATCCTTGTTTGACTGTAGAGCTGCTGCATGCAAATATAATTGATTGAGCCTGTTGAAAGTTGAGCCTGTTGAAAGTAGTCATGTAATAAATTGAAAAAATTCTGATGGAGACAAACCATCACTACTGTGAAGAAAACCGTGCTTCTCTAAGGTACTAGTACTCCTGAGGTGTCAGATTTCTACCGGACTGGGGTTTACTGGTATCGAATAGTCTGGGCAGAGCTCATTGCACTAAGTTAGGCAGGAGACACCGAGGACATAGGGCTGAGGTAAGAGAGATTTGTGTGAATGCTACTAACTGCTAGACCCAAGGTCTGGGCAGCAGAGGGGATATCAATCCATGCGTTTCCCTGCTCCTTAGCAGCATGTTTTCAACAACCTCTACCTAAAGGAGCTTGTGCTAACCTGCCACCCTGGGATGTGCAAGTGGGTGAAACACTCCTCTGGTCTGGTACAGCACAGGCTGAATAAATCTGTCTAGATCCATCATTGGCATGGGCTGATTTCCTTTGTGATCCCGCCCTGCTCAAAACACAGCGCTGATGGGCGGAGAGGTAAATAAATTCTCCAGACACGCACTTAAACTTAATTCTTGTTTTGATCATGTTTTTCCCGTCCTTTCCCTGAACTCGGACCAGCTGAAGAGGCGGGTGTAGGAGCCACCCCCAACCTGGAGGATCACGCTGCAGGAGGTACAGTGCGAGGTTAGTAAGTCATCGCTTGCTGGGTTCCTGACATTGCTGCCCACTCGTGCGGCTGCTTGCGAAGGGCTGGGGATTTTATTCTGTTGTGCAAATGCTCTGCACGGTATGAGCGGTTGTGCGGTTCTCCCTGTTCCTGTCAGGGGAGGGTCATACATGCTGTGAATGTCCCAGCACACTCATTGCAGGGAACTGCAGCTTTTCATGCACCAAATTTCCTTCTCAGATGGCTGAAGCCCTGGTGCTTGTTTGTCCAGTTTTATCCTCCAGGCTAGAAAAGGATATAATTGGAGCCAGGATCGTGTAGTGAGCCAAGAGGAACTGCTCAGCATTGAACAGAATCCATTTGGGGCCCTGCATGTCATACATGGAATAAGTGAATTGTTTGACTGCAATTACCATATCTCTTAATGTCAAACATGTCTCAGACCCATTCACTGACGCCCTGACTTTCACATTAAGGGTGTTTTTCTTATCCCAGCTTTAGGAAACGTGACTGACAAAGCCAAACACTTATAGAGCATTAATTGTGTGTCTGCTCCAAAGAACCAAGAAAATACCCAGGGACCTGTTGGCTATTTGGAAAATCTGTTTTGATTCTGCTTGATGGAAAACTTCAGGATGGGATGTAGGACCTAGTGCTACATTAATTTTGGACTTAAGAGTCCACTCACTTAGAGGTGCTGCCTTGTTAGCGCTTACACCATAGCATTAATTTGGTGTGCTGCTTAAAGCCATAGTTAAACCCCATTTTGTAAGGTAGTTTTCCATGCAGTAGACAACAAATTCCTCTAGCTGCTTGGGTAGCGTCCTCCCTCCTCACATCTACATTAATGCATTTACAGACATCCATGTCTTTTAAAGCAGTAAATAGAGCTTTGCCTTCTCAGCTCAGGGCAGAATTCACGTCATCTTTGCTTTCTGCACGCAGATAAGCATAGTTATGTGCAGTCTACTCCCTTGCAATTTAAGACCTTTGCTAGCTTGTCCAGAGCTCCTTGGACTGGCAAATCTGCATTTAAAATAGTGCCTCTGCTGCAAAAAAGAAATGAGGATTGTTAGCAGGAGAGGGGTGATATTCTCTCTTCTGTCTGCCACGTTCAGTCTGATTCTGGCTCCCTCTCACCAGATTTTTAACACGACTTTTCTGTACTGTCCTGGGATCTTTCAGCTTTCAGGAGTGGGGACATACAGGTAGCTGGAGTGATGATGTAATCTATAAATGACACTTCTAAGGTCTTCTGTAAATGGTCACATCTCTGGAAGTGGACTTGTACTAATGTGCTGTTTCCTTTTAATGGTTCTCTTTGATTGTGAGGAAAAGGTGATTCTCAACACACACACACTCTTTGATGCCTTGTTACCGGCTACCTTCATTTTTCCTGATGTGGAATTTGAAATAATAGTCTTTGCAGTGAAGACGGAGAGCATTAAAATGCCTCCGGAGTCTCGGGTGGAAAAATGCCTTCTGATTCACTGGCATTGTGGCAGCTCTTAGCCTTGTGCTGTGTGTTCGCATCACCAGCAGGTCAGGAAGCTGATGAACCGACTGTCTCCATCTCTGCTCTGACACTGCTTGATGGTCATCGTTCATTTGCAGGAGAAGTGAGTCAGTGGGATAGTCATAGAATCATAGAATCACCAGGTTGGAAGAGACCCACCGGATCATCGAGTCCAACCATTCCCATCAATCACTAACCCAAGTCCCTCAGTGCCTCATCCACCTGTCCCTTAAACCCCTCCAGGGAAGCTGACTCAACCCCCTCCCTGAGCAGCCTGTTCCAATGCCCAATGACCCTTTCTGGGAAAAACTTCCTCCTGATGTCTAACCTAAATCTCCCCTGGTGGAGCTTGAGGCCATTCCCTCCTGTCCTGTCTCCTGTCCCTTGGGAGAAGAGCCCAGCTCCCTCCTCTCTACAACCTCCTACTCTTCAAATCCCTTGGGCTATAAGTTATTTCTTGATGCCACATATCAAATATTACCTACCAGTAGGTGCTGATTTAGGACTTCTCTTAAACCAAAATTTCCAAGGTATTCATGTGGTAGTTTCATTTAACTGTTATGGTTAAAGTGGGGAGAACAATGAGCCCAGGTCAGTCTTGGTTGCTTCTTCTCTTTTTGAATCCTGTTTGTTAATCTAACAAAGTGACAATCAGAACCACAGTGCTGAAGTGCTCTGATCGAGGTTCTTTAGTTTACCCGGTCGGTGTTCAGAAAGCCCAGAGAGTATTTGGAGCTGACCAAATTCGCAATACAGGATGTTTGTTCTTTCTAGGGTGGTTTACCTTAAAGCCATTTACTTGTATTCAGAGTGATTTCTCTGTTTTGATGCATCTTTGCTTCAGTTGAATGGATTTGTAACAAAGCTGCGGCTCAACTAGAATACATGGGTTAATGCAGCAATTGTTGGATGAAATTGTAGAGCTCTGTGTCATGTGAGATCAGTGATAGAACATAATTCTCTCTTTTTTTTAAAAAAAAAAAAAAGGGAGGTCTCTTTCTCTGTGAACGTAGGTTTTGGGTTTTAAATATTGCTTTCTGCTCTGCCCAAGCGGTGGCAGCAGCACTGGAGCTCTTGATAGCCTGAGTGGGTGCACAGCCCAGAGTTTCTGTGGCTGTGGAAACCTTTGTGCTTGCAGTTCTTTCTGCAGCCTGTGGCTCTGCTGGCTGTTGGAACACAAAGCAGTAAGAGGAGACGTAGGAGTGTTCTTCCCCAACAGAAATGTTCTGGAGAGCAAAGCAGAGGTGGTTTGAGCTCTGGTAGCTGTGTCTGCATGAACGTTATTTCCTGCAAGGGAGGAGAGGAGTGGAAGGGGGGGATTTGCAAGCTTGTGAGGGAGGGGAGGGGTCTTGCCTGCTTTGTTGTTGAGGCAGGTCCCTGACCAGTGAGATGATGGTCCAGTGGTGTTATATTAGAAAATGGAGGCATTCTTGGCTTCTGAAAACCTCTGTAGTTAGACCATCTCCTGGAGCTTGACTGTGGCAGGCATGGGTGGCTGGATACCTGGGTCATTCCAGGGAGGAGTCCGGTCCACTCCTGCTAGGGTTGTCACAGTTCCTGATTCTTATGGGGATCAGAGTTTCTTTCAAGGCAGAAGCCACTGTAGAAGTGAGTTGGTCTGTTCAATGGGGCAGTGTGGGACTTGCTTTTTTCCTCTAGATCGATAGTAGAAATTCACGATCTCTCTTGGCGTTACATATCTGGGTGTGTTTGACACGCCTGTGCTAATTGTTTGCCCGTACCTCATACCCTGCATCTCCAGCTGCAGAGGAGCCAAGCTCTTCAAAGCCACAGCCTGTCCCTCAGGATCGTGTGGGAGATGCAATAAGAAGAGAAAGCCAACCGACAAAGCAGGCAGCTGGGGTTTCTCAGCAGCCTCTTCTGTCACATGAAACAAAGGCTACAACAGCAGCTCCCACCAGGATCGAAGTCACCATCCCAATACCTCTGGATATGTACCAAGACTCCAGAACATATGAAGACAGCAGTGAGTTGTGGGATCACCGAGGCAGGGAAGGAGTTGGTGTGGATCCAGTGCTGGGAGCAGAGCAAGGTCGTGATGTGTGCACTGAGGGCTTGGCAAGAGCAGGCAGCACAGACGACTCCCATGTTAAAGATGGACCGTCTCCTTTATATACTAGAGCCTTGTTAAAAGAAGATGCCAATGGACAGGAAAGAGATGAGGACCGTGATGTGGATCAAACTCTCAAACAGGATTTGATTTCCCTGGTGGGACAGCATGTTTCACCAGGGTCTGAAGTGGGCTTGTGTCCAGCAGTAGCCAAGGAAACTCTTGAAGAATGTGCCTTTGGAGAAAACAAATCCCAAGATATGCTCAGAGACACAGCAGGAGAGACACCTCTTGTTGAAGCTGAATCACATAAAGCAGGAGAGGACCGAGAGGAGAAGAGATGGCCACTGCGGAGGGATGAAGACACAGATGTCACCCTATCCGAACCTTCTGAAATCGTTTCCCAAAAAACTGAGTCTGGGGAGGGAGGAGATTCTGGACCCTTGCTAGAATCAGCCAAACTCCCTGTTGAGTTAAAAGCTGGTGTGGAAGACAAAGATGCTCCTTTGGAAGAGGCAGTGCCAGATACAGGAGAACGCCGGACACCCAAGAAGAAAACTTGTGCTCGTGTTGCAGATAAAGCCGTCAGTCGTGTCCCTCTCCTGAAAGGTGTGTGCACCATTTGCCTGCCTGGAGCTCACCTTGCTGGTGGCTTGCACTCAACAAGGCTGCCTGAACCAGCACTTCAGCTTGCTACCACCTCTTGAATCCCTGCTGCTGGGGAAATGGCCTGGACCTTTGCTGTGAATCGAACCCCAAAGCGCCGCTGCTTCTCCCTCTCCTTCCTTCCCCATTTAGTTAATCCTGGATGACCCGGCATTCTTGCCAGACCCTTACGTTTCAGTTTTGCATCCCTTGCATGGTACTGGCGTGCCCCCATCATGCTTTGTTCGCCAGTTTTTGTTTGATATCCTTGGATCTGTGAGGTGGGTGCCTTTACTCACACCTGGCTCCTTCCCAGCGAAGATGAAGACCGCATGGACGTTCCGGCATGTTGGAGTGAGGCTAACCCAGCACACGCAGAAGCTTATCCCAGCAAAACACGTGCCTCTAATTTGCATGTGTCTGCTGTCCAGTCCAATAACTTCTTATATTGGCTTTACTAATGAGGAGGGAGGAGGAAAAAGGCAAGTGAGGTGGCACTCTAACCTTGGAAAAGGCCCCGGGTTGGTCCTTTTTCTTGTACTTTTCCCTCAAGTTTCCGCTACTGATGGCTGGAGGAAAGGTCTGCAGCTGGTGGAGTTTTGCCCACTGCAGGGGTACCTCTGGTGCTCTTACAAAGCATCCTGCTGCGATCCCCATTCCAACTGGCGTGTCCCTGCCCGGTCCAACGCGCTGGCTGTTCGGGATGCTCTGCAGGAGATGCCTCTGTGTATGCATCTAACAGCGAGTGTGCTGCTGGCCTGGGCGGGTAGTCAGACCCTAGAGCAGCAACCTCAGTCTCAGCTGTCTTGGGCGAAGCTCTGAACTCCCCTCTCATTGTACCAGCAGAGCACCTCTTAGGCCTTTTCCTTCTGCAAAGTCTATTTTCCACCTTTCCTGAGAGCAGAGGGATGTCACAAGAGGTCCTGCTTGGTGGCCAGTTGCAGGTTTTGCTGTGAGTTGTGTTAAGCTGGGGCAGCAGCACCCACGTCAACCCCCGATGGTGCCTCACTGTGTTGGACTTGAGCTCTGGGGTCTGGCCTGGGAGAAGCTCTGGTTTTTACCCCAGTGCCGCATCCCAAAAAGCTGGCTTGGCTGCCTCCATTAGCTTGGCAATCCTGCTGCCTGCCTCTCTGGTTTGCGGCAGAAAAATAATGCTCTTTGCTGCTCAGGGTTCATCAGGAAATTGTTGATGCAGCTTTTTCCATTGGAGCTAAAGCTCATAACATATTTCTTGTCGTACACTCCTTGATAACCCAACAGGAAGCTTTGCCCCTGTGCTGCAGCGCATTGGCATGGCTTGACCATTCACCATTGACCATTCACCATGGAGCCTAGGAACAGTGGTGGGTTGGGGATGCACTGCTTGGAATTTCTTTATTTAGTAGCCTTTTCTTTCAAAGTTAGAGATACTTCATCTGTTAAGCTCTAGCGTTGCTCCAAGCCTGCAAGCTTGATAGGAAACCAATAGGACAACAACTCAGATCTTCAGCCCCTGGGGTCTGACCCAGGCTAAAGACAGCGATTCAGGATTGATGGGGAGGAACAAGGGTGTGACAGAGCCATGCTCTGCAAAGCTAACACGCTGAACAGCAACTCTAAATGACATCACAGGCAACCTGGTGCCGCTAGGTCTGGCGCATCCTTCAGTTTTAGTTTGCAGTTGTTATATATGTATATATGGTTGCTCAAACCAGTGGGTGTTTTAGACAGGGAGGCTCATGTTTACATTGAAGAGAACTTGTTCTGTCCTAAACTGAACGGGTGCTGCTGGAACTGAGTGCAAATCTGAGCAAAATGGTCTCGTACAGAGCTTGTTGCCTGTGCCTGATGCTCCAGTGATGACTGGTGTACTGTTGCCCGGGCACAAGATCATCCCTTAACCCAGAAAGAAAGTGTTTGCAGTGTGGAAGTATTTCTGACTTTGTAATATTTTTAAGGATAGTATTTGATCTAAGGGAGAGCAGGAATATGGAGCACCTAGTCAGCCTGCATGTTCCTGTAGCACAGGCGTTACCACCTTTCTAGAGTTTAATGACCAGTTGCAAGAAGCGTGACTGTGTGTTTCCATTGTCAGGTCGCATTGACAGCAAAGACCAGGATGGGGCTGAGGCTGAGGAAAAGAAACTGAAGGTAAGCTAAAAACCAAAACCAGCAGTGATGCCAACCTACTGAGTGCTGTGCATTCCTGGCTCCCTCTCCTGCTCTCCTGGGCTGCCCTTGTCCCTCTTAGGAAATCTTATCATTGTCCTCCGTTCTTCCATCTGTCTTTCAAAACTCTTTTTATTTCTCCTTCCCTCACCCTGGTTTGGATGGTGCAATCCGTGGTGATCTTTAAGGCAGAAGAAGTTGGAGCAAATCCAGGAAAGTGTAGCTCAGGGAGTTGGGTGGGTGCTGTGAGAGGTTATTTTCTCCGGCCAGGCCAGGAAAGCAGCTGTCTGGGTTTGGCAGGGCAGGCTGCAAACTCAAAACTGTGTTGGGCTGTATTGGGGATAAGCAGTGTAACAGTGAATTAAAAAATGAAATCTAGGCCTTGCAGATTGTGTGTTCTGGGTGAGGAATGGAGTTTGATAGTGGGGAAAATTCCTGAAGCATAAAGGCAGCTGTCACACTGCTAATTTGGAAGAGTTTTAGTTCAGCGGCAGTTATACAGGCAATTGATGGGTGGAGAATGAAAGACGAATATAATTATTTTCGAACAATGTCAGGTTGGGTCTTTCTCTAGTGAGGTTTGTCAGAGTACCTGCAGCATGTTTGCCAGTGATGAACATAGAGAGTCTGGGAAAAGATAGAGGAATTCATGGGGTAAAACATGCCACTGGTGAGGAGGGCAAGGCGATGGCCAGGTTGTCTTGGGGTGAGCAGAACCCCAGAAAGGGACTCAGGTGGTATTGCCTTATCTGGGAGGCACAAAGCTGAGGAATCCTCCGTCTGCCTTGGGACTCCAGGCCCTGCAGTGCTTGCCCAGCTCTGTGCTGCAGGGGGAGAGCGGCACCAGCCATCGCCTGTCCCACACTCGCTTCTGTATTGCACCTTCTAATCCTGTTTCATGTCAATGATCCCCTTTTGTTTCCCTCCCATACTGATTTTTTTTTTGTTCCAATTTTGTTTCCATTTTTAAGAAATCCTCACCTTCCACTGCCAAACCCCCAGGTGATAGATCCTCCATCCCTCCCCACCGACACATCTCCTCTAGCACAACCCCTCCGAAAACACCCTCCAGCCCTGCTTCCATCTCTAAACGAGTCTCTTCTGTCACATCCCGACCTGCCAGTACAGGAACGCAAGAAACGAGAGCCAAGGTAAGGATGTGGGATGTGAGAGAAGCAGAGCTGCCTTGGGGCACACCTCAGAGCATTCCTGATGGGTCTGGCAGCGCTTGGCTGGGCACTTTCTCCACGTCCTCTTCAGCAGAGAGGGTGGAATCACCTTCCTGTGGCCACGACCAGACCCATTGCTAGGTTTGTTGTTGGAAGCAGCTGGAATAGTCCCACTGGCACTTGGGTGCTTGCTCTGCATTACAGAAAATGTTTGTCATCGCTGCAGGGTGTTCCCTGGTCTCCTTGAGGCATTTCCAGCTCCCTCTAGGCTCTTTGGTGCTCTTGGTTGTTTTGCGACTCTGTGCTGTGTTTTATGCGTGCGTTGGCTGCAAACAGCAGATGTCGTTGAAATGTGCTGGAGCCAGATCTGGCAGGTGCAGCGCAGAGAGTAGGAAATGCACCCACATCCGCAACTGGTTCTGCAGTGTAAAAAGTAGCTGGGAGTTTCCCTTTGTGGCATTAAGTCATACAAATACACCTATGGTGAGGGGAAGAGCAGTCAGTGCCAGCCAAGGACAAGGTTTTACCGTGATAGGGGTGGCTCTGCTCCAGTCCCCTGCTGCTGTGGGACCAGTCAGCCTGTAAATTGTCCCATGTGTATTTCATGTGAGCTTTTGTGCACA
The DNA here is from genome assembly GCA_033558105.1 of Coccyzus lansbergi. Classification (NCBI taxonomy): domain Eukaryota; kingdom Metazoa; phylum Chordata; class Aves; order Cuculiformes; family Coccyzidae; genus Coccyzus; species Coccyzus lansbergi. Next base: position 112,148 of record JAUMJK010000758.1, on the reverse strand, counting down.
GACCAGAGTTAGAATCATAGAATCACCAGGTTGGAAAAGACCCACTGAATCATCAAGTCCAACCATTCCCATCAGTCACTAAACCATGTCCCTCAGCACCTCGTCCACCCGTCCCTTAAACCTCTCCAGGGAAGGGGACTCAACCACCTCCCTGGGCAGCCTCTGACAGTGCCCAATCACCCTTTCCATGAAAAAGTTTTTCCTGTTGTCCAGCCTCACCCTCCCCTGGTGGAGCATGAGGCCTTTCCCTCTTGTCCTGTCCCCTGTCACTTGGGAGAAGAGCCCAGATCCCTCTTCTCCACAACCTCCTTTCAGGTAGTTGCAGAGAGCAATGAGGTCTCCCCTCAGCCTCCTCTTCTCCAGGATAAACACCCCCAGCTCTCTCAGACGCTCCTCCAACCCCTTCACCATCTTTGTTGCTCTTCTCTGGACTCACTCCAGAGCCTCAACATCCTTCTTGTGGTGAGGGGCCCAAAGCTGACCCCAGGATTCAAGGAGCGGTCTCACCAGTGCCAAGTCCAGGAGGAGAAGAACCTCCCTGGCCCTGCTGGTCACACTGTGTCTGGTCCAAGCCAAGATGCCATTGGCCTTCTTGGCCACCTGGTCCACTGCTGGCTCATGGTCAGTCACTGTCAACCAACAGGTCCTTCTCCTCCAGGCAGCTTTCCAGCCAGACTTGTCCTAGTCTATAGTTCTGCATAGGGTTGTTGTGCCCCAAGTGCAGGACCTGCCATTTGGCCTTGTTAAACCTCATCCCATTGGTCTCAGCTCCTGTAGGCTGCCAGGTTAGGAAGCAGAAGGGTCTGGTGTGCTTGTGGTTCACAAGGGATGATAGCCCATCCCCAGGTAGATCCCTCTGCATCAGCCTTTCCCCCCCTGCATTCCCAGGGCCAGGAGATGAGAGGTGGCACGAAGACGGCCACGCCACGGTCTGCAGCAGGGCAGGCCCAGAGGAACTCGACTAATGCCACGCGCATCCCAGCAAAGACACCCACGGCCCCCAAGACACCTCCCAGCTCCGGTAAGTGATGATCCAGAGATGCTCAGCCTTGTCACAAGACGCTGGTTGCAGCACGAGAGATGCTTCCTCTGAAATGAGCCTTTCTGAATACTGCTTTATCTGCTCCCATCGTATAGTTGCTAGTGTGTAGGAGAGGGCAGTTGCTTTTTATTTTGAGATTTCCTCCAAGTTGGAAGATTTGGCAGCTCCATTTTTTTTTAATCTATCTGTTCCTTTTCTCTTGACAATATTTCACAAAGACCAGGAGCAAGAGGATCAGTTCTTCAATTGCAGGAATGAAGATTAGCCCATTATTCTCAGAGAAGAGAGCTCTTGAAAGTATCGGGCATTGTGAATTTCCATGAAAATGATGCATTTCACTGAATATATGTATTTTTCATACTTAACCAGAGCTGCATCAAACCTTAAAACAATTATATATCCAGCTTTTTTTTCTGTTTAAGCATCTTTCTCATTCATTAAACAGGCAGAAAGGAGCAAAAGAAACCACCTCCCGCAGCAGCGAAGTCTGAGAAAGGTGATGTTCAAGGTTTTTCTTTTCTTCCATTTCTTTTCAGATTGGGGATGGTTCTGAGCTGCTCAGTGATCAGCCTTATTTTGTTTCATATAATAATTTTGTAAAAATACTCCCAAATTTCCAATAGAAAAGTGGTTTCGTTTCAATATCTTTTGTCTGTAATTTATCATGGGTGCTAATGTTCACAGTCAGGTGGGGAGTCTTGCCAATGATCCAGTCAGTGAGGACCACCTTCCTTCTGAGGCACTAGGAAACGGCTTTAAATGAGAGTTTTCACTTTCTAAGTGAAGTAGAAGGAAGTCCCCATGGTGATGGTCTCCACTTGGAATCAGGAGTGGGCCCTGGGACCAGGCAGGCGGTTGAGTTGGGGACAGATTGTGTACCCTGATTGCTTATCCTGTGCTTGCTTCTCTCTGACCACACATTTCAGGTGAGCAGCCAAAGTCTGGAGACAGAAGCGGTTACAGCAGTCCGGGCTCTCCTGGGACTCCGGGCAGCCGTTCCCGCACTCCCTCTCTGCCCACCCCACCAGCCAGGGAGCCCAAGAAGGTGGCAGTGGTTCGCACACCACCAAAATCTCCTGCATCTGCCAAGACCCGCGTCCAGCCGTCAGCTGCACCCATGCCTGATCTGAAAAATGTCAAGTCCAAAATTGGCTCAACTGAAAACCTGAAGCACCAGCCCGGAGGTGGCAAGGTAAGCATGGACTCTTGCTCTCCAGGGGTCTGTTTGTAGGGATCGCAGTTTCTTGATGCTGCGTTTGGGAGGGGAGAGCCCTTCCTGGCCCAGAGATAACAGCAGTGGGCATCATGCTTCAGCTACTGGCCAGCCTGGCTCCAACTTTGGAGTTCATTGGGCTGATCGGGTTGAGCACTGGCATGTCCTGAAATCTTCTGGCTTAGCAGAGTACAGTGGTCCTGCAGAGCTTATGCAGCTTCCGTGGGGTGCCAGCACCGATGGTCTGCCAGCCAGGGGGATGACATTCCCCTGTGGTGCCCAGTTAGGGAGAGCAGCCTGTGACCTGCAGCCCTCAAGAGTCACAGCATCAGGGCTGTGTCTCTGGATCCTGTACTGTGAGATCAAAGCAGTCCCTTCAGCGCTGCCTCCGTTTCTTTATTAGCGAGCAGATGGAATGAGCTTCTCCCTGTGAGGGCGCAGGGCTCGTTATGTGTTTCAGAACATTCTGACTCTGGACCCAACCCTGTTGACAAGGTTTTGGGTTGTGTTCTGTGGTCGGGCATAGTCCTGCTGCACAATGCAGTGTGTCACAACCGCAGTGGGTGGCACTATTGTCCTTGCAACCATCAGTGCTTGTCACTCCCTGAGAGGCTGTTTCACGAGCAGCAAGGTGTGAACTCCCTGCTCTAAGTGCTTAGCAACCAGGATTTCATGTTACTTCTTGCTAGCCCAGCAGAGGAGAGTCTGCTTGAGGGAGTGGTGTGAGCTGATAAATCCACACAGCTCCAGGAGTATGTGGTTACTTGGCTCCAGCCGTGTGCTGGCTGCTCAACACCCATCCCAGCCTCTCTGCGCGGCTCCTCTGGTTGGCTGTGTCCCGAGGCTTTTATAAAATCCTCCTGGCTGCATGGGTGGAGATGTGACAGTACCTGGTTCCTCTGACTGGTGAAGGCTTGGAAGCTCTGACACCGATGTTAAATGAGAGAGCTGCGCAGCCAGTGCAGTCAGGGGTCCCTGGTGCTTGTGCTACTGGTTCAGCAGAGCCCTGACAAACCTCCCCCAAGTGCAGCGCATGCATTTAGTGTGAGCAGGTAACACCGTGGCTCTGAATGTTTGACTTTGGCATGGGGGAAGGCTTTGAAATGGCTTCTCTTCACCCTAAGTAGCAGCGTGCTTTTCCGTTTCTTGATGTGCGCTTTTTGCCATGGCTGTTGGTTTACTGGAAAATGCACGTTTTTGCTTCGTACAACAACCCAGGGAGGCTCTGCAGCCTGGGCAGGGCTGCTCTGAGCAGAGCTGTGTGTGTCCTTCTAGCTCCCGCATCCTGGGGCCTCAGCCCTCCTGCCTGCTTAGGACAAGGTTTAAGTTTTTCCTGCTGCCCCGCAAAGCACTGCTTTTCAGGTATTTTAGAAGGAACCCTTCCATTCTTCCACTTGCTGTAAACGGTTTAATTGTTTGCTTGTTCTTTTTAATCCAGTTTTTGCAAGGTAATTTTTTCCTCTGTCAACTTCTCTCTCAGGCAGCGTGTTTTTTGTTGTCACTGGAAGTGTAATAGCAGCTGAATTTGGGACGGTTTGTTGCTTTTTGCAGGGGAGAAGGCTGGATGCTGTGCTGGGGGTCTTTGTAGGACACAGGGCTGCTCTTAGCAGAACGGCTGCAGCAGGGGCAGAAGAGACTGATCCAATGAGTTTGATTTTTAAGGTGGCCAGAAGATGAGTCTGGAGCCTGCTCTCCATGCAGAATTCAGACCCTCAGTCTAGGGAAGCGCAGGTATCAGGGGCACAGGCACCAGGAATCAGCCAAGCCAGATCACTTTCAGTATTTCTGCATTGTCTGAGTGCTTTCGTTGTTGCTGGATCACCGAGTGCTGCTCTGACCAAGCCTTGTCTAGCAGAACTGGATCTTGACTTGCAGGGTTAATTGATGTGGACTTGGAAAATGACGCTGGAGGCATGTGTCAGCTTCGGTACTTGTTGTGGTAAAGACCCAGGGAACAGCAAGAGGGCCTCCATCAGCAGGAGGCTGGGAATGTGTTGAAATGGAGGTTAAGGTTGTCTACTCAGGATCTGCACATGGAGGCTGATGTGACGCTGCTTTCTTGCAGGCTGCTGCATCTCTTACCTTCTCCTGAGGTTGTACTTCAGGCAGGCTTTTCTTCTGAAGGGGCACAGGCCTCTGTGCCTGCTGGTTGTTACCTGCATTTGCCTCTGGTTTAGACTTCCACAGGTTGCAATCTGATCCATTCCATGCAGGGATGGAGCAGGGACTGTCTTCATCTTTGTCTTGTCTGGAATAGCTGCTCCTGTGCATGGGGTCACCCCAGCATAGCTGCCCTTATAAAACCCACGGGAAGCAAGCCCTAAAGGGAATTAATTAGTCTGAAAATCAGTGTGTGTGTGGAGATTGCAGACAGCCTTGGGACTGGAGAGGGAGGTTGGTTAGCATGGTCTGTGGTTGCCCTGTGACTCTGAGCCAATTCCAGCCTCTCCCCACCAGAGATGGCACTGGGATTATGCAATAGAACCTCTGCTGTTGGGGTTGGTTGCTGCCCTTTTGGTCTGATAAGATCCATAGATGTATAGATATATACAGGAGTTAAGAAAGCTGCAGGCATGGGACTGCATCCCTGGAAGTATTTGTGTTTTCTCTTTGCAACTGTAGAGGGAGCTTGAGCCCTGCACAGCTCAGAGCTCACACGTCCTCTTGCACTGGACACACAGCTCCTGCTCTCCAGCCTGCCGCCTCCACCCATTTGCCCAGTTTGCTTAAGCTGCTGCAACATGAGGCCACGGATCTGTCCTAGAGAGGGGCACACTGTCCAGCACAGGAGATGGGGCTGAGCAGGCATTTTTCTCTCAACTCTGTCCTTCTGCTGGCTCTGCAGAAGCCAAATTTTGGACCACTGATGCTTTTCAGCATGCCCAGCAAGTTCCTCATTTTGCTCAGTGAAAGAGAAGAGGATGAGCTGGCTCTTTTGCTAGAGTTTCTTCTCTGGAGACCAGGGCTGCCTTACTAGCCAGACGTGTCCAGTCTCTAGCTATAAGCTGCCTGTCTCCATCTTCAGTTTCCAACCCATAAGCAGCAAGACAGAGGTTCTCCTTTGCTCTTGGTGCTGGCCGGCAGGTTCCTGGTTTTGGTAATATAACGCATGGTCAAGCTGCAGATGGTCATGTTGTTTCTCACACTCTTTTCTGGCTACCAAAGGTGCAGATTATTAATAAGAAGCTGGACTTTAGCAGCGTTCAATCCAAGTGTGGCTCAAAGGATAATATCAAACACATCCCAGGAGGAGGCAGTGTGAGTACCTTCACACTTTCAATGCACTCTAATAGTTCTTATTATATAATAAGTGGCATGTTGTGTACACTAAATCGCCGATGCTATCTGCAGCGACCCTGCCGTCAGATAGCTATTGGTGATGTGCAATGACTCTTTTCTGGCTACCAAAGGTGCAGATTGTTAATAAGAAGTTGGACTTTAGCAACGTTCAATCCAGGTGTGGCTCAAAGGATAATATCAAACACATCCCGGGAGGAGGCAGTGTGAGTACCTTCACACTTTGAATGCACTGTAATAATCCTTATTTAGCGGCATGTCGTGTGCACTAAACCACCAATGCTATCTGCAGCGACCCGGCTGCCGCATAGCAGTTGGTGCCATGCTGTCATTTAACCTCATTAACACAAAAGATGTGGTTAGATGAGCCCTAACGAGTCCTGTACATGCCTGACATGGACAGAACTAACCCGACCCCTGTAGAAACCGTGTCTGTAACGAAACACCCTGTCACCTTGAAGGTTTTATGCTACCTACAAGGCTTTAATGCCTCGTTGTGTGCAGAATGGGTGCCTCTGGCAGACAGTTGCATCAGGTTGCTGATGCAGTAGATGGATAAATCTATAGGCAAACGCAATCCTTGTTGCTCAATGTGCTGCTAAATCGCACCTGACTGCACAACATGTGAAAGCACAGGTTCCTGCCCATTCCTATCAGACCAGTGTGATCCATGCAAATATTAAGCGGCTTCTTGCTAATGGAAGTGTCCGACAGGGCCCATGAAGGCTGAGCTTAAAATAATGTTAATTGATTTGAATGTGGGCATTTCCAACCATTCGCAGATAAATAGCTGGACTCAGCTCTCAGTTACTGTGCCAGAAACCTGGAGAAACTCCACAGAGGTTGGTGGATTTACACTAGTCTCTCTGGAGACAGAGTTTGGGTCCAGGGAAGATGACAGACCAAGGAAGGAGCATCACTGAGACCCCAAACAGTGCGACTCAGGGTCTGTGGTTGCCTGGCCTGCAGCCATCTGGTGAAGCTACCTGGTGACTCCCAGGTGTTGCCAGTGGGTTTTCTTCGTGCTGTTTTTGATCTCTGTGTATGCCCTCCCTGAGCGTTGCAGAAGGCTTGACACATAGCTTGGGGTCGTAACTGGGTTTGCAACCTCCGTCTTAAATTTGGTGTCATTCTGGATTTACTTGCTGGGCCAGAGGAGCTGCTTGGCAGAGCGCAGGCCTCTGTGAAGCAGGTTCCAGGCTTGTCCTGCTCTTTCTCACCCCAGGACCCCGCACTGGCTGGACTGCTTGGTGCATGGTGGAGCGCTTGTGACGCCAGGCATTAGCTTTCCTCACGAATTGTCTGTGCTGCGGCTGGTAATTAGCTGAAGCACGGGGTGGTGAGCTCATCCTTTTCTCCACCGAGAGCTCACACCATTGGCGAGTGTTTGCAGCTGCAGTGGCTGCAGTCAGTTAAGAATTATCTGGATTTTTGGCTGGAGGTTGTCATCATCCCTCCCCAGGCTCTGCCAGCAGTGAAAATAGCGTGATTGCTGCCTGGCTGCCGTGACACGGAAAGCGGCAGCTCAGCTCTGGGTGTGGGTGCTCAGAGCAGAGCTGCTTGCGGACGTGGCTGGAGCGTGGCTGCTCGGGCTGGGCTGGCAGCAGAGCTGGGGATCCTCCCAGAGAGGGGCTGGATGGTCCTAACCCTGCACGGCACTGGTAGCAGGGACCAGAGGCATGGAGAGTTGCTTCAATATCCCAGGGTTGGTACCTTTTTTTTTTTCATTCCAAGCCAGTTGATGATCTGACAAGATGATGCATGAAGTTGACTTAAGCATTGGTACTGCTGAGAGGTAGGGCTCCCCAGGTCTCTGGCACTGGTTTCCCAGGCAAGCTACTCTATGCCCCTTTTCCTTTCTTGCTGAAATGGGGAGGACCCTTCTTTGCTACCCAGCAGGATGGTAAGGGTTAATGGAGGCTTGTCTCTAGAAAAAAGGAACTGGAATGAGAGCAGAGAGTGTTTCAATTGCTGATTGCTTGCTCTGGAAATGGGAAGTCTTTCAGTCCCAGGTCCCAGCGGTACCTGAATTGCTCCTGGGCCCTTCAGCTGGGATTCCAAAGGTGCCAACATCCTTCTGGGGTGTTCCCTGCTGTCCCACTGAATCCAGATGCCCTCCTGCCCCAGGCTTTGAACGTGTGACCTTCCCCCGACGCTGTCTTCGTGTCTGTGTCTGCCATGTGCTCCCAGGCCCTGGCATTGCATTTCTCCCCCCTCTCTCTCTCTGTCTCCACTCTCTGTCAAATGTGCCTTTTGGTATGTGTGAGGATCAGAGACAAGGCAGGGGCTGTGTGCTGGCGAGACAGCTGCCTGCTCCCTCTGCCTTTTTCTGGCTGGGGGAGCATTTCCCAGCACCGGGCACAGCCACAGTCCAGTGTCTGGCTCTGCGGCGCTCAGGTTGATCGGAAGCTGTGGCTACGGTGAATCCTTTGTGCTGGCATTCGCTCTGGAGGCTGCCTTGCTGCTTGGAGGAGTCGGCTCCTCTGCAAAGGTCCCTTCGGTGCTGGCACATCCTTCCTGAGATTCATGAAGGTGCATACCTGTGGAAACACGGAGGGCAGAATATCCACCCCTGGCATCCAGGCTCTGACTGAGAGCCAGACACTTCCCAGGGAGCGGGAAACCAACCTTGAGGTATCCTAGAATCGCCAGGTTGGAAAAGACCTCTTGGATCATCAAGTCCAACCATCATGTTGATCCTGTTTCTCCTGCGCAGCCTTTCTAACTCCAGCAATAGCTGATTCTCACACAGGTGTGAGTCCATAACCAGGGTCCAAGGTAACTTACGGGGAAATACAGGGATGTTTTCTCACCCCTTTGTCTCCTGCTCCCGGTGTAGCTGGTGTGTCCGTGCTGTGGTTTGCCATCCCTGGCACTCCCAGACCTCTCCAGTCGTTGGTGTTTTCCAGTGTGGTGTTTAACCGCTAACACAACCGCTAAACAGCTCCACGTTAACCGTTCCTCGTGTGTGCGTCTCGTGTAACCCGGTTGTCCGTGCGCAAGAGGCCTCTGGCCCCACAACCAGCCGTGCCGGCTGGTCTCTGAACAGGGTGGGCACAGGGAATTGCCGAAGCCCTTGTTCAGAGACAAAATGAGTAAAACAAATAAACAGAGCACGATGTAACCTAATACTGTTATGATTTGATATATTATAATTGCCATTTTAATTTGTATTATGCCAGATATTTAGACTTTGCTTTACTTTTTTTTTTTTTTTTTTTACTTTAACCCTTATTCCCATTACAGCATTTTTCAGAAATGCATATTTTGGTCACTCTTTTGAAAGTTCTGTGCACATTGATCATTTCTGTTCTTTCAGTTTTTGTGGACATAAACTTTATGTTTTACACCAGAAAAGGTATTTATTTTTTTTACATTTTTCTCTCTGGTATATCTCCTCCTTTTGGATGATGTGTATGCAAATCTTAATTAATTACCGCTCCACTTTCTCTCTCTCTCTCTCTCTCTTTTACGCACTTTAAAATTGCCTCTACTTCCCTCCTCTGTGGAGAGGTGATCTTGTGCATGCTGACATGTTAAGAGGCTTCTGCACACGGGCATTAATGATCTCCCATTTTCCGACGACGAGTTTCTTTTGTATGATTAATCTTACTGGGGTTTAAAACTGTCCTTTCCCTTGACTCCAGATCAGGTGCCGCTGTGTGTTGTGCCTCCCCCTCCCAGGCTGCCTGCGGTGGCAATAAACTCATCGACTTCTCCTCTCTCGTACGGGCAGGTTCAAATCGTTTACAAGCCAGTCGACCTGAGCCACGTGACGTCCAAATGCGGTTCCCTGGGCAACATCCATCACAAACCAGGTACTCTTGGACTCCGCAGCTTGCAGGCTGGAGGCTTTGGAGGGTCAGGGTAGCACAGGGAGGGAGGGAAGAATCGTAGAATCATAGAACAACCAACCAAGGATGAGCAGCGTAGAATAATCATGGTTGGGCTGGAGGAGCCGGTGGGTCTTTTCCAACCTGGCGATTCTATAGAATCGCCAGGTTGGAAAAGACCCACCGGCTCCTCCAGCCCAACCATTCCCATCAATCACCAACCCATGTCCCTCAGTGCCTCGTCCACCCGTCCCTTAAACCCTTCCAAGGAAAGGTGACTCAGCCCTCTCCCTGGGCAGCCTGTTCCAGTGCCCAATCACCCTTTCCATGAAAAATTTTTTCCTAATGTCCAGCCTGACCCTCCCCTGGTGGAGCTTGAGGATTCACTCTTACTATTGTTTTCCTCGTTCGCAATCCCTGCTCAGCCTCAGCCATCTTGTAGAATAGAATCATAGAACAATCAGGTTGAAAGGGACCCATCGGATCATCGAGTCCAACCATTCCTATCAAACACTAAACCAAATCCCTCAAGATCTCATCCACTCGTGCCTTAAACACCTCCAGGGAAGGTGACTCAACCACCTCCCTGGGCAGCCTATTCCAATGCCTAATGACCCTCTGTGTGAAGAACTTCCTCCTAATCTCCAGCCTAAATCTCCCCTGGTGGAGCTTGAGGCCATTCCCTCTTGTCCTGTCCCCTGTCCCTTGGGAGAAGAGCCCAGCTCCCTCCTCTCTACAACCTCCCTTCAGGTAGTTGTAGAGAGTAATGAGGTCTCCCCTCAGCCTCCTCTTCTCCAGGATAAACACCCCCAGCTATCTCAGTCGCTCCTCATAGGGCCTGTTCTCCAGCCCCTTCACCAGCTTCGTGGCTCTTCTCTGGACTCTCTCCAGAGCCTCAACATCCTTCTTGTGGTGAGGGGCCCAGTAGCAGCTCAGACCTGAGTGCTTGAGCCCATCCTGGCTGGCTTGGGAACTGACCCTGCTCGTGCTCTTCTCTTCCAGGCGGTGGCCAGGTGGAGGTGAAATCTGAGAAACTGGACTTCAAAGATAAGGTGCAATCGAAAATCGGGTCCTTAGATAACATCAGCCACGTCCCTGGAGGAGGAAATAAAAAGGTAAAGGGTTCAGGGATGGGAGCTGCTCTGCGAACATCTGTCTGCCCTGTGAGCAGACCCTGTGCTCCTCCTCCTGTTGCAACATGCTCGGAGCTCGAGGGCTCTGAGGCTGCTTTTTCCAACCTTGAGGTCATTTCTTGGAGCACGACTGTGACAGAGCTGCAGGGGTGGCAGCCTCTGTCCTTCTGTCCTCTCCTGGCCTGTGTGCGCATCAGGGATTTCCTCTCCTGTGGTTTCCTGCTCTTTCTGCTCTTCACTGAAGTCTCTGCAGAAACATGTTTGTGTCTCAAACCTTGAACGTTAAGCATCATCAGCAACTGGGTTTGCCCTCTGATGTGCCACTTACTCCTGGTGATGTGGCACAGAGCTGGCGGCTCAGGGTGCCGCTCGGGTGTTGGCTCCAAGGGAAAGTGGAGCAGGAAAGGCTCAGCTTTATTCACAAAAAGTCACTTTGCAGTAGTCACTTCAGAGGAAAGGGGATCTCTTCCCACTTCCCAGCCCTGTTCCGGACTCTGTGCATTTAGGGGATTGAATTTGAAAGGTAAAAAGCCAATCAGGTCAGGTGAAATGCTGAGCTTGGGGTGAGCTGGCTCTGCTGGAGGCTGTGGCGATTACTTCACTTTGTCTCAGCTCACTCGGCACCTCCGCAGCATCTCCAGGGCCAGCAGAGTCTCGCGCAGAGGAGCAGGTAGACACAAAATTGAGACTCCAGGCTGGTGACACACGATTGTCTTTCTCCAGGGAAAAGTGGAGTTTGTCTCGCTTGTTTTTTCAAACACTTTTCCTCAGTGGGAAGGGAAGGTTCTGCTTCAGTTCCTGTATTTTGGCACTTGGTTCTTGGCCGTGTTTTCTCTGTGTGTCTCCCAGCTCTTCGCCTCCCGGTGTCGTGCTGGCCTCTTGCTGTGGGATCGCTTGACTTCCTTACCCTTCTCTCGCTGCTGCTACGCATCAGACTGCCCTGTGCTTCACTAAGCTCCTTTTCATCATTTTTATGATGACAGTGATGATTCTTTCATACCCTGGCACATTCACTGGCCTGTAGTTTGAAGAACTCGCCCTTTGGAGGGGGAATTGATTTGCCAGGGTGCGACCCGGCCGTGGCATCTCCTGCCTCAGCCTTCCTGCTGGGCAGTTGCACATTCCCTGCCTCAATCCACGTTTGCAGGAGGTTGTTAGTGCAACTGGAGTTACACTGCAGATGCTTCCCTTGTCCGGCCCATTCCCACCTTAGCACCAGGCCTTGTTCTGCTCTGAGGTGGGATCCTCTGTTCACAGGGAGGGGACAGGACACGGTTGAGCCCCATCGATCCTCCCCACTGCCCCTTCCCCATGTCTCCCAGTCCCTTAACCCCGAACCCCTCCTAAGGTCAGTCCCTTGCTCTACAATCATGGAAGATGCAGATTTGGACACACAATCCACAGCCGATTGCTGGTTCGTGTGCTCTGCCAGAGTAACTGTGGCGACTTCCCCTTCGCTGAGCAGGGGAGGCTTCCCTCCCTGTCTCCAAAGGCAGCTGCTGTTCTTCCTACGAGTCAGTGAATAGCCTTGTTTTTCACATCTTTTCCTCCTCGATTTTCTATTTATTTTTTATCTTTTTTTTTCCCTTCTGGTTGACATTTATTGGATCTTGGTGGTTTTTTTTTGGTTGCTGATGCGTTTTTTGCCCCCCTCCCTCCGCCTTGGGCGGCTTTCTTCACCTGTAGAGAGAGAAAGGCAAGGAAGACAAGACCCGACCCCAGGTTGCTCGGAGCCCAAGCCCAGACTCTGCTGGGCTCCAGGCCCTGGTGCTGGAGCCGCCCAGCCCCCCGGAGAGCCAGCTCCCAGCCCTGCCCGCGGCTGGGGGGGGCACCAGTAAGTAGCCAACCCGCTTCACCTCCCCTTCCCGGCCCTCGCTCTCGCTGGGAGAGAGGGGTTTGGATGCTGGGAGCAGCGTTCTGTGTCGCGGAAGTCGCTGGGAGGCCTTATAGATGGCAAGAGCGTCGCACCCGCTCTGTAAATCCCTGCCAGGGGAGTGGGAGCAGCTCAGGCTGTGCCGAGGACTGTGCCTGGGTCACAGCTACACTGGGCCTGGGCGCTTGGGAAGGATTTGCAGCATCTTGAGATGCTCCAGTCCTGCCCTCCCTCCCTGGTGATGCTGTGTGGGTCACTGAAGACTCGGGGGGCACTGTGGGCATCAGGCCAGGAATCGGAGCTTTCTTCTCAGCAGCGAACTCGCTCGTTTGCAGGTAAAACTGACCTCTCTGCCTGGCCTCCCGCATCCTCCCTCCCTCACCGCCTCTCCTCTCCTTGCAGATTGAGACTCATAAGCTGACTTTCCGCGAGAATGCCAAAGCCAAGACCGACCATGGCGCCGAAATCGTTTATAAGTCCCCCACCATCTCCGGAGATGCCTCCCCGCGCCGCCTTAGCAACGTCTCCTCCACCGGCAGCATCAACATGGTGGACTCCCCCCAGCTGGCCACGCTAGCCGACGAAGTGTCTGCTTCGCTGGCCAAGCAGGGCTTGTGATCGGGGCACGGTGGGAGGAGAGAAGACAAGGGAGAAGAGAAAAGGAAAAAAAAAAAAAAAAAGAAAAAAAAAGGAAAGAAACAAAAATAATAATAATAATAATCTGGCCTTCTTCCTCTGTTCCTTTTACAGCCGCTCCCCCCCTCCCCTAACTGGTTAAGGAGTTAACCTGCTTTTACTGTTCATTCAGCTCTAGCTCCAGGACTGCAAAGTCAGTGACACGATGAGGTACTAAACCTCCTCTCCCCCTGCTCCTTGGAGCGCGCAGCCCGTCCTCGCCCCCCCCGGCCCTCCCGCCGGGGCCCTCGCTGCCCCAGCCCTGTCCTGGCCTGTGGGGATGGAGGCAGATGCCGACCCCAACACCCCCTGCGCAGCCGGAGGTGACGCAGCCTCCCACGCTCCCTCGTTACCCTAACGATGCCCGGGCTGGTCTGTCCTGCAGGCCACCAGGGCAGTGGGTGCTGCAGCCAGGGACTGCTGGGAGGTGTCCCCTCCCTCCTTTTCTGCATTCGATTTGCCTGCTGATTCGAAAGAAACCTTTTGTTTTTTACCCCTGAAAGCCGAGATGTGTATGAAGAAAACTGCCAGGTACCCCCTAGCTCTGCTTGCAGCTGCGGCAGCGGCGAGGCTGGCGTATCCCGCAGCGGGAAGGGCCCCGCGTGGCCGTTCCCCTCTCCGTGGCTGTGCTGGAACCGCTGAGTGGATGAGTAGAGGCTTTTCCCCGTTCCTTTGGCCGCCCCTCGTGTCGTAGATTAGATTTGTCTGTATATGCTTGGACCGTGCCAGGGTGATTGATTGTTTTCATAAACGAAGCATGTGTTTAAAAAAGAAAATGCTGTAAGTAGTTTTGAGCTGCCCCGGGCTGGCTCGGCCGCGCTGGGGGTCGTGCCCAGAGCCGGCGCTGAGGGGGCACCCGGCACCGCATGTCTGCCGGGCGCAGGGGTGGGCGCAGCGCCGAGCTCGGTGCCCGGGGAGGGCTGGGGACACCGCGTCCCAGCTCCAGGCACCTCCCTGGGCTCGGGGACGCTGCGCGAGGGCTGCTCGCAGCTCCAGGGCTGGGAAGGCCACTGGATTTGGGTGCAGCTTGTAACATTTTTTGGATTGTTCTTTTTTTTTTTCTTTTTTTTCTTTTCTTTTTTTTTTTTTTTTTTTTTTTCTGCAAGGTCAGCTAAGAGATGGCAGAAGTGGCAGCTCCGTGGTTCTGCTGTTCTTGGAGGATGCGGGAAGCGGTCGCTGTGTGTGGGGCAGCTCCCAGCCTGTGCTCGGGGGCCGCGGCTGCTCCTTGGCACTGATCCCCTGGCTGCTCTGTGGGTTTGAGCTCCCAGCGCAGTCGCCTGGCACTGCCTCCTCTGCACCGAGCGCCCCCCCAGCACCGCCTGATCCCTGACTCCTGCTGCTCTTGTTCCTGTGGGATCCTCGGCAGCGTGAGGGGTTGTGCTGCCCCAGTAGCTGCCCCCCGCAAGCTCCTTCTGCAACCAAAGAGGCTGAGGTGTGATCGGTGCAGCTCAGGGTGCATCCTCGCTCCCTGAGAGGCCCAGCAGAGCTGGGGGGGGGCCAGAGCAGGGAGGGGAGTGTCCAGGCACCTCAAAAACTGGGCTGCAGGGAGATTCTTGCATTACCAGCAAAGGGCTGGAATCCTGGTTTGAGGGGAATTGCAGGGGCGTGTGGCACTTGGAGAGGAGCTGGGTGCCAGCGAGCCTATTTCACTGGGCCCACTTCCTCCTTGGCCCCTTCCACCCTTCGCAGGAGTTTGTGAACCCACTGCGCTGCTGGCTTTGCAACCCCCTGTGCTGGCTCCTCGAGGTTTTCCTGTGTGGAAGCCAGGAGAGGGTGGGTTGCAGGAGGCCAGTGCTGGTCTCCACAGCCCAAGAAGCTGGGGAAGGGCTGGCTCAGCACCAACACACCAGGTCCCATGAAATCCCACGTCTAGCTTGTCCCTGCTCCCATCCAGTGGGCACTGCGAGTGCCCAAGTCGCTCTGTATTGCTGCAGGCGCAGCTTTTGGTCCTCTGCAAAGCAAGCAGGTGCTCCCAGCCACCCAACTTAACCCTTCTCACTGCCCCTGGTTTAACCCTTCTTGCTGCCTGTTCTGACCCTACCAGCCCTGGTCCCTTTGGTGCAGCTGAGGGACAGGAATGTCCTGAGCCCATGAGCAGCCATGTCGCTGCAGCTGCCCCGGGCTGAGCGCGTGTCTCCAGCCACCACCTGCTGTTCTCTTCCGCCTCTTCCAGCAGCCAGAGCCAGGTCCCCAGTCCCAACCCCACATTCAGACCCAGGCCTGAGGGTCACCAGGAGCAGCAGCTGGACACACCGACCCCTGCGGCGTTTCCTTTGCTCCACACACATCTTGGTCTGAAAAAGGGGGTTAGAATTGGCACGGAATCCAAATGTTTCTGCACTCAAAAGTGACTCTGCCCGTGAACTTCCAGTGCCACACGCTGCCCGGTGCCGTGCGCTGGGCGGGGAGGGAAGGTTTGATCTCACTGTACCCTCATTCTAGCTTAGCTGCTGTCTGTGACTGTCCATAGTGTATCGTGCGTTTTAACAACTGGTTTACACTGTTGCCGTAAAAGTGGATTTGGAAATAAAGATAATTACTACAATCAGCGCTGCCTCTTTCGCAGGGGGAGCACGAGGGGGCTGGCACCGAGCACGCGAGGGGTTTCTCCAGCTCGGTCTTGGGTTTAGCCATAGCGAGGGGCTGGGGCTGGTCACTGTGCTCCAGAGAGGGGGTTCATGCCGGGATTAGCCAGTCCTGGCAGCTGCTGGAGTAGCCCAACCACCAGGGAAGAGAGGCAGGGAATTGTTTTCTCTTTCCATATTTGAATTACTGGCCCAGCTCCCCTTCCCCTCAGCAAGGCTGTGCCTCTTCTTCCAAGCCCACATTGTATGTGTGACTGTGGGCAGGACATTTCCTCAGCTCTCACAGCAGCTGCTTCCAATCCATCCCATTCCCCAGCTCCAGCTCCATCCACCCCATGGTTCCCCAACTCCCATTTTTCAGCCCTTTGCTCCAGACCTTCTCCAGAGGTCTCAGACTGGGATGCTCCATGCAGGGCGAGACTGGCCAGCACGGCACAGGCACCAATTGCTTTTCAGACAGGAGGTTTTTTTCTTTCATCCCTGTTGTAACAAACCCAGTGATGCCTGGTTCTCCCTCTACTTCTTTGATTATCATAGAATCACCAGGTTGGAAAAGACCCATTGGCTGATTGAGCCCAACCATTCCTATCAAAAGAATAACTACCAGCTAATGCCCTGCACCTTCCCCTTTCCCATCCGCTCAGGTAGAGGCACCAAGTGCGATTCTGCTGGAAATCCATGAGCACCCAAGAAGTCGCTTCCCACCTCTCGCAAACACTCAACTTCCACAGCCAAAGATGCCTGAGGAGCAAACTATTTGTTCCTGGGTACAAAGGGGCTGCAGCCTGTTAAACCCAAACAGGAGCAGCCAGGGCAGCTGCGCCTCAGCCTTGCTCCAGCCCAAATCCACTGAAAATCCTTTTCACC
This sequence comes from Coccyzus lansbergi, assembly GCA_033558105.1. Taxonomy (NCBI): domain Eukaryota; kingdom Metazoa; phylum Chordata; class Aves; order Cuculiformes; family Coccyzidae; genus Coccyzus; species Coccyzus lansbergi. Next base: position 95,630 of record JAUMJK010000758.1, on the reverse strand, counting down.
CAGAGAAAATAACCACTGGAAAATAACACAGACTATTAAGACTATTAAAACGAAGCAGCCGATCCACGCAGGACCAGGCTGAGCACGTGAAGCAGCCCTTCAGCGTCCCACAAACACACCTTGCAGAGAATATTCTGTTTTAAATTTTTTTTAATTTTTTCTTTTTTTTTTTATTTATTTTTTTTTTTTTATAAGCACATCTTGTGCTTTGCCAACAGAATCAAGACATTAACAAAGATCAGCTTCTCGGAAGAAAAGCATTTCTATATAACAAGGACATTACACAGCTCAAAGCAGGAAAAGAAAATATTTACAAAATACAAGGTGGGAGTGGGTGGTTTTTTTTGTGGGTTTTTTTTTTTATAACGCTAAAAGGGTTATTCAGAATTTTCAACCTTATAAATAGAAAAGCACTTATGCAGAGGGATATGGTAGCATCGGTTTTAAAGAAATGATGACAAATCCTTTGAACTAAGACAGAACCAAAAAAATAAAAACACTAGATAATGTTGAAAATTGTGAAAACCCCAATCATTAAGCAGTTTAGCTACTATTTCTTTACGATTACAAAGTGGAAAAAAAAAAACGTCCTTTGTAGTTTTTTTTTTTTTCCTTTTTTTTTTGGTGATGTGATTATACATAAGACAGGCACGATGCCAGCGACGGGACAGGGACCAAGAGCCTCACCGGAGGGTCAGAAAGCGTTAGGATGGGAGGGGGCGAGGGGGCTGCTGCGTGTGCTGAAGGGGCAGGGACTGACGGGGAGGGGGAGAACAGCGACCTCGGATTCAAAATCAAATCCCTGTCAGGAGCAGCCAGAGCAAGGATGGGGCAGTGAGAGAGAACTGACGCCTGTTCTCAGGCTGTGTGGGAGTGGAGTGAAGCAGTGGTGAGAGACCTGACCTCCACCCCCTCAGCTCTCATCCTTGTCCTCATTCCCTAATTTCCCCTTTTTCGAGACCAAAGCCACCCCCAAGGGCTCTATCTGAGCTGCCGCATCTGCTTCCAGGTGGTTCCTGGGTGCTGTGGCCCCCACCCCAGCATCCCATCCCGAGCAGGGGGATGAGGGCAGAGCCCGAGCTCAGCCCCAGGGGTGTCGCTCGAGTGCATTGTGACTCCTGCCCTGCACACCTGACCCTGTCCCCTCTCTTCCTCCCTTAGAAAAAGCACCCAGGGTGGACAGAGCTGCTTCCAAAATCCTGCTCCCACCTGGGCACGAAGGGGCTGAAACGCTCCTGCCTTTCCCCTTCGCCGCTCAGGGCAGCCAGAGCGCGGCTGCTCCCGAAGCAGGAGAGGAGGAGGTGGCAGAGGGGAGGGTCAGGGGAGTGCAGGCAGAACCAACCTGGTGATTCTATGATTCTACGATCCCTCGGGACACAAACACTGCAGGGAAACAGCAGAGGGCGAAGCGCCAGGGGGGGAGCTCGGGACAGCCGGATGGTGAGTGAAGGTTGCAATCCCAAGACATCACTTTTCACCACTAATTTCACTCCACTAAAACCTTTTGGGGAGGGGCAAAGGGGCAGGTTGTGAGAGAAAAAAAAAATAAAAATAAAAAAAAAAAAAAGACACCCTTTTGCTTGAGAAAAACTATCCCCGAAGTCTGCTACTCAGCTAAATCCTGTGCTCTAGTTTCATACACCTAAAAGGGAGGAGAGGAAAAGGGGGGGATGAGGGTTGGGGGGGTGTCTGGTGGGGCTTCTCTCCCCTCCCGAGGCTTCACTCCGCTGGGAGAAATCTGGGGGCTCATCCGTGTGACAGGAAACATGGAGAAGGAATCAGAAAAAAAAAAATAAAGAAAACAAAAGAGAAAAAAAAAAAAAAAAAACCAGTTTCTAAACTCCTTAAATTCACTAAAAACTGTGAAAATTCCCGGCAGGATGTTTGAATATCAAACGCAGATTTTTTTGGAAGCTTTAATGCCAAGAGTTAGTTCTGTATGTTGGTTTTGCTCATGTCGTCTTCCCGTAGGTCTCTATCTGTGCGCTGGCCGCTGGACTGCAGAGAAGGAAGAGGAAGAGGAGGAAGAGGAGGAGGAGGAAGAAGAAGAGGAGGAAGAGGAGGAAGAGAGAGGGGCTGTCGCCAGTGGGGTTCGGCCCTTGAGGGTGGCCAAGCAGGGCAGGACAGGAGCCCCCTCGCTCTCCCGGGAGGATTTACTGCCCGACGTGCGGCGGGTGCAGCGCGACGACCGGTCCTGGGGATCCGCTTGGTCCTCGCACTCCGTCCTGGGGTCGTAGGAGAGCGGGAAGGTGCGTCGCTCCCAGGGCTGCACGGCCTGAGGGGAAAAGAAGACACCGGGATACGAACAACTTTGTCAAAAAAACTCTTCTGCTCCTGCGCAACAAGCAATTCCTCGAGGATCCGATGGGTCTTGTCCAACCTGGCGATTCTAAAGAATCGCCAGGTTGGACAAGACCCATCGGATCCTCGAGACAAACCATTCCCATCAAGCACTAACCCATGTCCCTCAGCACCTCATCCACTCGTCCCTTAAACATCTCCAGGGAAGGCGACTCAACCCTCTCCCTGGGCAGCCTCTGCCACTGCCCAATGATCCTTCCCGTGAAAAATTTCTTCCGAATAGTCAGCCTGACCCTCTCAAAAGGGCCACGAGCGGAGCCAGCCCCTACCTGCTCATCCAGGCCGGCTTCAGGCGTGGAGCAACGCGTGTCCTCGCTGGACAGGAGCCGCATGGAGTCTCGGGAGACGGGGGTGAGGGGGGCAGAGAGCAGTTCAGGGCTGATGGGGCTGCGCGGGGAGTGGGTGTGGGAGAGCTCTGAGTGGGAGTGGTAGTTGCCCACGTCAGGGGAGGCCGGTTGGGGAGTCGAGGGGTTCCCCAGCTGGGGGGTCGTCCGTCCATCCGTCGATCTGTAGGACCTGAGACAGGAACGTAGTTGAGAATCATAGAATCGTAGAGTCACCAGGTTGGAAGAGACCCATCGGATCATTGAGTCCAACCATTCCCATCAATCAACCTTGTCAAAAAACTCTTCTGCTCCTGCTCCACAGGCAATTCCTCGATGATCCGATGGGTCTTGTCCAACCTGGCGATTCTAAAGAATCGCCAGGTTGGACAAGACCCATCGGATCATCGAGTCCAACCATTCCCATCAATCACTAAACCATGTCCCTCAGCACCTCGTCCACCCGTCCCTTAAACCCCTCCAGGGAAGGTGAATCAACCCCCTCCCTGAGCAGCCTCTGCCAGTGACCAATCACCCTTTCTGTGAAAAATCTTTTCCTAATGTCCAGCCTGACCCTCCCCTGGTGGAGCTTGAGGCCATTCCCTCTCATCCTGTCCCCTGTCCCTTGGGAGAAGAGCCCAGCTCCCTCCTCTCCACAACCTCCTCTCAGGTAGTTATGGAGAGCAATGAGGTCTCCCCTCAGCCTCCTCTTCTCCAGGATAAACACCCCCGACAAGGAATTCTGCAGCCCAGAGGTTCAGCTCAGATTTGTTGCATCTCCACTGCCTCAACGTGACTCTGTGACACTGACACTGCTCTCCTAAGGTTACATGTCCCACACGTCTCCTGCACTGCGAGTGCTGCATAAACACCATGATGAGAGCCACCCTAGGACAAGTGACACCTAAAAATTGGTTTGTCCCTGCCAGGTGCTGCCTGGCAGTTCAAGAACCAAGCGCAGCAGATCACTAACACTGAAAATGAAGCAAGTTCAACTCAGCAGGTCATCTTGAGTGCTTATACACAGCAATCTGCTATGTACCTAGACTCCTAGAACAACCAGGTTGGAAGAGACCCATCAGATCATCAAGTCCAACCATTCCTATCAAACACTAAATCATGTCCCTCAGGACCTCATCTACCCATGAGGCAGGACACACACAAAATGCTCAGCAGATCTGCTGAAGCAGTTCACAAGGAGATCATTTAAGGGCAACCAAGTGAGTATTACCTGGCCCAGGGACTAATGAGGCAAAAAGCAAAGTCTGAAATCCAGGAACAAGAAGTTATATGCCCCGAGAGGCTCTGACAGTTTCTAAAGAAAGACTGGAGTAGAGAACTACCCTATGACAGGAAACGAGGGACTGAGCAAGGATCCGGCTGAGGAGGAAGTTGGGATGTGGCAAACGTCGAGCTGAGCTCAGCCAAGTCATCCTTGGCACAGACGCAGCAGTTACCTCCTGGATTGCGCTGAGGAATTTGGCCAGTGGAGTAGGAACACTGACAACCCCCATGGCTCCTCGCTGGGAGCTGCACTGCTATTTCCCAGCTCTGGGGCAACCTCCATCCTTGGAAGTGTTCACAACACCCACAGCCAATCTGGTCTTCTGCTGGCAACAGCCCTACTGGACCAGAGATGTCTGGAAGGCCTTTCCCACCAGAAATCCTAAACCTGTGAGGATGCTTTGGATTCACCTTAATGACCAAACCATGGAATCATAGAACAATCAGGTTGGAAGAGACCCACTAGATCATCGAGTCCAACCATTCCTATCAAACACTAACCAATGTCCCTCAGCACCTCATCCACCCATTCCTTAAACACCTCCAGGGAAGGTGAATCAACCCCCTCCCTGGGCAGCCTCTGACAGTCACCAATCACCCTTTCTGGGAAAATGTTTTTCCTAATGTCCAGCCTTAACCTCTGCTGGTGGAGTTTGAGGCCATTCCCTCTCGTCCTGTCCCCTGTCCCTTGGGAGAAGAGCCCAGCTCCCTCCTCTCCACAACCTCCTCTCAGGGAGTTGCAGAGAGCAATGAGTTCTCCCCTCAGCCTCCTCTTCTCCAGGATAAACACCCCCAGCTCTCTCAGATGCTCCTCTTCTTCTCCAGCCCCTTCCCCAGCTTCATTGCTCTTCTCTGGACTCACTCCAGAGCCTCAACATCCTCGTTGTGCTGAGGGGCCCAGAACTGACACCAGGATTCGAGGAGCGGCCTCACCAGTGCCGAGTCCAGAGGGAGAAGAACCTCCCTGGACCTGCTGGTCACACTGCTTCTGATCCAAGCCAAGATGCCATTGGCCTTCTTGGCCACCTGGGCCACTGCTGCCTCGTGTTCAGTTGCTGTCAACCAACCCCCCGTCAGGTCCTTCTCCTCCAGGCAGTTTCCAGCCAGACTTCTCCTAGTCTGGAGCTGCCCAGGGTTGTTATCGTACCTGCTGCCCCTTCGCTGGGGGGGCATGCTCGTGCTCCAAAGCCACCGGGCCCGCTCCATCTCTTCACATTTGCCATGCCGAGCAGCAAAGGCCGCATCAGATAAGTCCTCGATCTGGAAGAGGAAGGATACATGGCTTGGTCAGAGCTTCCTTGTATTAAACACGTACCTATGTGTGTTTTTCACAGGACCAGCTACATCATGAATTTAAATAAATGTTTATGCCCACAGGGAGGCAGATGCTATCAGTGAGTGAGAAAGCACCTTGTTAACCTAATTCTGCATTGCTTAGGAAGACATTAAAAACTAAAAAAAGGAAAGCCACTTATTCCAGAATGGAAGCACTCACAGAGGTTTAAAAAATACCATCATTAGCAGTCCAGCTAAAGTAATAACTATAGCAGCATGACTGGTCATGATTTCTTGACTAGATTATGTCATAAACAGATCAGTACCCACAGAGGTCTCCTGACAGCAACCCCACCTCAGAATGAGCTGAAAAGGAACCAACGCCAAGTTGATTTCTGCAGGCAAAGGCAGAAAATTGAGCCATTTTCATAGAATCATAGAACAACCAGGTTGGAAGAGACCTATTGGATCATCGAGTCCAACCATTCCTATAAAACACTAAACCAAGTCCCTCAGGACCTCATCTACCCGTCCCTTAAACACCTCCAGGGAAGGTGAATCAACCACCTCCCTGGGCAGCCTATTCCAATGCCCAATGACCCTCTGTGTGAAAAACTTCCTCCTAATCTCTAGCCTAAATGTCCCCTGGAGGAGCTTGAGGCCATTCCCTCTTGTCCTGTCCCCTGTCACTTGGGAGAAGAGCCCAGCTCCCTCCTCTCTACAACCTCCTTTCAGGTAGTTGTAGAGAGTAATGAGGTCTCCTCTCAGCCTCCTCTTCTCCAGGATAAACACCCCCAGCTCTCTCAGCTGCTCCTCACAGGGCCAGTTCTCCAGCCCCTTCACCAGCTTCGTGGCTTTTGGAGTAAAAAGGAAGAGTGAGACTGCACCTCCTCCCCAAGGAACCGTGTCCCCTCCCTGCTGGCCTCCTCCAGAGATGCAGTTCAGGTGCTACCAAACCATTCCCATATTAACTCAGAAACAACATTTTTCTTACCTCCTCCTTGTCCTCCTCAGGGTTGGCTTTCAGAGAGCTGATGTCCACTTCACGCCAGCTGCAACAAAGCACCAGAGAGCAGTGAGGCCCGAGCAGGGCACAGCGCAGCAGCACAGGCCTCGTGTGCACTACTGTCTTTTAGGAAAGGAAAAATCCAGGCCTGCCACAACGAGCAACATGCTTAGGCTCAGTTTTAGGCCAAATGGCTGCATTTGTCTCCCCAAATGCCTGTGCTATCAGACAATGGTTTCCTCCCCTCCACTGTTCGCCTGCTCCATTCAGCACATCTTTTAGCGGTGGGTTTGCACCTGCTCAGCACAACACTGAGAGACAGGCAGGAGATATCCTTCCGTGTTGGAAGCATCGGGAATGGAGAGCAGGGCTGGCAGCATCCTCCCGCTGCAGCCTTCCCCTCTGCCTCCCTCTCTAGCTCCTGGCACTGGTCTGGCTCAAGCCGCCAAGGGCAGAGGAAGCAGAGCAAATGCTGCAGCGCTTTCTCCTCATCCTCTGGGTCATCAAGAGGCTCCCTCTCTGCCATGCTCTGAACATGGCCTGGAGAGAGCAGGTAGGAGCAGGAAGAATAAAGAAGGAAGTTGGGAAAGAGACTTGGACCCAGCCTGGACACGTGCAGAGCTGGGAAACACCAGGACAGCTGGTTCAGCAGCCTCAGCAGCAGGACAGAGGACACCCAAGATGGCTTTTAATTGCAAAGAGACCTGAGCAGGGTGGCTGTGTTTTTATGCACAAGGGACACTCAGACAGCATATAAGTCTCCATCTATAGCATGACCACAAGGTTTCATAGAATCATAGAACAACCAGGTTGGGAGGGACCCATCAGATCTTCTAGTCCAACCATTCCTATCAAACACTAAACCAAGTCCCTCAAGACCTCATCCACCCGTCCCTTAAACACCCCCAGGGAAGGGGAATCAACCACCTCCCTGGGCAGCCTATTCCAATGCCCAATGACCCTCTGTGTGAAGAACTTCCTCCTAATCTCCAGCCTAAATCTCCCCTGGAGGAGCTTGAGGCCATTCCCTCTCGTCCTGTCCCCTGTCACTTGGGAGAAGAGCCCAGCTCCCTCCTCTCTACAACCTCCCTTCAGGTAGTTGTAGAGAGTAATGAGGTCTCCTCTCAGCCTCCTCTTCTCTAGGCTAAACAACCCCAGTTCTCTCAGCCGCTCCTCATAGGTTCTGTTCTCCAGCCCCTTCACCAGCCTCATCGCTCTTCTCTGGACTCGCTCCAGAGCCTCAACATCCTTCTTGTAGTGAGGGGCCAAGAACTGGACACAGTATTCAAGGAGCGGCCTCACCAGTGCTGAGTACAGAGGGAGAATCACCTCCCTGGACCTGCTGGTCACACCATTTCTGATCCAAGTTTCCCAACTTTCTCTTGCTTCCAAGGAAGAAGAAAGCTCCTTTCCTCACCAGCACATGCAGCCAGAGGGAGCAAACCCTAGGCCAGGTTGAACCCATGAGAAGACAGTCGCACAGTGAAAGGCCGGGACGTGACAGCCCTGCTGCAGCCAGTGATCAGGCTCGTACCTGGGTGTGAGGATCTCTTTGTACTGCAGCTTCTCCACACGAGTCGTCGCAGCGACGGACATTGGGATGACAATGTTGTTAATATCGAATGAACTTTCGCCTCTCCTCCTCCTTGGCTGCTGTAACACAAAGCGAACAATGTGAGAAAGTGTTTTAGGTGTCATTATGTTAAGTCACTGACAGAAGAAGGATGTGGTCTCATAAATGAGGTGAGGTGAAGAGATAGTCACACTGGATGGACTACAGGGAAGAAATCAGATTGTGAAGAGAAAAAATTAGAAGGGCTAAGGCCCAACTAGAAACCAGACTGGCCAAGTCTGTGAAAGATAATAAAATTTTTTTCTATAAATATGTTAACAATAAAAGGAGGACTAGGGAGAATATTCAGTCCCTATTAGATGCAGAAGGATCAACAGTGACAGGGGAGGAGGAAAAGGATGAGGTACTTAACGCCCTCTTTGCCTCAGTCTTTAATTGTAAGGGAAGCTGTTCCCTTTGTGTACAAACCCAGAAGTTAGAGGAGCAGAACAAAGCTCCCATGATCCAAGAGAAGGGGGTTAGGGCCTTGACTGCCCAACTAGACACCCACAAGTCTATGGGGTTGGATGGATCCACCCAAGGGTATTGAGGGAGCTGGCGGATGTGCTGCCAAACCCCTTTCCATCATCTCCCAGTAGCCCTGGCTGACTGGGGAAGTTCCACTGGACTGGAAGCTGATGTTGTATCTACAAGAATCATAGAATCATAGAACAACCAGGCTGGAAGGGACCCATCAGATCTTCTAGTCCAACCATTCCTATCAAACACTAAACCAAGTCCCTCAAGACCTCATCCACCTGTCCCTTAAACACCTCCAGGGAAGGGGAATCAACCACCTCCCTGGGCAGCCTATTCCAATGCCCAATGACCCTCTGTGTGAAAAACTTCCTCCTAATCTCCAGCCTAAATCTCCTCTGGTGGAGCTTGAGGCCATTCCCTCTTGTCGTGGGTCGCAGGGAGGATCCAGGGAACTCCAGGCCTGTCAGTCTCACCTCAGTGCAGGGAAAGTCATGGAACACGTGATCTCGAGTGGAGAGAACAGGAAAAACGGAAGAACTGTGCTGTTTGGAAAGAGCACTTCTCCTCACGTCCTGCAGGGGTCTGGACCCACCACAGGTGACACCACGACAGGGGAGGAACGTGAAGCAGTCAGTTGGGAGCTCACCTCGACTTCTGACAGCTGCACTAAGCCAGACAACTTTCATCCATGTTACACTTTTTGACTAGAATAGATTTTCTAAGACAGAAATTATCTCCATGCGGATCTATTTAAACCTGGCTGAGTACTGGGCGCTCTCCTTCTCTCTGCCCACCCAAAACCCTTCCCCAGGCCTGTGACAGCAGCACCGCCAGCACAGTCTGATACGCAAATGGTCCATCTTAACACCTCAACACTTGTCCAGTTTACCATGTTCTCTGTCTCCTTTGATCCCTGCAGCTTTCAGTGCACAAACAAGCAGGAACCCAGCTGCCAGGGACCTGCCACAGCCAAACTCCAGGATCTGTGTGATGCCAGAGAGTGACAGAGTGGGACGGCAACTATCGCTAGGGCAGCAGGGCAGTTCAACATCTCACTGTCAACAACGATGCTGGACCCACCAGCTGGTCTCTAGGCGTAACTAAGCAGACAAACACGCTCGAACCCAGGAACTGGACCTTGCTGGTGCTGGGGAGGCCAGACCCCGGCACCTGCAATGCTTTTGCAGGGCTCAGCTGCTGAAGGAACGACAATTCCTCTTGTTTTTCTCAATGAGCTTGTGAATAAAGCAGCAGAAAAAGCAGCAAGAGAAGACTAAGCTATGTGTGTGAAGCACAGAGAAACGTTATCTTGACATTCTATAACTGCCGAGAAGAGCTGTCCTCTTCTCCAAACATCTAGCACATTCAAACCAAACTAGCTTTTCAAACCAAACTGCTTGCTGGGTTCTTCAGACACTCGGTGCCACCACAGGGAGCTGCAGTGAGGCCACAGCTTACGACTCTAAAGCAAATTCTGCAGTGAATGAACTCAGCCTGGACCTGGCAGCCCCAGAGCAACAAGCTTAGAGCAAGGACAAGGGCACAAAAAGTTGAGCTGGAAGTGGCGTCCTCAGCTCTGCCGTGAACAGATGCCTCTTAACCACTCTGGTTCCATCATCAGGTTGGAGGAAATCTGCTTTCTTATAATTTGGTCACATTCAACTTAGGCCATGGCACAAACTATTAACTGAAGTGGTCAGACAGAGGCAAAGTCCTCCCCTGGAACACTTCAAGAGTTGATCAAAATTCAGTCCTTTAGTCAAGGGCTTCTGTTAACATGGGTGAGGCACTGATGACGTCTGGTGGAGAAGTTGTGTCATCGATCCACCCCAGAGCACAGCAGGAGGGAGCTATGGTCCTGCTCACCAACAGCTTTTAGACACATGGCTTCACTAAGGTCCCAAATCCTTCAATTGTATGAGGCTGAGTGTGCCTCAGAAGACAGTATAAGATAGGGAACTGCTCAAGTTTACATACAGATGACAGTTAAGATCCCAAACACCCGGACATACCACAGTCCTGTGACTCAGCCCCAACCCCATTTAGAGCCTCTTGTAGCGAAAGCTCTCTCAGTGGAAGCACTGCTGTACTAGCAACAGCACAGAACTGGGGCTCTGTTCATAGAATCACAGAATAACCAGGCTGGAAGAGACCCACCGGATCATCGAGTCCAACCATTCCCATCAATCACTAAACCATGTCCCTCAGCACCTCGTCCACCTGTTCCTTAAACACCTCCAGGGAAAGGGACTCAACCATCTCCCTGGGCAGCCTCTGACAGTGACCAGTGACCTTTGCTGGGAAAATTTTTTTTCTAATGTCCAGCCTGAAGCTCCCCTGATGGAGCTTGAGGCCATTCCCTCTCGTCCTGTCCCCTGTCCCTTGGGAGAAGAGCCCAGCTCCCTCCTCTCCACAACCTCCTCTCAGGGACTTGCAGAGAGCAATCAGGTCTCCCCTCAGCCTCCTCTTCTCCAGGATAAACACCCCCAGCTCTCTCAAACGTTCCTCATAAGGCCTCTTCTCCAGCCCCTTCACCAGCCTTGTTGCTCTTCTCTGGACTCACTCCAGAGCCTCAACATCCTTCTTGTGGTGAGGGGCCTAGAATTGACCCCAGGAATCAAGGAGCGGCCTCACCAGTGCTCTTCCACTTCTCTTCCTGGCATCCCCAGACAACTTCAGAAATCAAATCTTGCACATGGAGCAAAGCCAGGGGACTACCGAGAAGAGGAACATTACTTGCAGCTACTGAGCTGACAGTGAACACGTAATTGCAGCTGACTGGCTCTCTGCATGCCCAAAATCAATCCAGGCCCCTCAGGAGACCCAAAGTTGGCGTTAAAAAACGGGTCCAGCAGGGGAAGAGAAATACTGAGCACCCTCATGCTGAAGGCACCTGAACTGATTGTAAGCTGAGACTGCCTGGAGGAGCTGAGCTCAGAAACCTTTCCAGAAAGGCAGCAGATACTTACAGCTGCGCTGGAGGTGCCCTGTGAACTGGAACTGGCAGGAGCGGAGCCTTCTGAGGACGTGGACAGTTGCCGGGGTAGAGGGCTGTGAGGTGTGGGGGTCGCAGCTGCTGGGAAGTAGCTTGGGCCACTGATGTCTGCGTGATGCTTCAACACTGCGCAAGGAGAAAGGGAGAAAACGAGGCATGACATTAGTAAAAATAACGACGAGGGGTGGCGGTGGTGGAGAGAAAAGGGCCTTGTGCACCAGAAATGGCCGGTGCTGAGGAGCACTTTGCATGAAAGAGAAGCACCTTCTGATGGCGGCTGCCAGCCTGGGGAAGAAGCAGTTAGAGCACACGAGTTGTCGCTGCAGTGATGCTAAGGCCCAGAAGCAGCGTGTTCCCCCTTCTCCAAGGCCAAAGTGGGGGGAGAGGCTGAGTATGCAGCAAAGCCCAAGCTCCCCCCGAGAGAGCTGGCCCTGGGCGCCTACCTTCACTCCTCTCAGATGAGCAGTCTCGCAATCGCTTTTTGTCATGGGCAGGAGGCTGGACAAGCGAGCGCTCTGGCGCTCTCTCGGCCTTGGACACGGCCGTAAAATCGTCTAAAGGTGGCCTGTGTGCCTTGTCTGCTTGGATTTTTTGATGTGAGCGCTCTGAGGAGGGGAACAGAGAAAGAGCTATGAAACACCTGTTTTCACCTCTCTTTCTGCTGGCACAGGAGACTTGGGCAGAGTTTATGAGCTCCGTAAATCAAGACAGGTCAGGCCCAACACCATCGGGGCGCTGGAGAGACACAGTCAGAGCGGAACAAGCTCTAGTACTGCCCGTGTCACCGTGAGCACAGCCTCACACTGAGCAATAGGAGGTCCCTATGTACTCAGAGTAGCCTGAACATCACAACCTGCCCACGTTTCAGCCCTGACGTGTGGTACCACGGCCTCAGTCCTGAGAATGTAATGGGAAAGGTCTCCTGCTCTTCTCTCCTCCCCGATCGCATGGCTTTTGGGTACAAAACAGAGCAATGTTTGCACAGGCAGCAGAGGCAGGGAGGACACTTACTGGCTGCAGTGAAGAAGGAGTTCACCAGCTTGTGACGGTCCTTACGAGCAGGGTCGGACAGGCTGCTGGGAGGCATGGATGCTCGGTGCTTGAGCGAGAGCTTTTTGGGAGCTTTAACTTTCTCGTAGGGTTTGTTCTGCCACTGAGATTTCAACATGCTCTGGAAGTGCAAGCTCGTCGGCACATCTGCAGAGAGATACGAGGCACAACGTTCAACTTAACTAAACGAGGCACCAGAAGGCTGCAGCACCACAAGCCTCTTCCAGTCCCCTGATAAGTACAGCCCTCAACAAACACACAGGCACTGACTGTGAAACCCAGGAATGCCGACACCTTCCTCACGTTCAGTAAGAAAATGCAATGTTAGGACAATTCTAATCCAAAACTCTGAGAGAAGCACATTCCCATAGGACTCGCAGCCCAAGTGTATCCTGCCTGGAGAACGAAGCCTTTGTCAGAAAAACCACACGTCTTTACCACTGAAAGTATCTCGTGTGCTGCCATGTTCAGCTCTGCTATCTCAGATCTGACTTCCAAGAGCCTGAGATATCTCAGCACATCACATCTACGCAGGTACAGGCTGGAAGAGAGAGATTCAGCTTAAATCCTCAACTGCAGGTTAAACCAAAAGCCAACCAAGTACTGTATGATGTTAATCTGCCTGGTGTGGCATCTCAGTCCTCCAATAAAAGCTGTGCTAAAGGAACACACTTCAGAGGCAACAAGAGCAGAAGCTCTGCTGCTCACCAGGGGCTCCTGGGCAAGGGTCGGGTCACACAGCCACCTGTGAGCAACCAAAGACATGGGTAATTGATGCATTTTGAGTCTGAAGTTTCTATGCATACTACAGATCCCAGTAATGCAGAGGACGCAGCCCTGTGCAACCCTACAGTCTCACGACAAGCACAAGTAAGGTTGAACACTAGGAAATGCAGCAGACACTGCCTCTGCTCACATCCCTCAAGTTTCATTTCTCCCAAATCCCATACAGACTTGCACTGCTAACCTCTGCCAAAAGACAGAAAGCAAAGGAGATTATTCATAGAATCACCACCAGGTTGGAAGAGACCCACCGGATCATCGAGTCCAACCGTTCCCATCAATCACTAAACCATGTCCCTCAGCACCTCATCCGCCCATCCCTTAAACCCCTACAGGGAAGGTGAATCAACCCCCTCCCTGGGCAGCCTATTCCAATGCCCAATGAACCTTTCTGTGAAAAATCTTTTCCTAATGTCCAGCCTGGTGGAGCTTGAGGCCATTCCCTCTCGTCCCGTCCCTTGGGAGAAGAGCCCAGCTCCCTCCTCTCCACAACCTCCTCTCAGGGAGTTGTAGAGAGCAATGAGGTCTCCCTTCAGCCTCCTCTTCTCCAGGATAAACACCCCCAGCTCTCTCAGATGCTCCTCTTCTTCTCCAGACCCTCACTATCTTCATTGCTATTCTCTGGACTTGCTTCAGAGCCTCCACATCCTTCTTGTGCTGAGGGGCCCACAACTGACCCCAGGATTCGAGGAGCGGTCTCACCAGTGCCAAGTCCAGAGGGAGAAGAACCTCCCTGGACCTGCTGGTCACACTGCTTCTGATCCAAGCCAAGACGCCATTGGCCTTCTTGGCCACCTGGGCCACTGCCTCATGTTCAGTCGGCTGTTGACCAACACCCCCAGGTCCTTCTCCTCCAGGCAGCTTTCTAGACAGACCTCTCCTAGTCTGTAACTCTGCATAGGATTGTTAGTGTATTCAGTGTATTTCTTCTGCAGACAGGTTAAGCAGACTGTAAAAAAAATTAACTGGACTAGCAAACCACTCCACAGTCCCACAAACAAGCCTTCCTTTCATGCTCACAGCTTCAGACTTCAGATCTGATCACCAAATACCACTGCTTTAAGTCTCCTCCAAGACCCAGCTCTCTTTCGTGTGCCTGAGGGCCTGAATCCTAGTTCAGGAAAGCACCGAAATATTGAGGTTTCAGAGAAATAAATTCATCTTCTCACAGCTACATCCACGATCATTATAAAGCAGCATTCATGCTTTGACATGCCACCTATCTGCTCTTCTCCAGAGCAGCAGGACAGGCAGCCTGACACAAGCTCACACTGCCACAACGAGGAGTTACGAGCACCAAGATGAGCATCACGGCACAAACATCCCTCCTCCACATCTGTCAAGCTCAAGTGACACTTTCACAAGGACTCTGAAGCAACCCTGAGCAGAGATGAACCTTCCCAGGTCCTGCTCATAGAATAAAGCTCCTCCCTCTGCAGAAGGGATGTGGAGACAATTAGGAGCAGCCATAGGATTTAGAAACTGAATCCAGATGATCTCAGAGGGCGAGCTGAAACGATTCAAGCCCTGTCAGTAGTCTCAATGGTTTTTCTCTGAATGCCTCCTGAATTTCCCCAATGCCAGGGACTGGAAAGCCCCAGCACATCCGGGCAGGGAACAGGACGGAGAGAGCTGGCAGAGCGCAGGCTGGAGGTGGCAGTTACTAACCGTGGGACCCTGACTCTCTGTGGGAAAGGCAGGACAGCTGCATTTCAAGCATTTTGATGGTTAAAGCTGTGATTTAGCTTCATCTCTGTGCTAAGGCAGAGCTATCACAGCACAACTATAGCTCTACTCATTACGGAGACGTGTCCTGAAGAACAGAGAGCAGCCAAGTCAGGCCCTAAGGACACTGCCAGCAAGGCTGCAACAGCATTGTGCTGAAATGGTCTCAGTTCAGGCCTCTTCTCTGGTATTTTTTGCTTTCTTTTGAAAATTTTTCCCATCCCAGAAGCCTGCACAGACAGTTTGGAGGGAGAGAGAAAATCCAAGACAAAAGAGTCAGCAGAAAATGCCTTATTTGCTGGTTTGTCACTGCCCTGCTGTCGGGGTCCGTGCAGCGAGTGACACCATCGCTCCTCCACGCCGAGCAGTGCAGGCCTCCCAGGGACCGGCAGATGGCAACCACCCCGAGCCTGAGCACCCCGGCTCTCATCCTCCCCACCAAGGTTATTACATCATCTGAAAATTCCCAGAGAGAAACCAGATGAACCAGAAAAAAACCATCAACCCTGAGAGGAAGAGGACAAAGCACTTGCGAAGCACAAGTGCAAGGGGTTAAAAGCCACCATGCCTGTTCCCTGCTTGCCAGAAGAATAAAAATGATCTTTTTCCTCTGGCAATTTTGCCCTTGGCTAACAGCACAAGGGAATCCCCAGCTGTTAGCACTGGAGGAGCCCTGGAGAGAGGTTCAAATGGAAGTCAGCACAGCTCCCGGCTCCAAGGCTCTGGCTCCACCAAGCAGCCTTTCAAGCTTCCCTACAAAGTCTGACCTGTCCATCAATCCAGACAGTTCACTTTCAAGGTGAGTCCCCAGAATCATCACCAACAGCAACCTGGGCTAACACTGCAGGTAGGGAGACACTGCAATGCACACCAGGAATGTCAGCAAAAGCCAATTCCCTACCTGGACAGATGTTTGGACAGGGAATCACAGAATCATAGAACAACCAGGTTGGAAGAGACCCACCAGATCACTGAGTCCAACCATTCCTATCAATCACTAACCCATGTCCCTCAGAACCTTGTCCATCCATCCCTTAAACACCTCCAGGGAAGGTGAATCAATCCCCTCCCTGGGCAGCCTATGCCACTGCCCAATCACCCTTTCTGTGAAATACTTTTTCCTAATGTCCAGCCTGAACCTCCCCTGGCAGAGCTTGAGGCCATTCCCTCTGGTCCTGTCCCCTGTCCCTTGGGAGAAGAGCCCAGCTCCCTCCTCTCCACAACCTCCTTCACCATCACCCATCACCCTCCTCTCTCCAACCTCCCCATCACCTTCACCATCATCTCCATCACCCTCCTCTCTACAACCTCCTGGGGAAAAGCATCCCCATCCCCCAAACTCAACCCTAGCAAAACTACATTAACTATCAGGGAAGGAGCGAGGAAGAACGAGTTAATCAGAGGGAGAGAGGGTGGGGAATGAGCATTTCTGTACTGGTGTTTTAAGCTTTACACCACAGAGTTTTAGAAACTAAGTTCTCAATCTCACTCAGACAGAACAGATCTCTTAGCAAGGAGCTGGCTGCAGCTGACGCTGGGAAAATGGAAAGTGAATCCTGGATGAAATGATGTGACTGGTGGCCATGCTGCAGCAGCATCCAAGGGGTTTCCTCTGTGCTGCCCAGGGTATTCGATCTAACACAGAACCATGGCTTTGGGGGTGGGGATTGAATTTTTAAAAATAGTGTAAATTCGCTGTTTTAGTCTGTTTTAAAGATAGTGTGAGAGAAAGATGCCAGATGAATTGCCCCCAGACACCCTGTGTGTTTCCTGCTGTCCCAGGAAGTTTGTGCAAGGCTGGAATTTAAACACAAACACATACATGAGCCTGGGGTCTTAACCATGTGCTTTCTACCCTTGGCAGAAGCAGGGACAAACACCTTCTTCCCAACATCACCAGTTATGGTTTGCACCTCAAGCAGCCAGGTGCCACCAGCACAGAACAGAGCTGCTATGAGCTCTTTACTGCCTGGTTCACTCATTTGTGGTCCTGTATGTTGCGATCAGAGGAAAAAGATGACAGATGGGACACTGATCTGAGGCAGGCTGGTAGATTTTTGGGAAAGAACAGGCTTGTTTTTCGTTTGGCAGCTTAGCAAGCAACAGACTGTGGAAACTACTCCTTGTCCCTCAAGAAAAGTCCCTACATATGAAATTCATAAATACTTGCTGCCAGAGACATTAGTTAGAATCACAGAATCATAGAATAACCAGGTTGGAAAGGACCCACTGGATCATTGAGTCCAACCATTCCCATCAATCACTAACCCATGTCCCTCAGCATCTCGTCCACCCGTCCCTTAGACCCCTCCAGGGAAGGGGAATCAACCCCCTCCCTGGGCAGCCTCTGCCACTGCCCGATGACCCTTTCTGTGAAAAATTTTTTCCTAATGTCCAGCCTGAACCTCCCCTGGTGGAGTTTGAGGCCATTCCCTCTCGTCCTGTCCCCTGGGAGAAGAGCCCAGTTCCCTCCTCTCCACAACCTCCTTTCAGGTAATTGTTCCTCTTAATGATCATTAACCATGATGCTGTAACCAAGGGAAACTAGTGTCTTAGTGGGAACATCCCTACTGCAGCCTCTGACCCAGGAAAGATCACATACGATTCCTTATAAGATCAAAAGTATTTCCTGTGACTCAAACCAATCTGCAAATAATTTTATACAGACGAATAAACTCCATGGAAGCAAGTGTTTTTCAAGTGCTTTACAGCTGCACGGAGAGCAGCCCAAGGGCCAGTGCAAACTCCCAGGCACTGCTTGGCTTCTCCACTTTGAGAGAGGCTCCAGCTCAGGACCCCAGCAGAGCAGACTGCAGGTGCAATGCTTCCCCAGACCATTCTGCCCCAGGAAAGGCTCTGCTCTTGAAAATACTTGCAGGTAAACACACGTGGTCATCTTCAACCAGATCTGTACTCCCTCTGGAAGTGCAGGACGGAGAAGCAGGCTCGGGAGCACATCCAAGCGTCCCTTGTAACCCACCTCAGGCCTCAGTCTCACAATACCCGCCCCGGCAGCTTTGTGAGCGCTGTGCTTACCGTCTGGGAACGACAGGACAGGGTGGATACAGGAATCCAGCTGGGAGAGGCGCTCCAGCAAAGGAGCATCGTACTGGATTTCCAGAGTGGCCGAGCTTCGAGTGCCACACAGAGCACAGGAAGGGTTCACATCACAGCTACATTGCACCAGGTTGTTACGATGGACCTGGAAAGGGGAAAGAGAAGAGGATCAACATACCTGAAGTCAACTAGTCCAAGGGCTCTCTTCACGCTTGACAGCTAATGACAAACATCTTAAAGGCTGTGGGGTTTTTTTTTTAATTATTTTTAAAAAACTTGTTTGTTTAGGCTGAACTCACGAAAGGACACACTCACTTTGCACAAGAACAGCTGAGAACTACTACTCACATGCACAGACAATTTAACATCTACTAAAATTGACTACAAGTGTTTGATTTTATCTAGGTTGAAATGGGATTTTTAAAAGACATGAGGCTGCGCTATTTGGTTGCCGGAAAGGGGGAAAAAAGCCACTTTGAGTTTGGATGGGTCAGAGAATCATCACTATATGCCAAGAGTGAACACCTACACGTGCACCTTTACGGAGTGAAAAGGGGTGTTTCTCAGCCTTACTTCCTAAACCAGGACAGCCTTTTGGTTCATAGTTAGAGACTCAATTTGTATGAAACCACTGCAGGCAGATGCACAACTGGATGTAAATCCCATACGTAGAGAAGAGCCTACCATTCCCCATCAGAATGGGAGGACCTAGCAAACCAGATCCTGCAGAAATCTGCTGTGACTCTAGTATTATTCCAATAATTTCCATTTGGGAAGATGAATGATGCAAGATTTGAATGGTGGAAGAGATTATGGAGTCATAGAATCACCAGGTTGGAAGACACCCACTGGATCATTGAGTCCAACCATTCCCATCAGTCACTAAACCATGTCTCTGAGCACCTTGTCCTTAAACACCTCCAGGGAAGGTGACTCAGTCCCCTCCCTGGGCAGCCTATGCCAGTGCCAAATCAACCCTTTCTGCGAAAAACTTTTTCCTAATGTCTAGCCTAAACCTCCCCTGATGGAGCTTGAGGCCATTCCCTCTCATCCTGTGCCCTGTCCCTTGGGAGGAGAGCCCAGCTCCCTCCTCTCCACAACCTCCTCTCAGGGAGTTGCACAGAGCAATGAGGTCTCCCCTCGGCCTCCTCTTCTCCAGGATAAACACCCCCAGCTCTCTCAGATGCTCCTCTTCTTCTCCAGACCCTTCACCAGCTTCATTGCTCTTCTTTGGACTCGCTCCAGAGCCTCAACATCCTTCTTGTGGTGAGGGGCCCACAACTGACCCCAGGATTCAAGGAGTGGTCTCACCAGTGCCGAGTCCAGAGGGAGAAGAACTTCCCTGGACCTGCTGTGCCTTAGGAAATAAGGCTGGAACTGGGAAGGGCTGCAAGGACCTTGAAGGAAAGGGTTGGAGTCCCACTCATGATTACACATCAAGAGAAACCACCTAAAATACCTCAAACACCTTCACTGAGGGCAAATGTAACAAGTAGACGCTTCAGTGACTAGTGAAGAAGAGGAAGAGGGAACGGAGCAGCAGTTCTGCCCAGAGGGTCAGGTGGTTGTTACTAACCAGTGAAGAGGCATGAATCACCAGTTTCGTACCGCGACTGAGAATTAACACCCTGTGGGGCTTTTCAAACAGGAAAGCTGTGCAAGACACATGAGGTAATCCTACTGCCCTGCTCGGCGCTGCTGATGTCAGCTGCAGGGCTGCACCCAGTTTGGGGGCCGTATTTCAAGAGATGTGTGCACCCAACAGGGAGGAAAACAGCAAAGAAATTACAAGATACAAACTAATGTCTCCATTTTGCAAACCCAGAAAGGCCTATGGCGTGTTTAGTGCAGAGATGACCATGTTACAAATTACATCAACTTTAACACTTCAAGGAGAGCTTCTGGAGCAATGAGGAGAGCAAGAAGGACTCACACTACAGGCCATGACTTTAAATGGCAGCCAAGGCAGCTTATATTAGAGATTTCATAGAACAACCAGGTTGGAAGAGATCCACTGGGTCATCAAGTCCAACCATTCCCATCAATCACTAACCCATGTCCCTCAGCACCTCGTCCACACGTCCCTTAAACACCTCCAGGGAAGGCGAGTCAACCACCTCCCCGGGCAGCCTCTGCCAATGCCCAATGACCCCTTCTGTGAAGAAAATGTTTTCCTCATGTTCAGCCTGAACCTCTCCTGGTGCATCTTGAGGCCATTCCCTCTCGTCCTGTCCCCTGTCACTTGGGAGAAGAGCCCAGCTCCCTCCTCTCCACAACTTCCTTTCAGGTAGTTGCAGAGATCAATGAGGTCTCCCCTCAGCCTCCTCTTCTCCAGGCTCATTTGTTTGGCTTTGCTATCTGAAAAACAAGACTAGCTGAGCACTTACAGGAGGTTTAGACAAACTGGTGGACTCAGCAGGAGCATGAAGCCTTCTGCTCTGGGGTGCGGGGATGCTGTGGGCAACTGCAAGACATCCCTTTCCATCCTGTTCCTCAAGATCTGTTTGCAACCCAACACAGGCTAAAGACCCATTCACAGAATCACAGAATCACCAGGTTGGAAGAGACCCACCAGATCATCGAGTCCAACCATTCCTATCAAACACTAAACCATGTCCCTCAGCACCTCATCCACCTATCCCTTAAGCACCTCCAGGGAAGGTGAATCAACCCCCTCCCTGGGCAGCCTCTGACGCTGCCCAATCACCCTTTCTGGGAAAAACTTCCTCCCAATGTACAGCCTGACCCTCCCCTGGTAGAGCTTGAGGTCATTCCCTCTCATCCTGTCCCTTGGGAGAAGAGCCCAGCTCCCTCCTCTCCACAACCTCCTCTCAGGGAGTTGCAGAGAGCAATGAGGTCTCCCCTCAGCCTCCTCTTCTCCACGATAAACACCCCCAGCTCTCTCAGACGCTCCTCTTCTTCTCCAGCCCCTTCACCAGCCTTGTTGTGCTTCTCTGGACTCACTCCAGAGCCTCAACATCCTTCTTGTGGTGAGGGGCCCACAACTGAACACAGGATTCGAGGTTGGGTCTCACCAGAGGGAGACCTTTAAGCCTCTTTTCTTTCCTGCAGGGCATCTCTTGACTTAAAAATTTCAAGTGTGTTGCACTCAGGTTAAAACATTAGGCACACAGCTATGACTGATCTGTGCTGAAACTCTCCAGTTGTAATTGCTGGTCACAGCAATCCAAAACAATTTGGTGCTAGGAAGAGAGTGTGGTCAACTGGACAGGCTATTTCTGGACCGTGAGCCAGCTGTCCCTCAGCTTTCTCTCCAGTAACTGGAGGAGCCCACACAAATCCTCTGCTATCTGGCACATCTTCTATCCCTTGGAACTGATCTTTGGAGCCATCTCTGATTATCGAATGCATTTGATGAATACAGTCAAAAACTGAAAATTAACAGATGCTTCTTCAAACACCAAGTGCACACGACAACACCACCTACGGGACAGTTTAAAAATCTTCCAGGTCACTGAAGATCTTTCAGGCAGTCATTGCAGAGGTCTACCAGAAACACCCGAGATAAAACTGCAGATGAATAATCAGTTAAAGCTAACTCAGCTGAGTGAGAGCCTGCTTGGCTCAGAAAAATGTTGCTTTGTGAGCATCTCTATAAAGCTCTAGCACCTACAGAGTGAAAGCCTCAAACTCTTATGGTAAAAGTGTGACTTGAAACACTGACTCAAAGGGTAAGCGGATTTTTGCCCTCTACGGTTCTGCAATCATGAAGAGAAAAGGTCTTCATTTCCTCCAACTCTCTGTTCTCCAACTGACAGTTTAAAGCCTTCTTAAGAGAAATGAATGAGAATGAAGCATACCCTTTCCTCTTATAGGGAATAAACTGTATTTCCACTGAACTGAATTCTGCCTAAGGGCAAAGGAAGATGATGTGGCGAGCAGCATAAAATAAAAAAAAGACCAAACGATCCAGGGAAAGTCTTGGCATTCAGTGATTCGAACTTAAGCAGCGGAAGCAACGCAATCACCTCGACAAGCCTTTTGCAAGACACCCCACACACGCCTGATCAGGTGACTGCACTCTGTCTGCCTCAAGCAAGCAGCAACAAGCTCCTGGTGCTGTGCTAATTCCTGTGCCCAGTCAAGGTTTCCTGATGCTTGACATTTCCGAGTCCCTTTCCACGGCTCAGACTGTGCCACACTGAACAGTCTGTGTGGCCTGAAGTTCACCTCAGGCTGGTCGGTTTGAGGATCCCACCCTGGAGCTCAGTATGTCCCCTACCCTGTGACAGCTCCTAAAAGTCTCCAACAAGTTGAGGACTTCTCCTTCGTTTCTCCTTTACTTCTCCAACAGCCTTTGAAGCCTCAATGTCCTCCTCTTCCTCCCCATTTTCTTCCCTCTCTTAATAACCACAAACACTCCCAGAGCAGGGAGAACTCTTCATGGAAAGCGCTAAAGCAGACTGGGCCAAGATATCACCCCCCAACCAAGCTCTGTGGTGCAGAGCTTTAAAAACCCCAACAGCACTGACCTTTTTGGAAAGAGGCATGATGCTGCTAGGTCGAACAAGCCGTCGCTTCTTACAGCTCAGGACTGGGCGCGTGCGAGCTGCTACATACGTTCCATCCAAAGACGAAGAAACCACGTTCAGTCGTTGCTTTTTATGCAAGAGCTCGTCAGCTTCCTGGCCATCTCCCTGAGCGTGTTCTGCCAGGCCAGGCTGAAGACTGAGACGACAGAAGAACACAAAAGGCACCATTATTCATTCAACCATCCCACCTCACCCGGAGGTACCAGTCAGGTTCAGGATTCAGACCTTGGCAAACACTCTGAGTTTAAAGCACTGCAGTTTCACCAGACAGTAACTTTTTACTGAACCCACCCTATTATTTGCTTTTACACCGGTCACTTTCCACACTCCCCTACAACTGACCCCCTGACAAAAGGTCTGATCAAAAAATAACACGTAAGGCTGGACAGAGATCAAGACCAAAAGTCTCTAGATCTGGATGGTTTTCATCTAGAATTCAGCTTCCACCAAAATTACAGCTCAGGGAATCTTAAGACAATAGGTTCTCATGAGTGTAAATACCAGAGAGCACAAGATAGAATCACAGAATCACCAGGTTGGAAGAGACCCACAGGATCATCGAGTCCAACCATTCCCATCAATCACTAAACCATGTCCCTCAGCACCTCATTCACCCGTCCCTTAAACACCTCCAGGGAAGGTGATTCAACCTCCTCCTTGGGCAGCCTCTGCCAGTGACCAATCACCTTTTCTATGAATTTTTTTTCCTTATGTTCAGCCTAAATCTCCCCTGGTGGAGCTTGAGGCCATTCCCTCTCATCCTGTCCCCTGTCCCTTGGGAGGAGAGCCCAGCTCCCTCCTCTCCACAACCTCCTTTCAGGGAGTTGTAGAGAGCAATGAGGTCTCCCCTCAGCCTCCTCTTCTCCAGGATAAACACCTCCAGTTCTCTCAGCTGCTCCTCTTGCTCTCCAGCCCCTTCCCCAGCTTCGTTGCTCTTCTCTGCACTCACTCCAGAACTGAACACAGTACAAGTTCGTAGCCTGTTCCCACTGCTCTGGAGCAGCGTCCCTCCCTCCCTCCCTCCTGGAGGCAGTGAGCTGCTGCAGCAGTGCTGCCAATGCTCCTCCAAGCACCAGGCACACAAGGGTTTTTGAGTGGCTTGACCCTGAAATCATCCCATAGCACGGGAGAATTTCTTTCACTTACACAACAACAACAGCCTTGAGAAACAAAAATTTGGGAAGTCTTACTCCACATATCAATGCAATTTGGGGTCCTCAGTATCTCCAGAAAAGTGAGCAAGGGTTAAAGATACTTATATAAAATAATTGCAAGAGGGGCACTCATACCACTGAATCACAGTTTGCAAGTGCATTAAAAATACCCTTAACGTAACAATTTTGAACATGCTGGTTGCATAGTTGCTTGCAGGGCTCGTTCATGTAAACACAGCTTGGTTTAATACCATTTTCACAAAAAAACAATGCGGTAGAAATCCTGAAGCAAGCAATCTCCTCCAGAATGTTTCCAGGCATGATCTGCTACTACCAAATTTTTTTTCAAAAAGAAACCATTTCTACTGTTCCCAACACAGTCACCACCCATCAGCACACCACAGGCTGGATTCCAGGGACTCCATCAAGATTAAAAATCAAGATCTTCCTTGAGAATGCAAACAACTTACGTGTTAATAACTCCATTGACGGGTCTTGGTGCTCCACAGGGCTTGGCAGGAAGGGATTCAGGAGTACTCGCAGCAGAAACACCAACGTTCTCGAGTGGCTGGGATCCAGGAACACTCTATGGGAGGATAAGAAAGATCATAAAATAATTTGAAGAGCTTTTTAAATAGCCACAGTTTCTTTAATCCCAGGTTTTAGTTGAGGATTCTGCACCATCGACATGGATTTCCACACAGGACTTCAAAACACGGGTTCTGAAGTCACTATGTGAACAGGAGACATACAGATTTCTTAGGGAGCAAGAACATGAATACCAAAGGGCAGTTTCAATGTGAGGTAAAAAGGACTTCGATTCCCCTCAGGCAACCACTAAGGAGCACGAAAGACTGGGTTCTTTAAGGAGATTTCAGCATTTTGTCTCAAGAGTGCAAAGAAGTCCATAACCACCTGTGAACCTCACAGGCGCCTTCTGAAGTGTGCGGCTGAGCTCTAGGCCACGCGGCTGCAAGCTCTCCTCTAAGCACACAGGGAAACAGGAGGAGAGGGAGAGGAGAACAGACTCGCAAGACTGAATTTGCATTTTCACAAAACACCTGTGCAAATATGGTCCGAATAGCACTTTAAAAGTGTTTCAGATGAGCACACACACAAGCTGTGGGGTTTGGATATATATTTTGGATTCTATATCAAACTAAGGTTGCTTAATAAGCACAAAACCAGAAACATCTTTCTGGCGGAGTAAATAAGACCAAAGCCAGACACAGAGCTCCTCAATCCATTCTACTTTAGGTGTGAAATGCACACGTGCTCTGCAGTGCACCAAACTCTACACATCTCCCACAGCTCCACAAGTGGCTTCGACAGTGGGGCTACCCCCTCTGCTTCCAAGCACACATGGGGCTTTGTACCTCCTGCCAGAGATACTCCTGCTCTCTGCCCTGCCAGTGTGGTCCCCCACGTTCATACCCCTGGCACTAATCACCCCCAGTCTCACCCCTGCAGCCCCTCTCTGTTTTCATACAACCATAGAACAACCAGGTTGGAAGAGACCCACTGGATCAGAGCCCAACTATTCCCATCAATCACTAACCCATGTCCCTCAGCACCTTGTACACCCGTCTCTTAAACACCTCCAGGGAAGGTGAATCAATCAGCCCTCTCCCTGGGCAGCCTCTGCCAATGCCCAATCACCCTTTCTGTGAAAATTTTTTTCCTAATGTCCAGCCTGAACCTCCCCTGGTGGAGCTTGAGGCCATTCCCTCTCGTCCTGTCCCCTGCCCCTTGGCAGAAGAGCCCAGCTCCCTCCTCTCCACAACCTCCTCTCAGGGAGTTGCAGAGAGCAATGAGGTCTCCCCTCAGCCTACTCTTCTCCAGGATAAACACCCCCAGCTCTCTCAGCCGCTCCTCACAAGGCCTGTTCTTCAGCCCCTCCCCCAGCTCCTCCTCAGGGCTAAGCACCTTTTCTTCCTATGCCCATTGCCAGTGTCTCTCTGCCTGGGTTTCCCCTCTGGAAAGGGTAGGGGGACATTTCAAGTATGATCAAAAAGAGACCCAAGAAAAGTTCTGATTTTTCTACACAGTCGTCCCTTCAGCCAGGCCCCTACTCATCACACGCTCCATCTCAGGAGCATCAGCACTGCATCAACTGCATCAATTAAAGCCCTCCCTGCAATCGCTCCCCCAGCCCGATGATCCGAAATCAGGTATGGCAGTGCTGGACTAAAGGTTTCCAGACCAGCAGAGACTTGACTTGCAAAGGGAAAAGCGATTTCTAACGAGACAAATTCTACCCACTTCCTCTTTAAGGAACTTTGCTGGGTTTTCTACACTTCTGCTAAAGCAGAGGGTTGCTCCAGGGGAGGAGAAGAGACAGGATCAGACCAACAGGCTCATCTCCGTTATGCAGTCTGAGCACACAGACACAGGAGCGAGATCAGAAGCGTTACACAAGCAAAACGTGGCACCCTGGTGAGGCAAAGTCAGTGCAGGAGCTGAACGTTTTCCCTCTGGTTTCCAGAAGCTTGGCAAGGCCAAGCCTTCACGTGACACCTCTGCCAAAGCTACCCGCAGTTCAGAGGGGCAAAACCCCATGACTCATAAGCTTTTACAAAAATACTCTTGAAATAGGGTATTAATTTCCTTCAGTAGGTGTTGACTGAGGAAGATCTCTAAGAACTGTCTCTGGCTTGGTGGTTGAAGGTAGCAATAGAGGGTGACCCCTCTGTTTCCAGTAGAGCGGTTGGAAAGCATCAATCCGCAGTCTATTTATCAGAAACAGCCTGGGCTCACCTTATCACACCCTAACAGGGCCCCTGCGGGAGAACTGAAGGAACAAAGAGGACTGGAAGAACTGACACTTTCAGCGTCCAGAGCAGTTGCAGAGGTCTTGCACCAGCTCTCCCTGGCTGCACTCCCACTGCTGTTCCTATCTCCAGGGCCAGGCTGGGATCCAGAGGAGTGTTCCTCACACCAGGATCACGTTGATACTCCAGTCTGAGTTCTCCTGTATTTCAGGTGTGTATGGGGTCTGGAAGTCCAGGTCTTTAGTATCCCTAGGACTCTTAAGGGGTGTTACAGGTTCCACTTCAGCACACTGACTTGTGTACGTGAAATCAGGAGCCTGTGGACCATCAGGGTCTTGTGCAGCCATAAAGCAGCTGTGTGCCAGCAGGCAGGCTCCACACCGGAGAATCACAGAACCACCAGGTTGGAAAAGCTCCACCAGATCATCAAGTCCAACCATTCCTACAGGGAATGAACCCTGTACCCCCAAAGAATCCAAACCAAACTAGACAGGTTCAGACCTTCACCTATGGCTAGGTACAAACCCCTAACATAGGGAAAGACTTATCAACACATTCCCCCAATATCTTGTCTCTTTTGCTATTAAAAATGTGACCTGCCTCTCCGCCCTCCCCACTAGACTAGCAAGAGAGCTGAGAAAGCTGAGGGTGTTTATCCTGGAGAAGAGGAGGCTGAGGGGAGACCTCATTGCTCTCTGCAAGGAGGCTGAGCTCTCTGCAAGGCTCCCTGAAAGGAGGTTGTGGAGAGGAGGGAGCTGGGCTCTTCTTCCAAATGACAGGCGACAGGACTTGAAGGAATGGGCTCAAGCTCCACCAGGGAAGG
Source organism: Coccyzus lansbergi (assembly GCA_033558105.1). Taxonomy (NCBI): domain Eukaryota; kingdom Metazoa; phylum Chordata; class Aves; order Cuculiformes; family Coccyzidae; genus Coccyzus; species Coccyzus lansbergi. Next base: position 68,378 of record JAUMJK010000758.1, on the reverse strand, counting down.
TTCAGACTGGACATTAGGAAAAAATGTTTCACAGAAAGGGTGACTGGTCACTGGCATAGGCTGCCCAGGAAGAGGGTTGATTGATTCACCTTCCCTGGAGGGGTTTAAGGGACGGGTGGACGAGGTGCTGAGGGACATGGGTTAGTGTTTGATAGGAATGGTTGGACTTGATGATCCGGTAGGTCTCTTCCAACCTGGCTGTTCTATGATTCTAAGACACCATAAACCAAGATCCACAGCCCAGTTTCTTCTTCCGGACTTTGTGTTATTCCCATCTTCAGGCTAAAATACTTATTTCCCTACTGAGCTTCCACTTCCCAAGTGACATTCCCAGGCCTTCTTTGAAAAGCCTTTCCCTCCACTTATGAGAGGATCAGTGCCTCCTAGGGATTATCAGTCACATCCCATGCATCAGGCTAATGCCTGAGGACACATACTCTGCAGTTACACTGGTCAAGGTAGGAACCCATAAGCAGATGAGATCCAAAGAGGAGCTGGCAATGAGAGGGGATTGTTCCCCTCATTCCATGCTAAGGAATTCCATGCTCAATTGTTCCCCTCATTCCATGCTAAGGATCTGCCTCTTACTCTACCAATTTAGAGAACAAAAAGAAGGAAAAAAAAAAAAGTCTAATTCTAAGCAGCCTAAAGACTGTCAAAATGATAAGCACCTCTCCAGGAGAGGCCTGAGACCCTTCCAATAAGTGTCGTAACGCAACAGGAATGGTTTCTGGACTAATCTGTGGCTCAGAGCAGCTCAAGGCTCTGACTGAACACCCCACCCCTCTGAGAAAGCCTCATGAAGCACAAGCCCTCTGGCAGCACGAGGTAGGACACGGGGGCCTCAAGGCAGTGTTCCTGGTGCTGATACCTCCAGGTAAAAGGACTATAGGGAATAAAAAGTCTGTTTCAGGAGATGTGACTCTCCAAAATGGCAAGGACAGCGGCAGGAGTAGCGCCAAGAAGGTGCCAAGTAGCAATGTTCAGGCTGCTTTACAGCAAAAACGCTGTTTGTCACTGCTCTCAGTGTCTATTGCTTGTGTCACTGTTACCTCCAAGACCTGCGAGAGAGATTGGATCTCCATCACGCTCACCCAGCAGTAACAAGACCCTGTCTGAAAAGCTTCTGTCCACGTGAAAAGGATGAGAAAGGGACAAAGCAGGAAATGAATCAACGCAGCAATAGCGAGAGGGCTGTGAGCAGCAAAACCAGACAGCACAGGACAAGCAAGCTTTTTCTTCTCCATGCATGAGAAACCCACAGATGCTTTCTATTCTATACATACAGAGATGATGTCTAAGACAATCTAAAATACGACAAAGTGGTAATTTTGTAAGTATATGGAAAACATCTTTAGCATGTCGGGAGAGGGATGCAGCCCTTCCGTCTCCAGATTCTCAGGTTGGAAATACACTTGTGTTTGATAAACACAGAGATTTAAACAGATAAGGAAGAAAATAGTCTTCCTGTCACTTTCAAATTTGACCATTTATCTCCGTTATCAGCCTGCAATTTACTGATTAGCTCCCAAATAGCAGCCAATCCATCAACACAGGGGTGTGCTGCTTCTGAAATGAATCGGAGCCCACTGTCAGAGCACTTATTTATTATTCTGAGTGCTTTTTGGGATAAAGCATGAAAAGCAGAGGGGAGGGAGGAGCGCACAGGACAGACGGATGTCACTGCTCAAACCCAGGCACTGCAGAACACTTGTGATTCATCCCCAGTCGCCAACAGCCCCTGTCAGCCTGGCTCTTCAGCCTCCCCTCAGCCCTCTGGTGCGACTGTTGATCTGAAGCACCATCTCCTCATTACAGTCCTGAGTAGAACCAGAGATGGGGGCTGAGCTAATCTGCTAATTACAGACTTGAATTCCAAACATGTCTCTGAAAGGCAGCGTCAAGCGAGGAGACATTTTATTACGATCACTCCTAATAACCCCTTAGCGGTCTGGTGTTACTAAAAAATTTCACAGTATTTCAGATTATCATTCCGTATCGGGAAAACTCTCCCAATATCTTGCCAGCGATAGAGGAAAACGCTCCAAGAACAATTTTACAGCCACTCCTAGTTAAGTTTTTTATCTGCCTCAACTACGCTGAACATCGGTCTATGAAACTCGAGCACTAGGCTGAAAAAGCAGGAGCACCAAGGCTTGGTAGCAGGAGTTGGAGCCACACAGGGACCGTGCTCCTCCTCGTACTACACCACAACCTCAAATCCCTCCATTTGAGTACATTGATGTGTCCCTGAGGATCAAAAGTAATCAGAGTCAGGCTGAAGAGTGCGATCAAGCCTTTAGTATGTGGCCTACATCTTTGCATTAAATACCAAATACCTGGCGCTCTGCATAGTTTCCAGTTCATCTTACTGAAATCATTAATCCCCTTTCCGAGGGTTAACACTCAGGCAAATATTAACAGCCACATCTTCAGAAGCTTTTGCTAATTGTGCTGCTCTCAGTCTGAGGTACTTTTTTGGTAGAAGGAAAGGATGTGAGGATTTTTAAGCTTCACAAAATGCTAATGCATGTTACAAAGGTACCCTGAGAAACTCAGTTCTAAAAGGTGTTGAAATTATATTGTTTATTAACTCCAAAATAACCTGGGAGAGGGTGCATAGCAACTGATCAGCAGATCTCATGTGCAGTCCCACAGAGAGATGCTACTGCAGGAGGCCAGTCCCGTGCCAGACATGCAGTTCAAGCATCTTTCGGCTTAAAGGATCAACCTCCCCTCCCCAAAATTCACGAGAACGACGTATCTGGATCCGAATGCTTCTGCTGCTGGCACTTACCAGCCGGTCAGCCCCAGGCTCCAGCTTAACTTCAGCACTAACGGGATGAGACGCATCATCTCTTGCAGGTTCGGGGGATGACGCTTCACCAAGAACTATCAGCCCCTGCAAGAGAGGGAAGGGAACAGGAATTAACTGTGGGTCCTTTGCTCTCAGCAGGGAAACCGCACATCCACTGTCCTCCAGAAACTACAGTCGGAACACAGCAAGGCTGGTATGCACAACACATTTTTCAGAAACGATGCCAAAGCCCAAATGCTGTCTGGATATTGGGGCACAACAACCCTATGCAGAGCTACAGACTAGGAGAATTCTGGCTGGAAAGCTGCCTGGAGGAGAAGGACCTGGGGGCGTTGGTTGACAGCAACTGAACATGAGGTAGCAGCGGCCCAGGTGGCCAAGAAGGCCAATGGCATCTTGGTTTGGATCAGAAACGGTGTGGCCAGCAGGTCCAGGGAGGTTCTTCTCCCTCTGGACTTGGCACTGGTGAGGCCGCTCCTCGAATCTTGGGGTCAGTTCTGGACCCTTCAGCACAAGAAGGATGTTGAGGCTCTGGAGTGAGTCCAGAGAAGAGCAACAAAGTTGGGGAAGGGGCTGGAGAAGAAGAGGAGCATCTGAGAGAGCTGGGGGTGTTTATCCTGGAGAAGAGGAGGCTGAGAGGAGACCTCATTGCTCTCTACAACTACCTGAAAGTTGGAGAGGAGGGAACTGGGCTCTTCTCTCAAGGGACAGGACAAGAGGGAATGGCCTCAAGCTCCACCAGGGGAGGGTCAGGCTGGATATTTGGAAAAAGTTCAAACATTAGGAAAAAGGGTCATTGAGCACTGGGAGAGGCTGCCCAGGGAGGCGGCTGAGTCCCCTTCCTTGGAGGGGTTTAAGGGACAGGTGGATGAGGTGCTGAGGGACATGGGTTAGTGATTGATGGGAATGGTTGGACTCGGATGATCCAGTGGGTCTCTTCCAACCTGGTGATTCTATGATTCCTGACATGTAAGCTGAATACGGAGAGGGAAGGGTGGCGGCTGAAGCTGGATCACATACCTTTGGCCCATTAATGGTAGACAAGTTACGTCTCTCTCCGGCAAAACTGCTGTAATGCTGCTGCTGTCCCATTTCCCACCCGTTCCCCTCCTCCTGCAGGCAAGGAGGTTCAGGGAGCTGCACGCCAGCAGAGCCCAAGAGCTCACTTTGCTGGAGCTCAGTGCAGGAAACAAGCTGCTTTCATCGTACAGAGCGGAACTCACCAGCACAGCCAAGCAAACCATTTTGAGTCAGTGCCAAGAATCTACAGTCAAACTTGTTACTCTGAGCAGATTTTTTTTCAAAGAAGTGATATTCACAAAATTCAATAAGGAAAGAAAAACCACTGATAACCAAACCATTGCTATAAAGCTAGCAGGACAAGGGCCAGTGGCAGAGCACTGTTTTAGCAGGTTTAACATATGCTGCCCTGGTTATGTTTTAGTCTAAGTGAAGTTTATTCTAAACGGCAGAACTGGTTTCTCTCTGAACAATACACAGTAAAATAAAACCATTATAAGTACACATATTCTGAGCTCTATTATAATGTGCAAGGGATCAGAGAGAATCACAGAATCACCAGGCTGGAAGAGACCCACCAGATCATCAAGTCCAACCATTCCCATCAATCACTAAACCATGTCCCTCAGCACCTCATCCACCCGTCCATTAAACACCTCCAGTCTGCCCACCTTCCTGGGCAGACTCTGACAGTGCCCAGTGACCCTTTCTGTGAAAAACTTCTTCCTCATATCCAGCCTGAACCTCCCTTGGTGGAGCTTGAGGCCATTCCCTCTCATCCTGTCCCTTGGGAGAAGAGCCCAGATCCCTCCTCTCCACAACCTCCTCTCAGGGAGTTATAAAGAGCAATGAGGTCTCCCCTCAGCCTCCTCTTCTCCAGGATAAACACCCCCAGCTCTCTCAGACACTCTTCTTCTTCTCCAGTCCCTTCACCAGCTTCGTTGCTCTTCTCTGGACTCACTCCAGAGCCTCAATATCCTTCTTGTGCTGAGGGGCCCAGAACTGAACACAGGATTCAAGAAGTGGTCTCACCAGTGCCGACAGAGCCTACAGGCCGTGACTACAGTCCAGGACATAGATAAGCCAAGACAAGTTTGTGATAGCTCAAACATGGAGCTCTGGAAAGGGCTGCTCTCATTAACAACAGGCACCTGAAAACAATGTAGGTGGTTGCATGGTATGTCACAGGAAAGCCTGGAAGGGAACCTGGATACCTTATCCAGAGAGAGGAGAGCACCACAAGGCTTTCCTCAAAGTCCACAAAGTCAAATCTGGCATTTAACTGTGCGTCACCCACGGCCTGTGGCCACTGAAGTCTCTTACAAGACTTATCTCACACCATCTGCTATGTAACAGATCAGTGGCTTCCCAGGAAGACAGTGGAACCCCATAATTCAGGGATACACTAGTTAAAACCAGGCAGTTCATACACTAAATACAACTGTATGTGGCCTCTGAGCAGCAATGAGGAAGTTGCCACCTTCTAGAAAAAACGTGACAATAATTTTCTAGAGTTTCACGACATCCCAGAAGGATGTTTAGTGGCTGAGGAGGGCTGCAAGTCCAAACTCAATTAAACTCTGCTGTGCTTTTCCTCTTGAAAGTTCCCTCTCTGAAAGCAATCCATAACTTTTTGCCACTGCTTCTAGAAACACCCTCAGGCACACCTTATCAAAGGGGTTGGACACCTCCAGATGTCAACAGCAGGAGACAGTGACCATGAGAAAGGGAGAAACCGGGTTTGAATTCAAAAGCGGAACAGAGGGAACTGCTTCCCTCTGGCACTCCAGAAAGCACCTGGGCTTCTCAACTGCTCAGCCAGAGAACGAGATGAGGAAGCACGGGAATTAGAAGAGAAACAACCAAGGACTCTGCCTTCAGTTTAAAGGAAGAGGATGCTTCCCTGCCCCTCTGCCAAGGCACTAATGGGTGAGGAAGAGGACTGGCACAATTTAAGACAAATTAGAAAGAGACTGAGTGTCCTGAACAGCCCTGCAAAGGGACAGCAGCATCTCTTATCGCACCCTAAGCCTGACATACCACTACAGTCACAGAAAACCAAGCTGCAAATTCCTCTCACGTGAGGCTCCTCCTAACTCCAATCCTACCCTTCCCATCACGCGCTTCTCTTGATTCAGCAGCTCCGACCGGAGCAGAGCCCTCCCCATGGGACACAGGCTGCACTCGGATCAAATCAGAAGCTTGAAATGAACACAGCAAACCTGTCTTGGATCATCTGGGACCAAGTCAGCTCTGGGGCTGCAGAGATGATGTGCAGCACAACCCCATCTTTAGAGTTTTGGTCACTGTATTTCAACCAATTCTGTCACTACACAAAATCCTTGCAGGAGCCCTTAATTTAAAGTACTTCTTATTCCACCAAAGAGCGAAACTCATAAAAGACACAAAAAGAGAGGAAAAACACTGTTTGTTCCTTTTCAGACACAGAGCATCTGCCACCCACACGTGTGGGGAGATGCAAAGACTCAAGGGGGGGACCCCAGCACCCTGCAGCCCCACTGCAAGAAGGCCCAACAAGGCACATGAATGAAAGGAAACACAACCACCCTACACCTTCACGGACATTCAGTTCCTTAAATTAACTGTACACACTCTTCAAATCCAACACAAATCGAAGGCACAACAGTCTGCTATTTTTAAATGCCAAAAAACACAGAACTTTACAACCAAATTTGAAGACGCGCTCGCTGATTTGTTGTTTTCCTCCATATCTCACCAGACTCCAAGCGAGCTGATCCCAATGTGCTGAAAACACAATTAACTGCCGAGACACCCAGGCAGCCGTCTACCCTCAAAGCAGAACACTATTTCTGCATATTTCTTGAAAGGTACACTGGGATATAAACCTAAACACATAAAGGTAATTAACCTAGAAAAAGAATAAAACAAAACAGCGATTTTGAATTGAAATGTGAAACAGCAGCAGCTCCATTCCCTTTCGTCCTGTCCCTTGGGAGAAGAGCCCAGCTCCCTCCTCTCCACAACCGCCTTTCAGGGAGAGTTGCAGAGAGCAATGAGGTCTCCCCTCAGCCTCCTCTTCTCCAGGATAAACACCTCCAGCTCTCTCAGACGCTCCTCTTCTTCTCCAGACCCTTCACCAGCTTCATTGCTCTTCTCTGGACTTGCTCCAGAGCCTCCACATCCTTCTTGTGCTGAGGAGACCAGAACTGAACACAGGATTTGAGGAGCAGTCTCACCAGTGCCGAGTCCAGAGGGAGAAGAACCTCCCTGGCCCTGCTGGCCACACCGTGTCTGATCCAAGCCAGGATGCCATTGGCCTTCTTGGCCGCCTGGGCCACTGCTGGCTCATGTTCAGTTGGCTATCGACCAACAACCCCAGGTCCTTCTCCTCCAGGCAGCTTTCCAGCCAGGTTTCTTCTAGTCTGTAGCACTCCTCTCCAGCACAAGGAGAGGTATTCATCTTAAATTCAGGTATCTTAATTCATCTTAAATTCAGGTATTGGGTTAACACAGTTGAGAAGTTTTTGTCTGAACAAATTAAAAAAGATGACATCTCATTTTCCAAAGCCCTAGCCACACTTTTTGATTCTGACACAACACCAAGACATTCTCCTTTTGGACCCAGAGAAAAGAATTACACTCAGTTCATGACAAAGAATGTTAGAGTTAAGTTACAACTGTGTAACACTTTTGAAGATGTGGAGGGGAAAGCATCACACTTTGCATACGCACCCCCCACTGCATCAGAGAAGAGTCCTGAGGGGGCAGGCAGAGCCAAACTATACGCATTCAAATATAATCCTGGTCCTCACCTTATTTGCTCTGATCTGCTTGTAAATGTCCGTTTGCTGCCGGATTCGGTATTCCAGGTCTGAGACGTGGGCTTGGAGCCAATTCCAGCGACTGACAATAGCTGCACGGTCTGCTGCCCATCTCCACTCTGCCCTTCGCCTCCTGGAAAAACAAGAGAGGGGAAGGGGGGGATTATTTTGAGTGTGGTTTTAATTACACAGCCCACAGAGAAAACTGAGCAGAACTGACAGCCAGACCAAAAGCTACACACTGAATGGCAAGACTGATACCATCTCGGCACCGCTAATGAACTGCAGACGTGCTGGAAAAGCCTCCACAGAGCAGCACTAAAACAACTTTTGGTACCCGGTGACTGAAGTCCTGCCTAGGCAAGCGTTCAGATTTCATTCCACACTCAGCTGAACCAGCAGCTCCACTCCTACCTGGCCACATCAGCCAGACTCATTTTTCCAAGTGTTGGAGAAAACAAAACTCACCTGCCCTGCCTTCCTCGACGCAGCTTCTAAAGAAGCTACGTCGAGAAAGGCAGGGCAGGTAAGTTTTGAAAAACCTCTGTCATCAGACATAAAATACTCCTGACCACCAGCATGGACCAGGTGGCCACAACTAAAACTCAGAGGCAAATTTCACAACATAGAATCATAGAACAACCAGGTTGGAAGGGACCCATCGGATCTTCTAGTCCAACCGTTCCTATCAAACACTAAACCAAGGCCCTCAAGACCTCATCCACCCGTCCCTTAAACACCTCCAGGGAAGGTGACTCAACCACCTCCCTGGGCAGCCTATTCCAATGCCCAATGACCCTCTGTGTGAAGAACTTCCTCCTAATCTCTAGCCTAAATCTCCCCTGGTGGAGCTTGAGGCCATTCCCTCTTGTCCTGTCCCCTGTCACTTGGGAGAAGAGCCCAGCTCTCTCCTCTCTACAACATCCTTTCAGGTAGTTGTAGAGAGCAATGAGGTCTCCCCTCAGCCTCCTCTTCTCCAGGCTAAACAACCTCAGCTTGACAACATGACATCCTTCAGTTTTAAGAGAATCATAGAATCATAGAATCACCAGGTTGGAAGAGACCCACCGGATCATCGAGTCCAACCATTCCTATCAAACACTAAACCACGTCCCCTCAGCACCTCAAAGAGCAACCACCGTAGTGCTACAAGCGCCTTGCACAAGCTGCTGCTCTGCACTGAGGTATTGCAAAGGCAAGCAGGCAACCGTGAACATGATTTCTGCATCTTCAGCTTGACTGAGCAAAGAAAGAGGCCAGGAACACACATCAGAGGATTACCAAGTGAGCAACTCCTCCAGATCTCCGAGGTGCAATGTGAGAGAAGGCGAGTACATGTAGGTGCATGGGGAACCCACACACTTTGCAACTCTTGACTGATTTCCTATCTCTTTTATCTCTGCTGCAAACACAAAGCACAGTTCTGCAGGAGCAGAAAGCTGCTTTCAGGGGTGCATGCACCGCACCAGCGCATTTTATGGTCAATGTCACAAAACCACTGCTGCTCCCTACAGCCACTTCAGGGCAGAAAGGAACATGATAGTGGTAAAGCACAGATGCACAGCTCTACTCTCACACATTAAAAATCTTAATACTACAAGAATACACCTTAAGCACCCTGAGCCTGAGGCCGTTCCCTCTCATCCTGGCCCTGTCACTTGGGAGAAGAGCCCAGCTCCCTCCTCTCCACAACCTCCTCTCAGGGAGTTGCAGAGAGCAATGACGTCTCCCCTCAGCCTCCTCTTCTCCAGGAGAAACACCCCCAGCTCTCTCAGATGCTCCTCTTCTTCTCCAGACCCTTCACCACCTTCGTTGCTCTTCTCTGGACTCACTCCAGAGCCTCAACATCCTTCTTGTGCTGAGGGGCCCACAACTGACCCCAGGATTCGAGGAGCCGTCTCCCCAGTGCCGAGTCCAGAGGGAGAAGAACCTCCCTGGACCTGCTGGTCACACCATTTCTGATCCAAGCCAGGATGCCATTGGCCTTCTTGGCCAATAATAATTCCCCTTGCCTATCCACTTGCCCTTCTGCAGCATTTTTGAACCCAATAAGAGCACAAAGGGCAGGAAAGCCACAGCAATGTCCAGATTTTTCTTCCAGAAGCCATTTTTCCTCAAGAAGTCTTCTGCTGAGATTAACCCATTTACTTCAAAGCTGAATTACAGTCATTATGACAAAAGCAGCACATGGTAAAAGAGATTTAATGCTGAAGCACCTCTAGCTGCAGAGACAGTAAGGAAGAGTAACGATCAAGTTCTCAGAAAAAAACCAACCCTCTACCTCCTGTGCGTATGCCCTTATCTTGGTGCATGGTGACCAAACACACTTGCACAAAAAAAAACCCTCACCAGCATTATTGCAAGTTTCAAATTCAGTAACAGAAATACCCCACAAAGGAGGAGTTGGTTCCTTCAAACTGCAAGCGAAACCACGAATTTAGAACAGGACACGTTCTCCGTGTTCTCGATGGACTCCCAGCTGCATGAGCAGCATGGCTTCAGTGCCAGTTTAGAGGACACCAGATCTCCACCCAACAGGCAGCTGTATCTGCTGCCTATGGTACTCCCAGCCTCCTCCAGGACCATTTTCAAAGCATGTTCAGGAGCTTAAGTCTCTCTGGAATATTTCCCAGTGTAACATGCCTGCTCTATTATGGTCCACACTGACCTTGTGTTTGGTGGGAATTCTAATATTTATTGTAGGTGGATGCCAGAGCACGGGCAGATATTAATCCTGTGCTGGTTACAGAATCACAGAATCACCAGGTTGGGAAAGACCCATCAGATCATCAAGTCCAACCATTCCCATCAATCACTAACCCATGTCCCTCAGTGCCTCATACACCCGTCCCTTAAACCCCTCCAGGGAAGGGGACTCAACCTCCCTCCCTGGGTAGCCTCTGCCACTGCTCAATCACCCTTTCCATGAAAAATTTTTTCCTAATGTTGATCCTAAACCTCCCCTGGTGGAGCTTGAGGTCATTCCCTCTCATCTTGTCCCCTCTCCCTTGGGAGAAGAGCCCAGCTCCCTCCTCTCCACAACCTCCTCTCAGGGAGTTGCAGAGAGCAATGAGGTCAACCCTCAGCCTCCTCTTCTCCAGGATACACACCCCCAGCTCTCTCAGACCCTCCTTTTGTTCTCCAGCCCTTTCCCCAGCATCGTTGCTCTTCTCTGGACACGTGAGGTGCAGCCAGCAGAGCCCAAGACACACAGTGGCGCAGGCATTGGGGCTGGGCAGGGGTCTGGTAGATCCCACCAGTAAGCCAGAGGGACCACAAGGCTGAGCTGGGTTCCAGTGGGCTGAGCTGTTGCAGGCACCAGTCAGTCGTGCAGCTCTGATCCAGATCACCAGCCCCACCATGCTTCACTCTGCTAGAAGGATGATGCCTTTCAAGCTTTATGGTTCCCCCTTCCCCACCTGGGATTGCCAGGGTGATCCCAAATGGCAAGAAACCCCCTCCATGCCACCAGAGGGTAGAAAAGCTGTAGTGGGGAAGCAGATCTTTACCCGTCATCTCACTGAGATAAGTTTCCCTGAGCATCACTGGAGAAGCTGAGCTGCTCTGACTCCAACACCCCTCAGACTGACAGTGTTTTCCCCACAAGGCTTTCCAGAACACGCTACTTCTCTGACAAGCTTTGGTGAAATTCAACCACACTCTCATTTCAGAACTACCAACAATTTTACTGGAGAAGAGTTCATCTCTCTTTATAGCTTAAAAACAGGAAAGATCTCTGCATCTGCTCTCATGGTATCTGTGGATACAAAAGACTATCCAGATGCCTAGAAAGCTGAGGACTCTTAAGCCAGATCTCAGTTTGCCCTCTGGGGATCCACGCAGACTGGGAATTTCTTTTTAAATCAGGTAAAAGAAAGAACAAAAGTTTCTAAGAGCACCTCCAAAGCCCCAGTTGCTTTGCTTGCCCCTGCAACCTTATAAAGCACCAATGCCTGCTGAACACCACTGGCCTGCTCTGTTAAACAAAGCTCATTCTTTTGCTCAGATTACACAGAAATCAAGATTAAGAATAAAAAACACCCAGCATCCACTTAGATTCCTAAGTGACACAGCAGCAGAAACAGCAGCAAACCTGCTCTTCACCTTAAAACCAGGACACATTCTACCCCAGAAAAAAACCCACCGGATTTAAACCAAAAATAACACAAGAAAGCGAAACAGGACTGTACATATTTCATTCTCTGACACCCCGAGGCATGGGTGGAAGAGGGGAAGATACATAATGATGGCTCAGCCACACTTTCCAAAACAGCACTGAGTGTAGTGTGGTCCTCTATATTTAGAATTCAGCCTTTTGCAGAGCCAGTTTGATTACACCCTTCGCTGCAATGTGCTGTCAGCAACATGGATGTGTTTTCCCAAGTAGATTAGCTTCTGGATAACAAGCTGTGAAGCTTCTTTAGCTTTAATCTCTACACGAATACTTTGCAAACGATTATTTTCTCAACTAGCACTAGGAAAGTAGTGACCACGAAGAAAATGGCAGCATCTGGAGCTTCTGCAGAGTCAGCACTGGCACCACCTGGAGCCCCTGGAGACACCCTGCTCCACCCAGCACCAGGACAGACCTGAAGAGGAACAGCGCAAGACGCTTCTCGAACAAGATGATTAAGTATCTGACCACCAAACGAGGCTTCAGTGCTGGGAACCAGGAGACACCTGCCAGATGACCCACAACTTGCTTTGACAAGTCCCCACAGAATCATAGAATAATCAGGTTGGAAGAGACCCACCGGATTATCGAGTCCAACCTTTCCCATCAATCACTAAACCATGTCCCAAAGCACCTCGTCCACCCGTCCATTAAACACCTCCATGGAAGGTGACTCAACCCCCTCCCTGGGCAGCCTCTCCCACTGCCCAATGACCCTTTCCGTGAAATACTTTTTCCTCATGTCCAGCCTGAACCTCCCCTGGTGGAGCTTGAGGCCATTCCCTCTCGTCCTGTCCCCTGTCACTTGGGAGAAGAGCCCAGCTCCCTCCTCTCCACAACCTCCTCTCAGGGAGTTGCAGAGAGCAGTGAGGTCTCCCCTCAGACTCCTCTTCTTCAGGCTAAACACCCCCAGCTCTCTCAGCTGCTCCTCTTCTTCTCCAGCCCCTTCACCAGCTTTGTTGCTCTTCTCTGGACTCGCTCCAGAGCCTCAACATCCTTCTTCCATGTTGCAGAGAGAAGGATTAATCTCTTAACACCCGGCTGAGACATGGCTGGATCAACATTTCCCTATCTTAGGGAGAAGGAAGAGAGTGGGGATTGTAAAACAATGTTCTTCTACCAGACTACCTTCACGAAGCTCTCCATTCTGGTCCATTCACGTGTGATTCCACCAGATTCTCCTTTTCTGAAGTTGTCCAATCCCACCCCTCTGTGTTGACTTGCTGGACTCCCACCCCAACACACCACAGACATTGAAAACCTGAGACTATTCTGGAGCCACTGCTCACGGTCATCACTCACGGGTCCATCAGGCTTTGGATGTGTCAGGGCTGGGTGTAAAAAAAGCAGGTTGGGTGTTACTGGTTTGCCACAAACTGCTCTACACGTTCCAGCTGGATGGATCCAGATTGTTAACAACCTGCTTTTGGTCTGCGATGGGCCTTCCCAGATTAATCCTTTCCTCAAGGACACAAGAAGAAATCCAAGCACACAGGTCATCACCAGCTACGCTTATCTCTCAGACTGTGCCAGCCTAGCTGCCACGGTCCCATCCCCAGTTCGATTCTGCTCCATAAATCTCCGCACAAGCCTCCTTCCTCCTCCCAGCTGTTTACTCATCCCACCACCAAAACACAAACCATCCCACCAAAACACTCAGAGGTGCACTTCACACCTTCCTGAGAGCTGCCCAAGTACCAGCTCTTGATGCAGTTCAACATCTTTAGCTCAAAAACTGGGATCTAGCTGAGAACTACGCCAAACAAAAAATGCAGCACAGTAAGTTAAGTTCCTGTTCCCACATGGGATCTTCAGTAGGAACAAAATCTGCCAACAGACCACAAAAGCGGTTTACAGTACGACAGTTCATGAAATTTGGCTGTCAACTCCATTAAAAGGCAAACCATCCATGTTGATTCTGTGAGCTCTCCTTGCTTTACCTACCACAGGGCAAAGTTCAGTACTGCGAGTGCAAAGCTTCATGTCTAAACTGGGGCAATGCCGACTCCTAACAATAGTGAGATGCCAAGGGAAATCTCATGGTTAAATCAGCTCATGCTGATTCACAGGACACTGAAAAACACTGGTGTTAAAATCAGGTTTAAAAAGCTTCCCATTCGCTGTCTCTGGTCACCTTTTGAGGGGCTCAAATGCCGAGACTGAAAATAAAGTAGAATATCAGGACACTTGCTGTTCAGGGTTCATGCTATCGACAGCACAATCAACACGATGCTCCCTGGGAAGCCAGAGCTAGTTTAAGTAAAAAGCCACGTGCTGTGGTCACATGCACAGTTCTGACAACAAAAACCTACTCATCCCCAACCACTACTTTTTAACTACTTTGCAACTTTTTTAGTTGTTCTCATGATCTTTAACTGTGCCTCACTAGGGGAAGAAAGAGCTCTGCACCCAGTTCAGCTGCTATTTTTCATTTTGCTTCTGTCCCCATGCATCCTTCATGTTCATTCCTTAGCCCATCAAGCTTTTACACTTTCTTTTTAGGCTCGTGCACAACCAGGCTCTATGGGTGGAGCACGATTAAAACCCTGCCAGATGCACTCACATGATAACTCCACCCCAGGAAAAGAAAAGCCCACGAGCACAAGAACAACCTCACGAGCTAGTCAGACCGTTTCCTGCTTGCAAATACACCAACGTGAACGATTCTTTTCATGGAACACCTGCCCTGACCCTGCAGACAGAAACAGCGGCTTCCAAAGGTCTCCTCTGCACAGAGAGCACGTGCAGCATGAATCTACGTCTTGTTAACTATGCTCCTTCATTCCCATATTCAGAAAAACTAAAGACCTCTAGAGGCTGCGAGTAAAAAGTTATTTCCACTATTCCTCATTGAAACCCCCCCTGCTGCTCAGGGCAGGTTTGTGAGCACAAATCCCACAGTGTTTTGCTGCTGAGCAGGGCTAAGGAAGGATGCGAGGCTCTTGCCCAAGAGAGAAGGCAGCACTGGCTGCCAGCAGCCCAGGGTTCATGCAAAATTTGCATTCAAATTGAGCAGCTCCCAACTGCCCTCTTTTTTGACTATGTGGAACAATCCAAACCACACCACTGGCCACAGCATGCAATGCTTTGTCTGGAGCAATGATCCCTTGAATATGAAAGGTTTGTTTTGGCATCTCTAGCTAACTTCTACTAAAATGGGGGGGAAGGAAAAGAAGAAAAAAGCTTGGCCCGGCCATCAAGAGATGCCTAAACTCCATCACAGAAATCACTGCAGGATAAGGCCAAAGAGCCTGTGGCAACCACGCACGGCATCCGAATTCCAAATACTCCAGTTGCAGAGCACGGGGGCAAAGTCACGCGCTCCAGCAGTGCCTCAACTCGAGGTGATGCTCTGTACTTGATTTCATTTCTTCCATTTGCCCCCCTCACTGCCAGAGCCAAAGCCTTTGCCCCCAGGCCACTCTCTCACAGCAGTTTCTCTCCCCAAGATATCCCTAAACCCCTTCTTAGCAGAAGGTAAGTGCAGCCCAAGGATCCAAGAAATCCCTTGGATGGGTACACAGCTCAATCACAAACAGATCCACAGATGGGAAAACAAAAGAGGGAAATTGAAAATACCAAAGTGAAACAACTGCCAGAGGTGGAGCAGCCGCCTCTTGCACCCCACATAGAACCAGAACGTCCTTCTCAGCCCTCCCAGCCATCAGACAGACTTCACCATGATCCAGGACAATTAAACTGTCTTAGAAGCTGAATAACAAAAACATACTTGAATCCACTCTTTGAGAAAGAAGTTCTCCCCTGAAATAAAACATCAGAGGATTTTCTGTGGTCAAACACCGCCACCATCTACTCACCTCAGCATCGGGCTTCTCTTAACAAGATTTGTACTTCCAAGTGCAAACAGTTTCAGAAAATGTTCTCAGAAAAGGAAATAAAAAACGAGCTACGCAACTAAACTCTCTTTCACCCCTTAAATATAATGCTTTGAAAAATAATATACTCAAAATAAGAAAAATCCCAGCAAGCAAAGAGGGGAAAAAGTCGGCAAATTCTATGGAGATGGACACATGCAGAGCAAACAAACTGTATATGGTTTCTCATCAGGAAACTGAAAATCATCATTTTATTTACCTCCCCTCTTTAGCTCAGGTGAAACAGCACCCGCGGCAGCTCCAGCAACCTTGAGCTAGAGCTCTCACACCCCTCTGTGCCATGTCCAGGGTCTGGTTGTGCAGCAGAATCTTGAGCAGCTGACAAACGCTGTCATCGGTGGGTGGAAACGCCGCCCCCAGGCCCAGCACAAGGCACACTACTCCTCTGCTGAGGGCACAACATTTCAGCGCACTGGTGCACGGCAGCAGTGACTCGTGTATCAGCAATGCTGAGTCACTCAGCCTTGTCTGCACTGGCCCTTCCTCCATCCCATCCACAATCCAGACAAACCTTGAGAGAAACACGCAGCTTGCACTGAAGCCCAGAAATGGGAGAATGGTCTCTCAAAAGAGTTGAGTGGCTCCCTTAATAGGCTTTAGTTTTAAGAACTGGGAGGACGCAATAAATGTATTCTGTTTGGATGGTGACTCTCGCACAATCCCAAAGGCATCAGCTGTGGGGTTTTGGGCACCAGCTCCTACACACAAGGCAGTAGCTGCTCTGCCACAGCTCCCTCCACTGTGCTCATCTTCCAGGAGCCCAAGCCAACAGCAACCAAACCATGTCCAGGGTCCACTCTGTGCTGGATCCAAAGGGAACAACAGATCTAACACTCCTGTTCCCGGTGTCTACCCGCCAGCAGGACACAGGTAACAGCCCCCAGGGTAACATGAGGACAACTTCCAAACACAGACAGGTAGCAAGGCAAAGGCAACAGGCAGAGAGGGGTAAGCCCTCTGTACTTGGCCCTGGTGAGACTGCTCCTCGAATCCTGTGTTCAGTTGTGGGCCCCTCCACACAAGAAGGATGTTCAGGCTCTGGAGTGAGTCCACAGAAGAGCAACGAAGCTGGGGAAGGGTCTGGAGAAAAAGAGGAGTGTCTGAGAGAGCTGGGGATGTTCATCCTGGAGAAGAGGAGGCTGAGGGGAGACCTCATTGCTCTCTGCAACTCCCTGAGAGGAGGTTGTGGAGAGGAGGGAGCTGGGCTCTTCTCCCAAGGGACAGGGTGAGAGGAAATGGCCTCAAGCTCTGCCAGCGAAGGTTCAGGTTGGACATCAGAAAAAAAGTTTTTCACGGAAATGGTCACTGTGAGAGACTCCCCAGGGAGGGGGTTGAGTCACCTTCCCTGGAGGGGTTTAAGGGACGGATGGACAAGGTGCTGAGGGACATGGTTTAGTATTTGACAGGAATGGTTGGACTCGATGATCTGATGGGTCTTTTCCTACCTGGTGTTTCTACGATTCTAAGATATCACCTTTTACTCATCAGCACAGATGGATTTGACTCCTTGGATTCACTGATAATGGCTCTCCTCACCCCTCTCTCCCACTGTAGAGGAGGATCAGGTTTGTTACCTCCTGAGGAACCTGAACATATATAAGTCTATGGGACCTGATGAGACGCATCCCACAGTCCTGAGGGAATTGGCCAATGTGGCTGCCACACCACTCTCCATGATCTCTGAAAAGTCACAGCAATCAGGAGAAGCCCCTGGTGACTGGAAGAAGGGCAATGTAGCAACCATTTTAAAAAAGGGTAGAAAAGACGATGCTGAGAACTACCAACCTGTCAGCCTCATCTCTGCCTGGAAAGATGACAGAACAGACTCACCTAGAAGTCATGGTAAAGAACATGGAGGGGATTAACGGCAGCCAACACGGCTTCATCGGGGGCAAATCCTGTATGACCAATTTAGTGGCTTTCTATGATGGGGTAACCACAGCAGTGGACATGGATAAACCGATGGATGGGATCTATCTAGACTTCTGTAAAGCCTCTGACACCACCCCCTACAACATCCTTCTCTCTGAATTGGAGAGACGTGGATTTGATGTGCGGACAGTACAGAAGATAAAAACTGGTTGGATGGTTGTATTCAAAGAGGAGCAGTCAATGACTCGAAGTCCAGATGGAAATCCATGACAAGTTGTGTCCCTCCAGGTCCATACTGGGACCAGTGCTGTTTAATACCTTTATCAATGATATTGACAGCAGGATTGAGTGCACCCTTAGCAAGCTGCAGATGACACCAAGCTGAGTGATATAGTTGCCACATCAGACGGATGGGACATCATCCAGAGGGATGTGGACAGACTGGCGAAGTGGGGCTGTGAGAACCTCCTGAGGTTCAATAAGGCCAAGTGCAGGGTCCTGTGCTGCACACTCCTGTCTGTCAGTACCCGGCAGTGGATGAGGGAGAATCACAGAATCATAGAATCACCAGGTTAGAAGAGACCCACTGGATCATCGAGTCCAAAGGTTCCCATCAAACACTAACCCATGTCCCTCAGCACCTTGTCCACCCATCCCTTAAACCTCTCCAAGGAAGGTGAATCAACCCCCTCCCTGGGCAGCCTCTGTCAGCGCCCAATGACCCTTTCTGTGAAATATTTCTTCCTAATGTTCAGCCTGAACTTCCTCTAGTGGAGCTTGAGGTCATTCCCTCTCGTCCTGTCTAGCTCCTACAAGCTAAATCAAGAGGGAAATGGAAGTATGTTTCTTTTGTTGGACTGTTAACCTCAGTCCTGCTTGGACTGATGGAGATCAGAAGTTGCTTAGTGGAGAACCGTCTGGGCAGGTGTCTCCATCCCGTGTTGGCCTGTAGTGAGTCCCAACCTGCTCCATTGCTGGGATGCTTGGTAGATGCTAAAGGAGCAGTCATCTCCTCTTGCAAGAAGAGCTTGGACATGGGCATCCAAGGAGCTCTCTGCTTCAAAATGAGCTGTAGGTTTTTCCCTTATGTCTCCTGAGATGCTTTTCCTGGTGCTGCCCAAGTGGAAAGCTTTGCAATGCTGAGATGACTGTAGTTGCACTTGTTTAGATCGAGGACAGCACGATCAGGAAGCTGCCTTTGCCGGTGCTGTTTGCTTTACGGTGTGATCTGGAAGGTTTTAACATACTAGAGAATAATTCCATAAATTCTGCTTTACGTAAACTCTTCTGAACAACGAAAACCACGTCCCGAGTCAGTCCTGTTCTGCCACAGTGTCGTGTTAGTGCTGTTCACTAACCGGAGCCCTGAGCTGCTGTCCTTGCACTGGCAATAATTCACCGTAGTTTCTGCATTATGGAATATTGATTTACTGGGGAGCATAAAAATGTGCCGCACTCAGCAGAAGGGCCTCACCAATTGTTATGCTCCAGGAACACTGCTGCTCAGGAATGTGAAATAAATTTTCCCTTTTAACAATAGATCCCAATTTGCATAGTCTCTGTTCTTGTTTTCCCAGGGATTGTTCCAGTAGGCCAAGAGCGAGCACTCCCTCTGACACCAAACCTCCATGTTTGCACACATACACACACACACACAGAGTTTTGCTGTTGAACACATACAGTAACCTCTAAAACGGTTTGCCCTGTGCTGCAATTGTCCTCTCTTGGTTATGCACTTACTAATTTGAAGCATTTCAGAAAGCACTGAACATGTCCTTCCTTCTCCTCTTTGGTATTTTAACTGCATTCTTTTCATGGAAGCCTGGTTACTGCAATCATAGAACAATTAGGGTTGGACGGCACCTTAAAGCTCATCCAGTTCCAACCCCCGGCAGGGACACCTCCCACTGGATCAGGGGCTCCAAGCCCTGTCCAACCTGGCCTTGAACCCCTCCAGGGATGGGGCAGCCACAGCTTCCCTGGGCAACGTGTTCCAATGTCTCATGACTCCAATGGGGAAGAAATGTCTTTCCAGGAATGAAAACGTAGCTTCAGTCTCTTCACTTTTCATTATGCAGCCATTAAGACCTGAGGTCAAAGGGTGTTTTTTCACGCATCATAGAGCAGGGGGTTGTTATTTAACTCCACAGGTTTCATAGCCCAAGATCAAAATGAAACTTCAGGATAAGTAATTACACTGAGGCAGGATTCTTCCCTAGGCCTGGGAAATTCCTGTGCTGCCGAGATGACCTCACTGTCCTTATCTGCTCTTTGGCGTCCTGGGAGGAAAAGGAGGGAGCTCTGCAAATACACACATCAAACTGCAGAATTCCAATGCAAAGTTGGTATTCATAAACACAACTCTAAGCCTCACAAAATTAAGCTCTGCTCTATTCCTGAAGCACAAGAGCACTGAACTCTATCCACAAAACTTTATTCTTATAAAGTTTTTTCCAGTCTTCCTTAGAGCTCATTAGAGCAAGCAGATTTTTAAGCTGACACAGAGGCAGAAAAAGGGAAAAATACATTTGTTTGGATCATGCAGTGACATTAGGACAACATAGGCAGAAGTCAAGAATGGTTTCCAGCCTGAGCAGAAGGTATCAATGCTAAACACGGCTGAAATGGGCTGCAATAAGGCAGAAGGGCAAAGTAATGGATTTTTGGGAAAACAGAGAACAGCAGAGGCAGCACTGAAGCATAACCACACATCTCATGCCCATGCGATTACGGGCTTGCCCCAGTTTCCAAGCCTTCACTCTGAGGTCTTTTTCGAGTTGTAGGAAAAAAGAAAATATGAGGTTTTTTTTGGCTTGAAGCACAGGGAGGTCTTCCCTGCTCCAAGTAACGGAAGCACGAGGCTTCTGAGGGAAAGAGGACACCCATGGAATAAAGCTGCAGTGATCCCTGCTGTACCTGCTCCTCTGCAGCTCAGCAGCCAGAGAACATTGCCAAAACACACGAACCTATGTCGGCTCACCCCACTGTGGGCTCCCAGCAGAGATCACCTTCTCAGTCTAAACCAGAGTGAGGATAAAACTCCACATCAATATTGCATCTGAAGGCCATTTAGCCAAGAGAAGGGGCAGATGTGCTATCGCTGGCATCAATCCAAGAAAGTTTCCTCTCTCAACCTGAAGTAACACATTTCTGGCCTCCAAACCCTTTATCTAAAAAATGGGATAAAATAACCCCAGCTAAAGGACGATTGCACAGCACAGGACCACAAAGAAGTCTGGAGAGAAATGGAACGAGGGAGAAGGACAGAGGATTGATGGGAATTACGCTACATTCCATTTTGCCTGGAGCCACGGAGAATCACGGCACAAAGCAGTCTTGACGCATCACAGTGCCAGGGGCAGGGAGAAGGGCATCTGTTTCTGGCTACTGAACTGTAGACAAGCAGCAGTAGAGAGGGAAGACAGGAAGGCACAAATTAAGGAATTGGCAATTACATTGCACAGCGAAGGATGCAGAAAGATTTCGTGGCACTGGATCCAAACCAAGAGCAGGTCACCACTATGGATGTAGGGGTAGCTGCTGGGTTTGAGGTAGATAAACTAGGGGCACAAAAAAAAAAAAAATGGGAAGGAGCTTTGGCAGAGCTGTCCTGGAGGAGTGGCTGAGGTTGGCCAGAATGCAGCATCCTCAGGGGCTGCGAGAGCACAGTTTCATTTCCATTAGGAGAAGAAAGACACAATCCACATTGTTCAACCATGTCAAACCCCTTTTATAACATGCTCTGGTGCACAAAGGACTGAAGAAACACAGGATTCAAACATCAACAGGGAGACAAAGAAGAGCATCTCTGCTTTCTAAGAAAGGACTGAGCCCTGACCAACTTGAAGAACCTTCCAGAAGGGCAACTCTGGCCACTAATGAAGGATTTTCAGGGAAATTCTCATCTCATCTGCATGCAACAAACTGACACATCATGTCACTTCTCTCCACTATGGCTCACCACAGCTTTCGCACCAAAAGACATCTGTCAACACCCATGAATTTCTTGTGCGTTCCTGGCTCCTTTATCAAGTTTGCCATCAAAAAGCTCATTTAATTAATCTGTAAGTCCCTTGTGTGCTCCCACAGAGCAGAGTTTAGGAACCGCTACTTCAGCCCTCACCTTCTGAACATGTTTTCCAGCAGCAATTAAACCCCAACGATTCCAGCGCTAACAAACTGCCAGTGTAATTCGTACAAAAGTCTGCTCTGAGTCAGCCCAAAACCACCAGTGTCTGTAGCTGTTGTGTGTGTCACACCAGAGATGCAATACCCCACCACGGGAAGAAGTGTCACTGCTGAGCCACAATCCATCTTTTCTGTTTAAGTAACTGCAAAACAGATTCATCACCGGTTTCAGCAGGAGCTGGCAAATTCAGGAGAGCAGGTCGTACAGACAGTAGGCGTAACTAACCACTAAAATACTCAGCGCTGGAGAAACTTTCTTTGTGGTCTGCAAAGCTGTTCAGAGCACGGCCAGGACGGCAGGAAGGAGCATTCACTGAACACAGACCTGAGGAGAACAATCAGATCTGCCTCCACGAGGCTCCAGAGGTGCTGAGGCCTGTCCTGGGCAGCCTAAGCAAGTGTCACAGCACAGATAACAGGTTGCACACACTTCAGCTGAAAACCAAAACCTGGATGATCTGCTTAAGACAAAAAGGACAGAAGGCTCCACTTGGCAAGCCATCTGAGGGCTGCCAGCAGAGACAGGGCATCAACATCCTCTCCTTCACCCCAGCTGCATGTGCTGCCCTTTAGAACAAGGACAAAACACACTCGGCGTAAGTGGCAAGGAGCAGAAAGGGGAAAAGGTTCATTGCTGGAGCACCGATGGTCTCCTGGACAGAAGACTTCACTCTCAGCACTCTCAGGCCTCTATCCTTGAGTAAAGCTCAATGCACTGCAAAACACAGACACCACTCCCCGCCCCGAGTTTTATCCATAGGAGGACGTTGCTACTCGCTGTGTACTGACAAAGGCCTTAATGTTTAAGCTTACAGATACTCTTATCTACTTTCATGAGAACATGGGGTAATTCAAACCTTGAGAGAGCAGGCACGACTCAGAGGAGGAAGGAGGCAGGATCTGACCAAGTCCACAGAGCTCTTTTCTGCTGGGCTTAGAGCTAGGGATGCTAACAAACAGAATTTCTCTGTGAACTGTCCAAACTGCAAGTCGCTGTTTGCTGGATAAGGCCCCTGAACTGCACATCAGGAAAAAAAATTTCATAAAAGGGTCACTGGGCACTGTCAGAGGCTGCCCAGGGAGGTGGTTGAGTCACCTTCCCTGGACGGGTTTAAGGGATGGGCGGACAAGGTGCTGAGGGACATGGGTTAGTGATTGATGGGAATGGTTGGACTCGATGATGCTGTGGGTCTTTCCCAACTTGGCGATACTATGAATTCAGATGTAAATTTTCCTTTAGATAAAGGGAAAAGCTTGTGGGCACCCCTTGATCACATCAGTCTCATAAGCAGAGATTCCTATGAAAACCATAAATTTTGAACTGCAGCATTGCTGCACCCACTAACAGCAGGTTTACACCTTAAACACCATAACAGCCATTATGCAACAGCGAGAAAAAACTGGCTACATGCATCTCTTCACTCCAAGCGTCACCACGGGGTGAGGTGCCCATCAGGACAGAGATGTGACACTTCAGTGCTGTCTGCTCTCTCCCCAGACCTGCCTCTGGCAACACCCAGGAAATCCACTCAGTCTCAGTCCAGTACTTCAGGTAAAGGAATTCCACAACACGAGCTTTAGATCAACAACTAAAACCCAAGTTCATAGAATCACCACCACCAGGTTGGAAGAGACCCACTGGATCATCAAGTCCAACCATTCCTATCAAACACTAAACCATGTCCCTCAGCACCTCATCCACCCGTCCCTTAAGTCCCTCCAGGGAAGGTGACTCAAACCCCTCCCTGGGCAGCCTGTTCCAATGCCCAATGACCCTTTCTGTGAAAAGTTCTCCTGCCCCTCTGCTCAGACCACATACAGGTTGCACGGCCAGAGCAAAGCAGACCACCAACACATCCTAAACTCCACACAAACACTCCTGCGTTTCTCCTAGCCTCACAGCAGATTTTCATAAGAGCTACCAAAAAACTCTAACCTGCAAGGTTTTACCTTGATGTATGACAAAAGTTTCACGTGAAATACAGCTTTTATTTCAAGTACATACAGGCACACATCAACCTTTAACTCACTTCCCCTCATGCTCCAAAGGGCATGGAAGTGAATGATGTCATTTCCAAGGACTTCAAACACCAGGTTAGAAGTTAATGGGCTGGAGAACCAACTCCTGGGTTTTCTCCACTGTTCTTCTGGTAGGACATCACCATCCCAGCATGCCCCACTAAATGTCATATATATTTTTGTTACTGTCTCCCTCCCACCTCTTGCTGTTCTGAGCAAGACTCTGCTCCACCCCAGATACCCAGACCACACACAACTGTTCTGTTTACAGTGCACAAAACTCTTGCTGAGGTGCAATTTAGGTTCAAACCCCTTAGAAGTCATTCCCTCAATTCATGATCTATTTACATCTCTAGAAAACATTTTTTTCTCTGTTACCAAATGGTTGTTAGGTCTCTAGGTGTGCTCTGAGCACAGGAGACTGGCTTCAGATGAGAAACTCTGCATAATGCAGAGTCCAAATGCATAAAGTCACATGCATGTAGCCACATTTCCTCTACAGAGCTAGATCACGGGATTTAAAACATGAACTACCACTGAGAGCAGAGATACAGAGCTAACTCCAGGTAGGCTCCAAGCAGCATATCTACCTCAGAGCTCCTATCTCAGACCAAGAAGAAAAGCAAAGAACAGACAAAAAAATTTAAGAAGGGCAAGAAGTTGACAGCAGCACACATGGTCGTACATCCACAGTGAATTACATGGGACTCTAATACTTGGACTTATTTACTGTACCACCCAGAAAAACCTTCCTTCGAGATGGACACTCCAGCTGTACCACTGCAGAATCCAGAGCAAGGGCCAACATTCACCCTCTGTATCACAGCAGAGCAGGAGTGAGGAAGAGGAAGGTGTTACTGTTTAAGAGGCTCAAAACTGCAACTCCAGTCCTGAATCTGCCAGTCCTCTGCTCCATCACAGATTTGCCTTTTGATGCTGGACACATAGAACCATAGAACAACCAGGTTGGAAGAGACCCATTGGATCATTGAGTCCAACCATTCCTATTAAACACTAAACCATGTCCCTCAGGACCCCATCTACCGGTGCCTTAAACACCTCCAGGGAAGGTGAATCAACCACCTCCCTGGGCAGCCTATTCCAATGCTCAATGACCCTCTGTGTGAAAAACTTCCTCCTAGTCTCCAGCCTAAATCTCCCCTGGTGGAGCTTGAGGCCATTCCCGCTTGTCCTGTCCCCTGTCCCTTGGGAGAAGAGCCCAGCTCCCTCCTCTCTACAACCACGTTACTTGACATCTCTTCCTCATCTATAACGCAGCCAGAGGATTTCTGGTTCACCTTCAAGAGTAGCTATTACCTGTGTTGTATTTATTGTCCCAAGTAGAAGATTGCTTTAGACTTGAACAGATTTAGTATCGCAGAAGAAATTGCACTGTAACCATCAATTCACTATTTTCTTCCTTTTAATTAATTAAACACACACCAAGAGAGTTCGCTCTGATCAAGACAGCACATCCTCCCAGGCAGAGTGGAGGTCAGTGAGAGAAAGCAGAACAAAGAGAGGATTTTCAGCCTTGTGTCATGGCTAATCCTACCACCGCCCTCTCTGACGGCAAGGGCTGAAGCTTGCAGGCAAGTATAACTCTTCTGGAACAGAGTATCTATCTTATATGCACAAACACAAGCGTAGAAGTGATTGTATGGACTTTAATTCAATTTTTTAGATTAAAGGAAAAGGGAAGGGGTCAGCAGCAGGTTAACAATCCACTGCTTATAGTAACTCACAGGCAAGAGCTGCTGTTTGGGTTTTTTATTAGTTCAGCTACATGAGGCACCTTCTATGTAAATGTGGGGAATCAGGAATGTGCAGCTGATTGTATGTCACGACTGGTTACATGCTCCCAGACTCTTCTTCATTCCCAGCCTGCAGCTCAGGTTCTTCCCAGAGACATTTTTGCTGTTTAACAGAGTTGGGGAAGGGACAGGCTGTTCACCAATTCTTTTTGTTCCCTCGTGCTCCATTTTCTTTCTTCAGTGTCTCAAGAAAAACAAACAAAAGAATCCCAAAAGCTACAGCTCTCCCTTTCCATTAGTAACCTTCAATGCATTTATTAGCACACTGATCTACAGAATAAAATGTAAGTCCTGATCCAGGCATCACAGGGTTTGTGTGCCCTGCCCTCCCCTTTTCTTTCATTCCATCCTCCCAGCAAAGCTCCAATTTCACAGTGACCTTGCCGGTTCGTCCATCGGAGACTGGACAATAATTGGTTTCAAGGGAGGCAGCAAAGTTTCCTGGATACGTTTGCCAAGAAGGCCCCAAGGCAGCGGTGTGTGGAAGCCCAGGAAGCTTTCAAAGTTCTGTCATCCCTTCACAGCCACCTCTGCCCACGCAGCATTCAAATATGGGGAAAATAATGGAACACATCTTTTTGGAAGCGAATGCACATAGATGTGTGAACGGAGATCCTTAACCTCAGATCTATCATAGGCAAGACAGAGCTCTTCCCCGTGGCAGAGGCAGGGAACTAAGAGAGGGCCTTTTGTCTTAGCGCAGCCCTGAGCTCTCCTCCCTCTCTCCCTGTTTTCTCCTTTGCTCTCTTGAGTAGAAAAGCACAGATGATGCAACACCCTTCCCAGAACAAATCCAAACATTTTTCCTTATGCATTCGGCACCATCGAACCATGACTACCTAAAGGGTTTTTTCAGCCACTTACAGAAGTCACGAAGACATCCAAACCCACCACCATCTAAGTCGAGGGATGTGAGGTCCTGCACCAGAGCACTGCAAGCTCTGGCTTTACCATAAACACTTCTTACGGAAAGATGTGGGGGATTCTTGGCAATGTACTGCTTTATTTCTTGAATCATAGAATCATCAGTTCGGAAAAGACCTCCGAGATCATTGAGTCCAACCATACCTATCTGCCATTGCACCATATCCTTAAGTACCTCATCTACCTGTCTTTTAAATACCTCCAGGGATGCTGACTGAACCACCTCCCTGAGCAGCCTCTGCCACTGCCCAATGACCCTTTCTGTGAAAAGTTTTTAATTAATGTTCAATCTGAACCTTCCCTGGCACGGCTTGAGGCCATTCTCCCTCACCTGTCACTTAGGAGAAGACACAAGCACCTACCACTCTACAACCTCCTTTCGGGGAGTTGCAGAGAGCAATGAGGTCTCCCCTCAGCCTCCTCTTCTCCAGGATAAACACCTCCAGCTCTCTCAGCTGCTCCTCTTCTTCTCCAGCCCCTTCACCAGCTTCGTTGCTCTTCTCTGGACTCATTTTATGTGGAAATCACATCTGGGAGCATCAGACACTGCTTGCCTCCCAGCAACTAAAACTCTCGAGCTGTCAGTGTCTTCCTGGGAAAAGAGCCAAAGTCCCTTTACAATCCTGGTCTCAAGGACAGCATGAATTTAAGGCTCATCACCTTCAACCTTCAGCAAAACTCCCGTTGGCGCCAGAATAACCTTTGTGCAAACTTTACAAGAGAACAATCAACGTCTGCACTGACAACAATTATGCCAGCACATTCTGCTATCTGACAGAAAAAAAGAGGCCTCGGTGCTTAAACTCTTCTTTTGACATCATCCCACTCCATCCCTCCAACTGCAGAATCAAGCACATCAGAACCGCAGCACCATTTCAGTGTCCTCTGGAAACGTATAGGATTTTAGTTCTAAAGCCCAATATATACAGGAAAAAAAACAAACCATCAATTTTTTTTCCTGTCCAGTGTTTAATGGTTTAAAGGTACCTCTTTTCAAGAAAACCTTTGGTATTCCACAGCCTCTTGACCAATCCATCAGCACAGCTCTCACACACAACACAGATAAACCCCATCCAAGAAGATAAGTAACTGAAAGCAAAGACCAGGGGCAGAAGGCATTCAGAAACAAAATAACTAAACTAACATAACATGAAACTAAATAAATCTTGATTGAAGGAAGAAAAAGTCGTAAGCTGCCCCTCCAACAGCAATTTGCTTCACCTGTACTGACAGAGAGTGAAAGCAGGAAAAGACACTTTGCAAATCTGACCATGCTCAGCTGACACGAACACAGACCAGTCACACGAGTGGCGTGGGATGGTTTTTAAAAAGGGGCAGGAAGATGCTTTCAGACCACTGAGGAAAGACAGTGATGGAATTAGAACACCAGTACAAAGGCTTGTTTTAAAAAAAAAAAAAAAAAACAAGGCAGATGATCCATCACAGGCCAGAAAATTTTAAGGAAAGCCACAATGACGACAGACTTAAGAAGCCATCACACCTCATATTCAATATGAGCTCTCTGCACACAGCAAGGGGCAACAAGACCACTTCCACAAGCACCTGTATTTGCTACGCGGCTTCCCAACCCATCAGACAAAGAAGGAAAGAAGAAGGATGGCTACAAGATCAAGATACACAAATTCCAGCCAGAAGTAAAGAGCGTTTTTGAAAATCCACTCCAGCTCAAACAAACAGGAATTTACTCAGCTGAATCACACAGCTTCTTATGCGATGTTCTCTTCTTACATAAATGATCTCATCTGGCTTTATGAGCTAAGGCTACAGAAAAAAATGTTCTTGACACCATTTCTCTAAGCTTGCTTTCCTGCTCCTCCTGCCAGTTCTCTCAGTATCATTTTCTCTCCTTCCAGCAGCTTTTCTGTCCCACTGCCCAACGTGCTGCTCCTCTCTGTCCATCTCGGTGCACTCTCCATATTTCCTCTGTCAGGGAGCAACCAAATAGAAAATAACTTCAGTCCTAGCACTGTGTCCCAACCATCAGCACACAGCAAGTACTGAAGGCATGAAAATTCAGCCACACTAACTCTGACGTGGTATTTTCAAGAGACAGAGCAAAGTGTGTGGATCCCGTCATGGGATCCGCTCCATTGTGGAGGCTTTAATCCAAGGGTTTCACACTATTTTCCACTAAATTCTCCCCTAAAAGGTGCAGCATCTCATGCTCTCAACTGCCCACTGCCAGAAACATTAATGAAATACAAATTTGAAAGATGACTGGACAAGGATAAAAAACTGCAGTTTCAGCAAACTTTGATTACTACAGGCTGCCTAAAGGCACGGATTGAAAAAAGAAGCCACCCAGATGGCAAGGATCCAGCAGAAATCACTGACATCGGATCCAGTGCGTGTCACCTTCTTCAGAGAAAGCCTAAAATGAAGAAAGCTGGCAGGCAAGAGACTGTACCTCATACAGATTTACTACGTGCCTCAATTCCTGCTCCATCAGATGCTTTCGGCAGCTACTGGAGGGCAAAGCAGTTCCCTCAGTCTGGCAGCCTAGCCCCAAGGAGAGCACAGCTCAGCTCGGTTTGGTTGCCGTCCACACGCCCGGCAGCAGGAAAGCTCTGCTGGCAAAGTACCTACCTCCCCGAGCTGGAAATCCTGCAGAAAGGGGACATTACACCAGCTTCACACATTATTAAGAGGACAATAAATAAACTAATTGTGTCTGGGAGGTTGCTAGTTATCCACTGGCATTGGTGAGAGCATCACCTGGGCAGCTTCAGGCAGGTCCAAGCTGCATGTTGGGGTGCCACATGCATCCTAAGGTGTTAGACTCGAAACACAACTGTGCTCAAACACAGCCAGGTCCTTAAAATCAATTGGATTCTAAAAATCTTACTGGAAAGGTCACTTAAAACACCTTCGGTAGTTTCTGCACAGAAGAGAAGGCCAGGGTCATGTAACCTGTGGGTGTCCGATTCATAGAATCATAGAACAACCAGGTTGGAAGGGACCCATCGGATCTTCTAGTCCAACCATTCCCATCTAACACTAAACCAAGTCCCTCAAGACCTCATCCACCTGTCCCTTAAACACCTCCAAGGAAGGTGACTCAACCACCTCCCTGGGCAGCCTATTCCAATGCCCAATGACCCTTTCTGTGAAAAACCTCCTCCTAATCTCCAGCCTAAATCTCCCCTGGAGGAGCTTGAGGTCATTCCCTCTTGTCCTGTCCCCTGTCACTTGGGAGAAGAGGCAATTACAGGCAATCAGAGCATGCAGAAATTCCAACATGTGATTAGTAAACAGGGAGGTGGAACAGGATTGGAACAGACACTTCTTCTTGCAGCTGCTCCCAATAGCAATCCAGGCACTTTCCCACAGCCTCCCAGAGCCCCCAGCAAAACTTAATAAATAATAAACTCAGAAAAGAGCAACCAACCAAAAGCGTCCCAGCTCCAAGTCACCAGAAAATCCTACTGCTCAGACTGTTTCACAGTTCATGGAAAGAGAGGCACAGTGTGACAGAGGTGACACAGCCAATCTCTCCCTACAAAATCAGTGTTTGCTTATTCCTCAAGCACACACAGAACAACCACCTACCACAATCTGTCTCCCTCCCTGCTGCTCAGACTCCTGACAAAACCAAAAGCCTTTCAAAATGTATTTAGCAATAACAGAACATTTTTTAAAGAAAAAATTAGCCTCTCTATTGATTTCAAAGAGCAGGAAAAGAACTGGCTGCACTCATTTTTCAACTGTTATTACAGAAAACTCGTGTAAAAGCAGAAAAAGCATTATCTAATTGCAGCAGCACAGCATCTCTGCATCTGCTCAACAGACACTTTGGGTCAGCCTTTCCTCAACGATAAAGAAAGTGGGACAACGGTGCAAGGGCAGAGGGGGGTTAATAAATGTCAAAAATCATTATGCAGCAATTCTGTTCAGCCACCTACTATTCAAAGATGAAGAGCGCTGACCATGTTTATTTTCATTTTTCCAGGCTTTTGCACGTCTTGAGAAAAAATGAATACGTCCTGGGACAAGGAATAAAACCTACGATCCTTTCCCCCACATTACAATTCTTCTCCGGGTTATATTCTTCTTTTATAGGACAACGCCCCCCTTCAATATTGAGAAACCGTAACGACTTCAAAACAGCAAAGAATCCTGGAGTAACTATTCCGGACTTCACAATGCTGGTGGGAATCCAGCCCTGGGTGAATGCAGCTTCAAAAAGCAGCCTGTGCCCTCTTCCCCTTTCAGCTCTCTAAAATAAGGCTGCAGAAGAGACCTGCCGCGGCACTGCAGAATGAGGCCGCCTGCTCTGCTCGGTGAGAGAAAGGAGCAACAATAACCCACCAGCAAAAGCAGAAAGATGAAGGTCGCTAGAGCTTCACCTTGATGCCGAGCAAGGCAGGAACGGTTCTCAAGGACTTAACCTCCTGTAACGTGTCCTCTTGTCCCTGGGAGTGAAAAACAACCCTAAGCTGTAAGATTCCTCCACGCACAAAAGAGCAGAGCAGCCTCCAGATCACAGAATCATAGAACAACCAGGTTGGAAGGGACCCATCGGATCTTATAGTCCAACCATTCCTATCCAACACTAAACCAAGTCCCTCAAGACCTCATCCACCCGTCCCTTAAACACCTCCAGGGAAGGTGAATCAACCACCTCCCTGGGCAGCCTATTCCAATGCCCAATGACCCTCTATGTGAAAAACCTCCTCCTAATCTCCAGCAAGAGCTTCACTGCTGCCTCAGCATTTACTACAAATCACATCACTTACACCAGCTCAGAGAGGAGCTACGGGAAAATTTACAGTCTTGCCAGAAGAACCCATTTGGTGCTCTGCTCTAAGTAGTAGCTGTGGTGTGGTCACTGGGTTTCTGGTCAGATCATAGAATCATAGAACAACCAGGTTGGAAGAGATCCACCAGATCATCGAGTCCAACCATTCCCATCAGTCACTAAACCATGTCCCTCAGCACCTCATCCACACGTCCCTTAAACCCCTCCAGGGAAGGTGAATCAACCCCCTCCCTGGGCAGCCTCTGCCACTGCCCAGTGACGCTTTCTGGGAAATATTTTTTTGCTAATGTTCAGCCTGAACCTCCACTGGTGGATCTTGAGGCCATTCCCTCTCGTCCTGTCCCTTGGGAGAAGAGCCCAGCTCCCTCCTCTCCACAATCACCTCTCAGGGAGTTGCATAGAGCAATGAGGTCTCCCTTCAGCCTCCTCTTCTCCAGGATAAACACCCCCAGCTCTCTCAGATGCTCCTCTTCTTCTCCAGACCCTTCATCCGCTTCATTGTTCTTCTCTGCACTCGCTCCAGAGCCTCAACATCCTTCTTGTGGTGAGGGGACCAGAACTGAACACAGGATTCGAGGAGTGGTCTCACCAGTGCCGACTACAGAGAGAGAAGAACCTCCCTGGCTCTGCTGGTCACACCGTTTATGATCCAAGCCAAGATGCCATTGGCCTTCTTGGCCACCTGGGCCACTGCCGCCTCATGTTCAGACACTGTCAACCATCCCCCCTAGTCCTTCTCCTCCAGGTAGCTTTCCAGCCAGACTTCTCCTAGTCTGGAGCTGCTCAGGGTTGTTGTGCCCCAAGTGCAGGACCTGCCATTTGGCCTTGTTAAACTTCGTCCCATTGGACTCTGCCTAGCAGTCCAGCCTGTTCATATCCCTAAAGCAATCAGTCAGATCATATTCAAAAGTGATTTGAGATTTTCTCCACTACCCAGAGGAACCATCAGCAGCTATTCTGAGCACCCTTAGCCAGGCCATCCTGCACCGCGCTCCCAGCCGGCACAAAGAACGCTACAGAGCTCCACAGAGAGCCACCTGCTTCTAAACCTAAGGAAATATTAGCTAGAAGAAACTTAGAAGATCGACTACTAGATTAGTTCATGTTTTCGTAGTGTTTTCAAGATGAAAACAGTACACATGCTAAGCATTATCAGCAAGTCTAAGGAGAGCAGACTTGGCTCTAACAAAGATACCAGAATTACATACACACAAATTAAAGCGTTTGGATCCTTTCCAGGGCAGATCATTCTGAATTTGTCTTTCTGCTCGTCAGAACACAGCTACATAAATATCTGCTTTCTGCAGATGTAGTACAGAAATCTGCACTGCCAAGTTCCAACCCTAAAACTAAATCAACTAATATTAACACCCATTCCTCTATGGCAGAAAATCATCCTTTAAAACAGAGTAAGAACCTTAACTTTAGTCACAGTGTACCTGCAGAGCTTGGAAAGCCTCAACTTCATGGCTCAAAGCTTTTCTGACCTTCACAGCAAGGTAAGTTTCTTCAACAGAACACCCAAGCCCAGGTCTCGCTCCTTGTACCTGTATTTGCAGGGAGTTTCTGGAACAGAGTTTCTTCTTTAATCAAAATTTTATTTTCCTTCAGACCTCGCAGAACACCAGAGTGCTCACCCAATAAAAGCCTTTTACAAAAATCTTAAGACTTCACATTTTTCTTACTCGTAATGAAAAGCAGCTTGGCCAGAGCTGTGAATGTCGTCTTTGTCACCATGATGTGTAAGTCCTGGGACACCAAACTTCTGCTACTGGTGCCCGAGCGCTGGGCTGCCAGTGCTGGAGAGCCTCCTGCAAATGAAGCACCACCACTTCTGTTCTCCTGAGCATTTCAAGCATTCTAGTCCCAGGGAGTGAGAGAAGGCAGAGGATTTCAGGAAGGATATATCCATCAGCTGGAACAGGTTGCTTCTGAACATGAATGGAAGAGAAGAGGAAGGGACTGCAAGTGTGGGAGGGAAAAAGGAGAAGCAATGGTTTTGCTGCTTTATTTGAGACAAATTCTTCCCCCCGCCCTCTTTTTTTTTTTTAAAATGAAGTAGGAAAGGAATTCCTTTAACAAAAAGAGCAGGATGGCCATAACTTTGCCTCCCCATAGAGGGCAGAGCCAAGCCTTAACTGCAACCACAGCCTCGCTGGGAAAATTCCCGCTGCGAACAGCAGAGCTCAGACTAATTCGCTGCAGAGAAGAGAGCAGGAAAATAAAACATTTGCTGACTAATGATGACCTGCTGGAGAAGCGAGGCAGCAGCCTGGGACGAGCTGGACTCCCAGTTTCACTGTCAGAGGCCTCAGCCCTTGGAGAGAGTCAAGAGCTAAAGGTGAGCAGTGTTTGCCCAGGACCAACAGCACAGGGAGCACCTGGCAGCCAGGTAAGCACAGGTAGGTCCAGCTGGAGTGCCGACATCCTCCACAGAGCAGCTAAACACACCCTGGCACTGACAGCTCTCCAAATAACACAGGGTGTGATAAAATCCAGAACTAACCTGGGCCACAGAGTACAACGGTCAGAGCAGGGAGCGACATGCAATATAAGAGAAGCAAATTCTGGAACAGGTTTCCAACACTACTTAGAAGAAAACATGGAATAGAAAAACGTGACCTTAAAGAGGAAACTTCTTATTGAACTCCATCAACTAGAGTCTGCCTTAATTTGTAGTACCTGTTTCACCAGGGAGGGACCTTAATCACTTACCTCCCCCACGCTTTACTTTCCTTTGATCATCACACATTGTATGTATTTAAAAATAAGCAACATGCTAGCTCTACTGGAGCTTATACGTATCCAAAATAACACCAGTCTCTGAAGTTTCAACTTAAAATATCCTAATACAGACAATACAAGCCTCATTTTAATGTGACAACTATTTCGCTGATTACAGAACCTTTTTAACCATCCTCTCATTTCTCAAATAAACCAGACAAAGTCCAGCAGTGCAGCTGGAAGCAGTTTCAGCGCTTGCCAGGGCCACGCAAGCAGGGCAAAGGCTGCACCGCAGGCCCTGGCACAGCAGCAGCGTCCTTCCAGGAGACACTACTGAGCGGTTTTCTCAGAATACCAGAGGTTGAAATCCCCCATTAGGATTTATTTATCTGTGCCAGGAGGACAAGAGGCATCTGTGTGCAATTGCCCAATGGTTTTACTTATTAATCTGTTCAAGAGAAGGATTATATTTAACATTAGAAAAGAGCAATATCTGCACGTTCCAATGCCAACTTTCAGCCTCTGAAATTCCACTGCTCAGGCCAGAGCATCTTGGATGCTTTGAGGAGCAGGGCAGCTCCCAGCCCTCAGCACAAAGGACGCGAGGCAGAGCGTGTCCTGTGTGAGGTGACACGGTCCCTGCCCTCCTGCACACTCCCATCCTAAAACAGTCTAAGGGCCTTACCCCTCATGACCAGTTCAACAGGGCAAGAACACACAGAGACACTGATGAGCAGCTGACAGGCTGCAACTTACACTCCCATTTATCTTGCTGCAAGTGTTTCACATGTTTCAATCTCAAGTTCATGATTCAAGCCTGACAGAGGAGTCATCCTTAAGCTAATGAGAACAAGATGACGTTTAAGTATTTGTGATCACAACAAAACCAGGCAGCTGCTGAGGCCGTAAACCACAGCTGCAAGAGTTACTGAGATATGAACGCTGATTTTCCTGAAAAGAAGGAAAAGGTGTGTATGAGCGAAGGATGTAGTGGGTTTTGTACTTTTTCACATACATCTTAGTGTGCAAGACAGACTTAATAGCCTGAGAATCCAAGTGGTTGTTTAGCCTGGAGGAGGCCAAGGGGAGACCTCATTGCTCTCTCCAGCTACCTGAAAGGAGGTTGTGGAGAGGAGGGAGCTGGGCTCTTCTCCCAAGTGACAGGGGACAGGACAAGAGGGAATGGCCTCAAGCTCCACCAGGGCAGGTTCAGGCCCCATAAGGAAAAAATTCTTCACAGAAAGGGTGATTGGGCATTGGAATAGGCTGCCCAGGGAGGGGGTTGAGTCACCTTCCCTGGAGGGATTTAAGGGACGGGTGGATGAGGTGCTGAGGGACATGGGTTAGAGATTGGTGGGAATGGTTGGACTCCATGATCCGGGGGGTCTCTTCCAACCTGGTGAGTCTATGAATTCTTCTGGGTCTGCACTAGGGGTTTGTTAATCTAAATCCACTGCTGTTGAACTCCAGCAGCCCAACACGCCACATACTTCCCAACCCTACAGTCAGCTCCTTTTTGACAAAGGGAGATACAGAGAGAGAGAGGATACACATATATAAACTCCCACATGGAAAATCAACTACTATAAAGGCAGACGATGTTTTAATACATCTCCCAAGAACTCAGTCTCCCAGGACCTGCAACAGAAAACTTCACCAGACAATCTAACTGCCACTGCAACCTTCTCCCATGAACCCCTGTGCACAGAACAGTCTTCCTCAGCTACAGACTGCACTCAGGTCCAGAAATTTCTAGGCAAAGCAACTTGCAAATCATCAACCTCATCTGAATATCTTCCAGAAAATACCACCTATGCAATGGTTTTTGGCAACATTTCTTGGCATCAAGATCTTTGCTTTGTTCTCCTGGGAATCAGAAAGACAGCCAGGCTTTAAGTGTCTTTAAGAGCACAGGGAGGTGGAGAGGCAGCATCCGAGACCAAGGTGACAAGTGGCCAGATGAACTGTGAGGTTCATTATACATCAACCAAAAAGGTGAAAAAGTACTAACTCTGCCTCAAATTTCAGAGCTGTAACAGCAAACAGGCCAGAATTTTAGAAGAATGTGTTACTAACTGGAACATATTTCATTGAGTACAATTAAGAATTTCAGAGCTACAGTCTATGCAATCTTATTTTAAAAAGCTTACAACTTCAAAGCAATGAGATACGTTCTGCTATGAAGGACTGGGCTTGGCTGGTTGCCCTTCACTCTCCAAGTGGTAACAAAAGAGTACCTGTTCCTTACCAGTAGACAGAAAACACAGGCACGTATTTCAGGGAGGCACCTGTTCAGACCAGGAAAGGCTCACCTCGAGTGCGGCAGAGGTGGCCACAGGGGCCCACTGAACCCCAGAGTTTCACACGGCCAAGGGAAGATGACAGCACCACGATGGAGGCTCCAGATGCCATCATGGTTGCTTCTTTCTGATCCAAAGAGTTGCCTGCTCTTTCTCAAACCAATGTGAATTGTTACACAGACAGCACAGATGCTGCACGCTCACCAGGGAGCAGTTACAAGAGGATGCGGAGCTGCATTGTCTAGCACTTTCCTCTTATTTCCCAAAGGAAAAACAAAACGCTGCAAAGCCCACTTGGGCTTTGGTCAAGAATTATCTATACTTACTTTACTTCAAAAACAAATCTCTGCAAGTAAATTATGCCAACTGTTCCTGCTAACAGACTGCAAAAGCCTCATCCTTGAAGAGCTCTTGGCAACAGGCATGCTCAGTACAGCTGCAACTGGAGACACAGGGACAAACGGGCAATGTACCCTCTCCTACTTCAAAGTGCAACAGGGAGAAAAGGAAGGAAGAGAAAAAATAAGGCCCTCAGGAGCTAAAAGCACCAGTTACTGATGCTGAGAAATGCTTTCCTCCCCAGATCCACCAGTCCAGATGGGTACACCGTGCTCCAGGCTTTGACCTTTATGAGGTGGCAAAGAATGGATGATTTCTAGCCTTTGATATACAAACAGAACTTCCAGAAACACTGCAATAAGTCTATTCTATCTTCTAAACGAAGCCCTAGACACACTGGTAACTGCACTCAAGTTTATTAAGAGCAAATTTACTTGCAACCCCTTAATTCCACCTGAAAGCTTATTAAGCAAACCTTACAGGCTCTTTTCTTCTTATTGATAAGGCTCACCTTTAAAAGCTACTGAGGTAACAGCTCTAGAATCTTTCCATAGTAAGTTATAAAACTAAACTACTAGCAGTGCAGAAGCTCTGCATGTTCTGTTTCCTTTAGCAGAAGTTTGTTCCCACAAGCAAGGCAACAGATTAGCGCATTTGGAGCTACAAGGTTCAATATTCAAATGCTACTGGAATGGAAAGGACAAGTCTGATAACAAGAGAATAAAAAAAAAGGTCTTGATTGATCCCATCTTCAACTGCCTCACAGATTTGGGCAACAAACAAGCCTTGTCCTCACACACGGAACCGAGCTGCTTCACTCCAAGAGACACCTATGTTAACGAGCCGTTAATGGGATTTCTGGACAGCACAAATTACCATTCCACCAGCACCTCTCTAGGGAGATTGCAAGTTCCTGAGAATCTCTTGGGCCACAGAATAACAGAATGGTTTGGGCTGGAAGGGACCTATAAGGTCATCTGGTTCAACCTCACTGCCATAAGCAGAGACATCTTCTACGGGATCAGGTTGCCCAGAGCCCCATCCAACCTGACCTTGAATGTTTCCAGGGACTGAGTATCCCCAGCTTCTCTGGGCAACCTGTGCCAGTATCTCATCACCCTTACAGTAAATAACTTCCTGCTCACATCTAGTCTGAATCCCCCCTCTTTTGGTTTAAAACCCTTGCCCCTTGTCCTATGACCAAGGCAAAGCATCTTCAGGTCCGTCTGCATAATGCTGTTGAAGAAGAAATTAATGCAAAACCAGATACTCCACTTGCCAGGCAAGTTCTGGGTGCAGTCAAGTTTTTGGTTAGGTTTTATTTGTCTTGGGAAGCAGGAGGGAAGAGCTCTACCTCCAGCTTCCACAGGCAGAGATGGCAAAGCAGTATGAGTGTGGGTTTTACACCATGCGCTCACCAGACACGGGATGGTAAAGTGCTGGTTAACAGAAACCTCAATGCGTTCCTGAAAACTGCAAATCACAAATAAGGAACATCTGAAAGATCACAGAAACCTTATAGACCTTTCCTCTGGGTGACCTCTCCTCCTGCAAGCTACCAGAAACACCCAGAGTTTAACCAACTTTCAGTACTTCACACACTGTTATCTGCATGGACTTGGGATGAGATGTTAAACCTCATGCATCAAAATTTAAAACCACCTCTAACCAAAGTGAGTGAAATCTACTACAAAGAGCAGATCCTCCTACTCAGCTCTGATACTTTCTGTTAGAGTACAGAGCAGTTGCTATAGGACCAGAGTTATGTGGTCCAGCTGAATTCCCTCTGGACAGCAAAATTATCAACATGGAGAGAAATCAAGGCTGAGCTCTGGATGTAAAGAAATACAGCAGGTGGCATTTTTCGTGACCTGGCTGTACCCTGAGCCACCAGTCACACACACACACGAAGATTTCATATTCAAATTCTTGAAACACACTTGCTTTTACATACTAATCTCTGACTCCCTTCCTGTTCTTCCTAAACAAACACATATTCCAATTAGAACAAAAGAGAAACTTTAGATCTCCTCCTCACAAACAATGAACCTAATCCACCCATAGCACAGGACCTTAAAAGCAAAGGCTGGGATAGAAGCAGAGACTTCTTTAAAAACAACCTCTTGTGTATCATGCACTCATTCTCCAAAACGCTCGGGCATCTTCCAAGGCTTTCACTGCTCACTGTATATTCATACAAGTCATTCACAATTCCCTATAGTATAAAAGACATAAACAGCTAAAAAAGGATTGTACATAGACATGTGAAAGAAAACAAGACCAATCTCACTTTAGAACAGTCGGGTTCAGGTACTATTTGATATATACACTGGCAAATTGATTCACTTCTGAGAGGCATGGTTTTCACAGCCTGTTTTCAGGGCTACCTGAATTACCCTTCATGGGTTCAGCTTCTTGTTGGCCTGTTTACACATCTTTATGTGGCCACAGTACCTGAATTCGTGAAGCTGCTAATAGTTAACACAATCGTGCAAAACAGCAGAATGATTCTGATTCTTTGCAAAAAAAAGCTACACAGAATGTAGTATTAATCTCATTCAGAGTCATCACTTCATTCTGCAAGTGCAAGATGCTTCCTACTATGCTGAGGCAGTGAGCAAGAAACCAAAATAATGAGTTCAGAGACATATTTATGGTGCTTGCACAGACTGAAATTCCACAGACTGAAACAAACTGCCATCCTGAGCAAGTAAAGCAGCATTTCTTATTGAGAAAAGTATATTCACCTTTGGCATTACTAAATATTGCACTGATTTCAACAACTCAGCTGCTTTAAAAAAAAAAAAAAAAAAGAAAAAAGAAATCTTTCTGGCTGGCAAGGTGAATTACTGGAATGCTCTTTTCTCGTCAAGGACAATGCAGGCTTGTATCAAGCCAACGTGGCAGGTTTCCCACGGGTAAGCTGGCTCCTCCCTGTTGTTAACGCAAACTGGGGAGTCCCTAAATCCCGATGCTGCAGCAAGAGGCTGGATGGGGAGAACCAGCAGCCATGAACAAGCTGGAAAAGATCCCCTTAACACTGCACCAGGAGAGGACGAGGGACACCCCAGGGGAAATGTCCCCTTGTCTCTCACTGCAGGCTTGTTCTTTGGCTCTTCACCCTCCCTAACCCAAGCCCTACGAACTGTATTTCTGCAAACTAATAGCCCCAGGTTTTCACAGCCTCAGGAACACAATGACAGCAGCTCCATGAAATTC
Source organism: Coccyzus lansbergi (assembly GCA_033558105.1). Lineage (NCBI taxonomy): Eukaryota > Metazoa > Chordata > Aves > Cuculiformes > Coccyzidae > Coccyzus > Coccyzus lansbergi. Next base: position 28,488 of record JAUMJK010000758.1, on the reverse strand, counting down.
ATGTCGCTGCCAGAGCTCCAGGCGATGTGATCCCTCCTGGGCAGGCACCTGCACTGCAAGGTGAGCAACGATCCCTGCTGACAGGCTCTGCAGATACCCAGCTCTACAGGCTGGGTAAAGGAAGCTCTGCAGGGAGGAAAGGAAGATGCTCTTCTCTAAGAGCTACAGAAGATTCAGGATATAGAATCATAGAACAATCAGGTTGGAAGAGACCCACTGGATCATCGAGTCCAACCACTCCTATCGAACACTAAATGATGTCCCTCACCACCTCGTCCACCAATCCCTTAAACACCTTCAGGGAAGGTGAATCAGCCATCTCTCTGGTCAGCCTGTTCAACTACCCAATGACCCTTGTCCTGTCCCTTGTCACTTGGGAGAAGAAGCCGTTACCCTCCTCTCCACAACCTCCTTTCAGGGAGTTGTAGAGAGCAATGAGGTCTCCCCTCAGCCTCCTGTTCTCCAGGATAAACACACCCCCAGCTCTCTCAGACACTCCTCTTGTTCTCTAGCCCCTTCCCCAGCTTTGCTCCTCTTCTCTGGACTCGCTCCAGAGGGTGTGAGGTGGAGAGGATACCACAGAAGAAAGAACTGGTGAGAAGACACCAAGAACTGAATTATTTCAGGCTACAGGAGATGTTTATAACTTAAGTCTATCCTCCCATTTCACCCGTATTTCCCAGAGCCAAATCAAACCACTCCATTTGTCCCACCCCATCCCTCCCAGAGCAGTTCATGTCACACACACCGTCAGCTGCTCCACCAGAAATTTATTTTTCTTGGATAGATTTCCTCAGCTCTTCCACTCAGGTTCAGCCAAGACACACTCTTTACCTCAGGACTTCTCAAAAGGACCAGATAATGCTGCTTCATGCCAACCCACCAGGCATGCAACAGAAAAGTCTCTGTGGAGAAAACCAAGCCAGCTTCCACCTTCTCAGCAAACTCCCCTGCAGTTCAAATACCACATTTCTGGAAAGATCTCTCGCTCAGACTAAATTTATTTGCATCCTGTGTGAAGCTTGCAATAAATATCCAGCAATTTAATAAAGAGTTGGAACGGGAGAAGAGAGATGAATGTTGGTCCACGTCTTTAATCTCAATCCTTTGCAATCCACAGTGTGTTATTTAATATTGGACTGAAACTTGCAAGAACAGTTTCTTTGAGAAGACGAGTCTATTTTTAGAAGGTATTTTGATCAGCAACATCGAAACACCTCATACAAGAGGCAGAGTTTCCATCATTACTCCCAACCTCCTCGGTTTCTCAGACAATTACGAACTCAAGTCTCATTGGGAGGTTTTTTTTAAGAGGCAGGTACACTTCAGAAGGGTTTGCTTTTTCTTTTAGGGGAGGGGAAAGGGGAGTGAATGAGGCACTGCTTACCTTAGTCACTGCCTTCCAGGAGTTACGCTCTTCTACAGAAGCAAATACCACATTCAGTTAGGTTATTTTTTATTTACGAGCAAAAGCAAAGCATGTGGTATTCTGTGTCTAGTGCCAGGGCAAGAGCCAAAATATTTAAGCTGTGGCAACTTTCAGTCAAGTGATCCACAATCAAAAGCAGCACATAAGAACAGTCTGTAGTACCATGTCAAGTCCCAGATATTAATGCCTGATAAATTTTAAACAGGTTCACACAAAACAAAGAACAGATTCTCAGTCTACTGCAAACAATAGTGTCAGGCTGATAGCATATTTAGGAGCCCAAGGACTGATGCATGATCACGCTAGGAACACGATCACTCACCATCACAGTGAATCACCCTGGACTGACCTTCAGAATCTGCTGCTTTACGACCCTGGTCTGCTCCCTGCTCTTGTTTAGTGTTGTTTGCACATGTCAGAAGAAAGTGGAAAACACATGGTGCGTTTTCAAATGCATTCAAAAACTTTAAAGCCAAGCATTTCACAACAAAAGCCAACACAAAAGTAATTGTATTGGAAACAAAGAGGCATCGCTGCAAGTCGATTACTACACAGCCTCAAAGGGTCCAAAGGGCCAAGCATGCTGGACAGCCAGACGATGACACAGCATCACTTCCCCGGGCCTAGAGGATTCCCAGCTTTGGAACAGATACGACAATTTTTCTCCATGAGCAGAACTGGAAGGAGCTGTTGCCAGAACCAGAACCATAACGCAACCGTCACACTCTCGTACCGTCGCCCTGCTTACAGGGCGAGTGGCTCACAGACAGTACTAGAGACCATCGGATGTTTTCACCTTAACAAAAAGACCTTGGCACAAAGGGAAAAAGTCCCTCTGAAATCATACACTGCCGATAAATGCCAGGACTTTAAAGCTCTATTAGCCAGCACTAAGCTAACAGGCACTTACAGTGATTAAAAATGCACGTATCCAAGGGAGACTCCGGCACTGTTTCTCATGTTCTCAAAGACATTTCTGTGAAGCAAGAGAGGACACTTCTCTGCTCAGTGCTCTGCCCTAACACGTGTCAAAACCTGATGCGAGGTACAATGTAGATGAGATGATTAATCCTCAAGGAAGCCAGGCAGCTGCTGTTTTTCGCGGCAGAGGAGGAGGGGAGCTACCTATTGGCTCCACTGCATGGGAGGAGGCACCAGCATAAGCCACAGTTATAAGGAGATATTCACAACTTCTCAGAACCCCAAATATCACTAAACAAACAAAGCAAGAAGGTTTTGGACAAGTTACTCTTAGAAATTAAGGGAAACACAGGAGAGCTCCATTACTTCAATTAATCCAGGCCAGCAGTTCTCAAGGGCAGCAGCAGAGGTAGGCACACACACATCGCAGTGTCTGACAAAAATCCCCCATCAATGGGCAATAAGCACTCAACTCACTTTAAAACTCCAATCAATCTCTACAGGACCAGAAGAAAAAGTATGGGAGAAAAGGCTCCACCGGACATGGATTCCTCAAAATTTTGTTTTCAGCCTATCAAGCAGGAAGAAGAAACATTCCACTTTTCACCCAATCCTAATAAATTTAAGTTAAAACAAATATTTTTTTCAGTAAGACTACTACAGTCAGACCCAGAACAGAAAGCTTACTATATGTACTCATTTGACTAGCTGAGAAATTCAAACACCTACATCAGAGAGGGAAAAAAAAAAAAAACAGAAAATCCCACTAGAAAGCTCCAAAAGGAAGGGAGAAAAGTTTCAATTCTATAAGGCAAACATTTAGTGTAGCCAAGTGCTCTAGATGCAGATGGTTGTTAACAAGCAGACAAGAACTAGATGAAAGCGATTTTGAGGAATGCCGCAACATCAGAGAGCAGCAATAAAGACAGGATTCCTACAGCAGATGCACCCAGTAACGCTCAGCTACAACAACAGGATCTCCTTAGCAGAATCTCCTTAGTTACTGCGAGAGACTGAGGAGGTTACCTCCCCAATATTGAATTTTTAGACATCAGTTGCTCCAAGCATCAAAACTAAAAGCATCGGGGGGTTTATGACCAAAGTCTTCACAGACATGACAACAATGAAGAAACACCATGATGTTTTCTACATAACTTGTCCTCCTTAGGAGCTGCATCACTGGGAACTAAGAGGTTTTCAGATATCGCCTTTTTAAGTTGTGGGAAGGATGCAAAAAGGAAAGAACAAAGAGGAAAGCGGGTCAAGACAACCAGAGTTCCTGGGCAGCCCACGCACCAGTCAGGCAGGGGGCAAACCTGAGTCCAGCAGGAACTCTGCTCCAGAAGTGACCAAAGGCCAGAGAGCAGAGGACACAGCAAACACGCAGCTACTACCTGTGGGGTAGAGGGAAGAGCAAAGGGGAGACTCATATACATATAGAGAATCCGAGGAAACCCCTCGCTGCTCTCTGCAACTACCTGAAAGGAGGTTGTGGAGAGGAGGGAGCTGGGCTCTTCTCCCAAGGGACAGGGGACAGGACAAGAGGGAATGGCCTCAAGCTCCACCAGGGGAGGGTCAGGCTGGACATTAGGAAAAAAATTTTCAAAGAAAGGGTGATTGGGCACTGGCAGAGACTGCCCAGGGAGGGGGTTGAGTCACCTTCCCTGGAGGTGTTTAAGGGACGGGTGGATGAGGTGCTGAGGGACATGGGTTAGTGATTGATGGGAATGGTTAGACTCGATGATCTGGTGGGTCTCTTCCAACCTGATGATTCTGTGGTTCTACGAAAAAACAGATGATGAATGTTCCTAGGTCTCCCATATAGCCACCAACAGACTTAATGAAGTCAGCTTTCCTTTAATTTATCAGAGGTGAGTGCATTGTCCTAGCACACAGGTTCACTAGCTTAAGCAGAAGAAAAGCATCAGTGAAACAGGCAACTCGATTTGCAGAGCGGCTAATCCGCTCAGGGCTTACCTGTACCCAGCTGGAGAGGCGTTTGGTTTCATGAGTTTAACACAAGCAAAGCTTGCCTGGTAACAGCAAGAAATGGGGAGGGGAAAGGTAAATCTGCGCCACGACAGCTACGATGGGTTATGAAAGCTTTCTCTCCACAGAGGAGACTATTTTGAAAATAAACAGTGCCCCAACTGCTGGTACACAGGAGAATTAGTTGCAAAAATAAGTAGAATTCCTTCTACTAAAAAGACAGAGGCATGAATGCAGGAGGGGAACTCATGGAGAAGTGAGGAGGGGCATCAGGGCATATGTGACGAGTCGAAGATCGACACCAAAGAGTGAACAAGCCCTGAGCTGCTGTAACTGGAGACAGATGGGATTTCAGCCTGTTCATGAGGATTCAAAGAACAGCTCAGATTCATAAAACAGCATCTGGAAACGCCCCCTTCTCCTCCCCAAATGACATAATTGAGAGGCCAGTTTGAGATCAAATACACAAGACAACAGCAAGCAAAGCCTTCAGGTAAGAGTTTCTACAAGTATCACTTATTAAAAATTGGTTTAAACAACCCGGAGTTTAAGTTGGTTTGGGCTCCTCTCCCGTTTCCAGAGGCAAGGAGGTGGGGATGCTGGGGGTTGAGTGAGGGCTGAATATGGAAAGTTGTCCTTAGGCACAATGTGAGTCACCACGCTGAAGAATTTTAAGTGGCCGGCTACTACTCAGATTTACTTTATTTAAAATGGTGAGGTTTGGACTAACATGTGAACAATGAACCTTTGAGAAGGCATTAGATGACACTCAGGTGTGCATATTATGATTAAATATACTTGAAAATTAACCTGTATCAATTTAATCTGCCTTGACAGAGGAGAAGCATTTCATGCCTTAAAAGATTTCCTAATGTGGCTGGTTCTTCAGACTATTTTCTGCCATCTCAGCATAAACGGCATCTTCCCTTTGACTTTCAGAAACTCCTGCGAATGAGCTACCAGCAACGCTGAAGGAGCAGAAAGAGAATAATTTTCTTGTTTTAGTCTGAGACAGTAGAAAGCAAATAACACAAAATGTTGCATACATGGAGCAAGGGCCCTGCAAGTGTTCTGCATTCAAAATGCAGAACCACAGAAGGCTAATTGTCTCTCCCCCCTGCTTTTTTTTTTTTCTTAAATAGCCAGCACTGGAATAGCAGAAATCACATGGAGAAGGGCTCCAATTCACATAAAAATAGGCAGATTTAACTCATGCTACTTTAATTTACACTACAGGCCCAGCCTAGGAATGGTGATTCTGCTGAACAGAGATAGTCTCGCCTTGGCCACTGGGATATGAGCCTCTAGCAGAGAAAAAAGCCACCGGGAATGTGGAAAGTCAGTACTCTCTTCACATCAATCAGGAACTTTACCCAGATCAGGACCACAGGAGTTAAATTCTGACCAAAGCTGACAAGACATGCCAAGCTCAGATCACCACAGGCACCTTCAAAGCCACTTGTCTCTTGCTCAGTTCCCACCTCTGAACTGGATGCCTGCCCCTCCGTGTGCAGACAGAGGGAAGCACCCACAGCACCCAGGGCAGGGCAGGCCCTGAAGGAGCAGCAATAGGCAGAGGCCACAGGTGAAAAGCAGCGTTCCCCGCTGCAGAGCCACAGCACCTGACCTTCCCAGGTTCTGCAGGAGCACACGAGGCCCAGGCCACCAGCGACTGACAAACACAGCTCCTGACACACTCACCTCCTCCCCAAGCACTCCCGAGAGGCCAGACACTGTGGGTGACTGCACCTAGAATGCAGGAGCATGTTGAAACAAAGCCAGGTTGCAAGGGTATCTATTCCTGCAGCACAATGTACCTTTTACTCAGTATAACAGATTCCATGAGTGAATCCGCTCATCCCACTGGATCACCCACTGCCTGCAAGCACAGAGAAGGAGCAGCAACACTTGGAACATCCCTTGGCCCAGGAATGAACCAGAACAAAGCGCTGTCCCATGAGAACAGGCCTTATCAGAAGTGGTTGAGAGAGCTGAGGGTGTTTAGCCTGGAGAAGAGGAGGTTGTGGGGAGACCTCATTGCTCTCTGCAACTCCCTGAAAGGAGGTTGTGGAGAGGAGGGAGCTGGGCTCTTCTCCCAAGGGACAGGGGACAGGATGAGAGGGAATGGCCTCAAGCTGCACTAGGGGAGGTTCAGGTCCTACAAAGAAAAAATTCTCCATGGAAAGGGTCATTGGTCAGTGTCAGAGGCTGCCCAGGGATGGGGTTGAGTCACCTTCCCTGGAGGCATTTAAGGGACAGGTGGACAAGGTGCTGAGGGACATGGGTTAGTGATTAATGGGAATGGTTTGACTTGATGATCCAGTGGGTCTCTTCCAACCTGGTTATTCTATGATTCTATGAGAAGGAGGTGTCCTCTCCAAAGTTCCATGGGCCAAAGGAATGCGGTAACTGCTCATCAGTTTCTGATGAAGACAGAAGCCAAAAACAGGGCAGAACCGGCTGTCACTACGCTCAAGCTTCCCATTTAAAACAGAGGAATATCAGGAAGCGGTGATGCAAAACCTGGCAAGGAACCTCCAGTCGGCAGTCAGCTGCACCCACAGGGCACCAACCATCACCAGGACCTGCTCACAGCAGCCTACCAGCCACACGCCACTGGGAAAAGGCCAGAAGCTCAGAAGACTTAATACCTAACTTAATAAGAAAAAAATTAAATATCTAACTTGATAATATAAAACCACAGATAACATACACGGACGGAAGTGAGACATTCATGCACTGACGTTTAAACTAGTCTGGAAAGTAGGAATTTCTTGCCACGTTCCTTTAAATGATTTAACTGCACAGTCTTACAAACTGCAGCGTCTTTTATTTCCCTCCAGTGCCTCTCATCACCTGGAAACTGGGTGGAAGCCTGGGGCTAGAGGTACAGCTGCTGACCCACAGCTCAGACTTACACCCACATAAATACGCACAGACTAACATTCCTCTCTTAACGCTTTTTCTTCAAGAAACCCTTTGTTTGTGATTTCTGCCTACTGCATCTACATAAAACCCCTTTGCTCCTTATCCAAGAGTGGACTGGATAGTGCAGTGTAACGTCACCAGCCCTGGAACAGCAGCAGCTCGATATTGGTTACTAAGTATAAGCCGCCAGGGGATTCACTAAAGGCAGGTTGCCTGTAAAGCCACATGAACTACTCTGCTACAAAGGCTTCTAAGCAGAGACCTCCAATTTTAACTCAACCAAGCTTACAGAGACTCCCATGAAAAAGAACTAGATGAGCTCCAGTTGCATACATGTGGGGATGAAATGTCCCTCTAAGATAAAATATTTTTTACCTAGGGAACAAGTGACAGCAGAATATTTCCAAAGCTTTACCTGTCATGTCAGAGAGAGGAGAAGCTGGTAAACATTCCCAAGATGACTGAAGTTCTCTAATTTTCTGTTTGCTGGCTGATGCTCAACCTACTGAGGGCTGCTCACTCTAGACAATGAACCACGTCACCTGCCTCCACCTCACATCAATGTGCCTGCTCCATAAAGAAAACACAATCATACTTATTTCCGATCCACGCTGCCTTCCATTAATATTTTAAAAGTCCTCTCTTATACAAATAAAAATCCCTGCAGCAATTCTAATAATTTTATTATGTGTTACTATGGAAACTGCTAAAACGTCACAAATACAAAAGCCTAAAGCTCTGCTGCAGAAGGAGTACCCTGAGTCTCCTTATTCCCCTCTATTGGCAATTTGAGGACCAAATATTTTGAGCCTAATGAAAAATAATAAAAAAAAATTTACCATTATGGGAGGGGAAGTGTTCGGTTGCTTTCAGTTGCAGAGTATTTCATTAAGCAAAGAGTCAAATGAAGACAGACTTCACAGATCCACCCCACAAGGAGGCACTTTAAAAAGTGAAACATTCAAAACTATCTGACAAACTCAGTGCTTCATGGAGCTGCAAGGAGACACTAGAAAGGGCAGAGATCTGCAGCTGCATGTCAGCCCTGAGCCCCTTCTCCCCCTCTCCCTGGCTGTGCCACTACCTGAGAGGCAGCTCAAACTATGTATTTGACAGAGTAAGGGTGCACGTATTTAACAGATAAAGGGACTTCTAGCTCTTTGAAATGGTCTCTCTTCGGGAATTAAACACTTCTGGAAAGAGGATGCTTACGCTCATTTGTAAGGCAGCACAGACTAATCTGCTGCAGAAGCAGGAGTGTCGTCAGCTGCATCAGCCAAACTGCCACCACCACTGCAGGGACAGCTCATCTGCAGCTGACATCATGGCTGCACATGAGCATTAGGAAAAAAAATTTCAGAGAAAGGATCACTGGGCACTGGCAGAGGCTGCCCAGGGAGGGGGTGGAGTCACCTTCCCTGGAGGGGTTTAAGGGACGGGTGGATGAGGTGCTGAGGGACATGGGTTAGTGATTGATGGGAATGGTTGGACTCCATCCAGTGGGTCTCGTCCAACCTGGTTATTCTATGATTCCATGATTCATCTGCCAAATTGTTCACTTTCACTAACCTGATGGCTCACAACTAACCAAGGAGCCTTAACTGCATCACCAGGATGACCTTCCTGCACGGGTACAACAGTGGAAAACTGCTGGAACGATGTGGGTGTTTCAGCACAAAGCTGGAGGCTGGTTTTGAGAAGGTGCAGAGCTATCTTCAACACCACCAATATGCAGCAATATTTTTGAGACAACCCATCTTCACAACAAAACTGGTGAATTTAAGCTCTCCACAGCATGAATCCAACTGACCCTTTTAAAAGTTCTCTTTCAGCAAAGTATCATCTCCCTCACTGCTAATGTGATAAAATTCAATGAAGAAACATGTTCTACAGAGAAACCACAGGCACCATTAGCCAAATCCCCAACTGAGCATGCGTGTGCCAGGTACTCTTCCCATAAATAGCTTGTTCGGTGCTGAGGCCAAAGCTGAAACAGGCATTCCAGAAAGTCACCTTATCGCAGAGAAGGTCAGAGGGGGGAAGAGCTGCACGTTACTTAAGCAAACCATTTCATTATATCAATGATCAGCAAGCCTTTCAAATACAGAAAGTCAGAAGAAGATGTTAGAGAGAACTCTGAGCGCAGTGGAGAACAGAACCATCCCCAGGTCCCATCTTGCTCCAGAGACAAGAGCAGATGCAAAAGACTCAATAGAATCATAGAATCACCAGGTTGGAAGAGACTCGTCGGATCATTGAGTCCAACCATTCCTATCAATCACTAACCCATGTCCCTCAGGACCTTGTCTACCCGTCCCTTAAACACCTCCAGGGAAGGTGAATCGACTGCCTCCCTGGGCAGCCTATTCCAATGCCCAATGACCCTTTCTGTGAAAAACTTCCTCCTAATCTCTAGCCTAAATCTCCCCTGGCAGAGCTTGAGGCCATTCCCTCTTGTCCTGTCCCCTGTCACTTGGAAGAAGACGTCAGCTCCCTCCTCTCCACAACTTTCTTGAATAGCAATTCAAGTTTCTCTTTCCTCTTCCCTGCTGAATTACTAGTCAATACACAGTCCTTCACCTGCTTGGGAAGTCCTTCCTTTCATTCCTAAAAAAATCCTACCAGCAAAAACTAAGTAAATTTTTCACATTCTCTTCTACCTGAAGTGTTTTATCTGAGGATGGCCCAGCAAAGCCCCTCAGCTCTCCAAGTCTCTGAACTGAGACACTTTCAAAATGGACCACAACATCCAGGGTGTGCCCAAAACACACTCTGTGGAAAAATCTGTTGGGGTAGCGCCAGTTCAGCAAGGAAAACATTTTCCCCCAGCTGGACGTCTAACACAGCACTGCTGCCGAGCTAGTGCAACCAGAACATATCTGCTGGAGGAGAGAACAAAGGTAGGGGGGAAATCACGTTACTGTATAATGAAAACCAAAATCCTTCAGGAAGCAAAGCCCATGAATGACATACACCTTTAAAATCTCTTACAGGAAGCCTATGTTTGCCATTGCTCAACTTTTAATCATATAGACACTTCTCGTCTCGTGCCAGTATGAGCATGAGTAAAAATGCAGCTCTGAACTGTAGCTGCTCAGAGATGCTGGCATAACACACACCAGTTTACTAGACTTCAACACTGGGGATCAGCTCCCAACAAGGCCCCTTTCACTTGTTCAAACAGTAGCTGCAATTTCACAGGAGACTGTAGGAAAGCAGTGGTTGCCACACCAGATCTTGAATGCCAGTTCACACTGACAAACTTCACGCGTTATTTTTGTGCTGCTACTGATGATGCTGTGACAAGCTTTTGCCAATGAAAAGTAAAGTACATATTTATGCAACCCTACCCAAAGTGTCACCGCCAAGTAGTTTATTGGAAGTGTCAGACACCAAATCACTTCCAGCCCTCCACATTATCTTTCATACCCCAGCCCAGAGCCACAGCCCAAGACATAAGAATCATAGAATCATAGAACAACCAGGTTGGAAGAGACCCACTGGATCATTGAGCCCAACCGTTCCCATCAAACACTAACCTATGTCCCTCAGCACCTCATCCACCCATCCCTTAAACCCCTCCAAGGAAGGTGAATCAACCCACCTCCCTGGGCAGCCTCTGCCACTGCCAAATGACCCTTTATGTGAAGAATTTTTTCCTGATGTCCAGCCTGACCCTCCCCTGGTGGAGCTTGAGGCCACTCCCTCTCATCCTTTTCCCTGTCACTTGTGAGAAGAGCCCAGCTCCCTCCCCTCCACAACCTCCTTCAGGTAGTTGCACAGAGCAATGAGGTCTGACTCCAAAGAGAACAACCCCATATCCTAGAAGAGCACTGAAGGCATCTGTGAGAAAGACACTGTCTACATTCAACCTCCCAAATGCTGAATTAAAATACTTTCCTGCACCGCAGCATCCAACTCCACTGTTACTCTTAGCACAAGCGACCCAGCACTTAGTGCCGGTCCCCTTCTGCTCTCCCTGAGACACCTGTGACTTCAGCCCAAAAAGATAAATTCATCCAACGCATCAAACTTGCTCAGGATGAAAGGCAGTGCCCCTGCCTAACAGAGCTCTGTGGATGGCAATATGAGCACCCAATGTCCCCTCCATGCTCCAGTCAGGTCTGCATGAGGATCAAGGCTCAAATAAAGCCAGAAACATCTTCCTGGGCATCCACTGGATCTGTGGAAGATGCACTGCGACTAGCATTTCCTGGAGTAACAAATGACTTACTTTTCTTAAGCTCTTTCTCAAGCAGCAGTGTTCTCGTTTGCCCTCACTTCTTAAAAGCAAGAGGGACTTGCTGAGTGTCCTACTTACTCTCGATACCTGATTAAGCATTTTTGAACAATGAACTGATCTCCGCTATGCTGTTTTAAAAAGAAAGCAAGAACACGTTCAGGATTTGCTCTCTTTCCTCTGAACTGAAAGATGCTTGAGGGACCTGACCAACATCCCACTGCCCAGAGGCACGTGGATTACAGGCAATTCCAGTACAACACACGTACATTTTCCTAACTAGCTGAGAACCAGCAGGTCAAGCACTGCTCTGCTGACAGAGCCAACACGCACAGCTACAAGTCAAGAACAAGGAAAACTCCATAAAAGCCAAGCAGGTAGGTAACTGGAAAAGTCATAAAGAGTAGAAACAGAAGTGTAACTCCATATCAGAGTTACTGACGGGTGCTTGTGACCACTAGGAAAAGCTTCCTTACCCCTCACAGTAAGGAATTTGCCACTGGAATTACAGCTCCAGGAAGTCACAGATTTGAGAAATGCTATTTAACAGCCCTTGAGATACAGGCTTCCTTATTGTGCTCTCGCTTGAAAAATATAATCAAGGGAGAAAAACTAGATTTTCAAAATCCTATTTCTCAGCCAACTGATGTACCAACTGCAACTGCCCTCCAACAATAGCTGATGCGACTGCCACCTACACCCTTCTCCAACACCGGACTCTGAAATCAGTGCTGACAAAACCATCTGTTAGTGAGAAATCTTCATTACTGCTCCAAGTCCAGCAATTCTGAAACCCAGGCACCATGATGTGACACAGCACAGGGAGGAGACAATATAGTCTCTGAGGCTGTGAAATGATTCACTGAAGTGCAGAAGATGCTCAAATTTCCCACCAGTAAATGGGGATAATTAAAGTGTGCTCAGGCATCGTGGCCATCGGCACTGTAACAACCGCAGCTGAGCACTGTCCAACTCTCATAAAAGGTGGTGTGAGATGTTAGTCACCAGGAACTGCAGTTCACTCTCAGCAGCTTGATGTAACTGCCATGCAAACAATAACTTCTCAGATAAGAAACCTGAGCTAAAAAGTAAGCTGCAATTAAATATTTGTTCTCACTACCTTCCTAGAATTTTTTCTGTGGTACAAGCGAAGCTGGGAATTGCAGAGATAAAACCACACAGTGCTCACCGACTTCATGACTATGTCACTGCTCCACACCAGTAACTCAAAGAATTGACACATTCTAATCAAACTAGTCTACAGTGAAATGCAAGTGAACCACAGAAACCAACCAGCCTTAGGAAAGCAACTACTACAAAAATGCATAAGCCACACGAAACATTTCCTACTTCTGAGTATTAGTACAGGACCACAGAACCACGAGGACTTGGACTGCTTGCTAAACCATCCCCTGGTTGCATAGGACCAGAACACAGGCTGCAGCCCTCCAGCACTGTAAGGAATTGGCATGCCCTGCTTCAAGCAATCTTTCACTCACAGCAGCTCCTGATCCTACCACACCAACAGCAGCATTTTGGCCCTTCCAAAGCAGCGCAGGTGTCACACTCACAGACAGAGGCTGCCTGGGGTCACACCCAGGCACAGAAGTTCAGCGCGGTTCTCATGGGGGAGGTTCCAACCTACCGTCATCACACCAAGCAGAGGGTAAGCTTCTCTTGAGCCTAACTCTGCCACCACACACACTTTTGAAGTCAAGAGGATCTTAGCTGTGAAGCTGAAAGTTGTGTATTATTAATCTGAGAGCAAATTAAATGCAACATGGTGGTCCTTGATCCACACAAACCTAAGAACACAGCAGGATCCAACCCAGTCTGCACGTGCTTTATTGCCCCATCAACTGCATGAGAACCAGGAGTGTCTTGTTAAACCCAGCCCAGAGCTGGCAAGGCTTCCTAACAAAGGTGTAACGAATACCTCCCTGCTTTGTTTATGCATTACACGTTGGCCTGATTATGCCCCTGAGTTACAGCACCTTCCTGGGCAGAAAGAAGGAGTTAACAACTACTGAGAGATCCCCAACACCACTGGAAAGACTCAGTGACTCAGGGAGATGCAGCTCTATGGCCAAGATCAGGTGGGACTGCAGACTGCACAGTTGCTTCAAAGTTTGTCCTTGACCAGATTCTGATTCTGGAGTGCCACCATGCCAGAAAAACTCAAAGGTCAGCTCTTATCGAAGCATGATGTAAACATGTCTTTGTTTCTTTTGCACACTTCTACTCGAATCCCAGAGGCAGCCAGTGACACAGCCACCTACAGCAAGCGAGTTGCAAGACACACTGCTTGTACCACAGCTCTTGATGAAGCACGGATGCGGTTTCTTGGTGGAAGGCCGGGACACCAAGGAGCAATACACAGCCAAGGGATGCTGACTGAGAGATGAAACAGATTTTACACTCATTAAGATACTCCATCTTGCTATCGAAATTAAAATAATGAGGGTAAGAATCTTCCTTCTAATAAGTCAATTCAGCAAGCTGCAAAATCCAGCCATGCTTGAGCAACTCTACAAAGAGCATTCGCTCTTCTGTGCCCATACAAATAGAAAACAATGGTTCTGTACAATAAGCTGGCCCAAGGCATCTTCCCAGTGGAAAAGTCAGCTCTCCCACTCCTGTCTCTTAGCACTACTTTGAAAGGAATGATATTTAGCACTCAGACACTCATACCAGATCTTAAGATTGACTTCAGGAGTTGCACTAATAAGCACAAATGTGCATTCAGTCTCAACTCAAGTCACACCAGAGCTGGCGAGAGCCAGTGCCAAAGCACCCGCACCAGGAGGAGTCAGTGCTGGGGAGATGGTGACTGTACATCCACAAGGAGAATCTCTGGAGCGCGTTTGGTGGGCCTGGCCTAGATGCCAGTGTGCACACACACCAGCTTCTGAGCCTACAGACAACAGAGCGAGCGTTCTTTCTATTACCTTCAAAATCTTTGGCTGCAGAGTAGTCGAGAGACCGGGCGATGCAAAGGTGTGACTAACAAAGGGTAGAAAAGTCAGCAAAGAATTTCATGCATCACATCTCTGAATACTGCACTTCCTCTCAGGACTAAGATGAGTGGCAAAGAAATTTCACTTTGCTAGACAACACATGAATCTGTGAAACCTACAATACGGGAAATTCAACATGACTTTGGACTGAACTGTAATCAAATGTCACCCCTAATAACAATACTTATAAATGCAATTTTATTACTAATCCCAACAGCAAGTCTGTTGACATAAAGCATAAATAGTTATTAAACCCTCCTCTCTAACAGTAGAAGAATACCTTTAGGCCAGCCAGCATGGATCACAGGCTCAACTACCAGCTTTGTGCTGGGAGAAAGATGAATTCATGCCACGTTTAAGAGTTCACATACAGAAATACATCTTATGCTAACATCCCAAAACATGATGTGACGTTTGGCTGGAATTTAACATTCAAAAGTTGTAACATCTGCTTATTAGCACTCATCCACGAGCGTGGTCTGGAGGATGCTGAACTTACCAAGTACACACACTGCTTCCATCCGCTGACTTAGTTTAGTAAAATTCGTATCACACGGCACTCGACCAGCCATTAATGTCACTCTGGACAACAGGTATCAAAATGCATTTGGTTTTTTCTCTACAGAGATCTGAATAAACCCAGACTGGTGCAGGCATGCAAACGTTCTGGTGACTATTTCCAGCCTTGACTGTAAAGCTATCCACATTCCTAACAGCAGCAGGGAGGCTACTTCAGACTGAGGGTTAAGTTCATCCATCAGGGAGGAAGAGAGAATCTACTGGTGCAAGCAAGACTGTGCACAGACTAGATGCAGAATACAGCCTCCTAAGAGACTGGTGCAAGACACTGCGTGCACATCCCCAGGAAAAAAATCTTGTATTTGGAAGAACTGCCTTTCTTCCTTGACCTTTTGCCTTGACAAGGATCTTCCTCCTCCACAGAAACTGACACCCAAGACATACACAAATAGCATCCAGTTAACAACATAATTACCAGACCGCTGTCATTTACTGCCAATGACAGTTAAGAAGAAAATTCCCAACAATTCAAAAAGAGAACAGTTCCTTCATGCTTCCATTTGTACTTGGACCAGATCCTTTCAGAGTTTGGTTTTTTTTTCGGCAGTTCATTTAACAAAAAAAGTAATTCTCCAGTCACAAGTCTGCTGTCAGCTACAGAGATTCAGAGTAGCCTTACTCTACAGAACTGCTTCACCATAAAGGTTCCTATTGTAAAAAAGGCAAACATTTCATTTCAGGAGACAGGTCCAACCCATCCAAGAGTGATCTGTCTATAGAATCTGCAGCATCCTTGCACCATTCCAGTCAGCACTTCCAGGAACTGCCGTGCCACAAGAACACCAACCACTACTGTACACATCAAACTGATGCTGCACGGGTTGCCCTAACTAGGAAGTGTGGTGCAAATCTCGCCACACTAGTTTAAACAATTACTTCTTCGATCTATGCCCACCGAAAGAGAAGTGTTCCTTCACAAAGCAGATTCTCCATCTCCCAGCCTTTCACCTTGCTCTCCCCTCATCAGAGGTAACTACTTACAGCGGGACATGGGGTTGGTCGGGATCTGCTTTTGTCAGTTCCTCCTCTTCAACATCAGACTCTCCTCCCGAGCTGCTGTCGGTGACATCAGAGTCAAACGCTTGTTCACTGGATCTCAGGTTGGCCATACCACTGGCCGTGAATCTCTCCAGTTCTTCCGATATCGAATCGCTCTTCAAGAAGCTGCTCAGACCTTCTGACGTAACTGTCTCACTCGCAGCTTTCCTCAAGGCTGCCTCTGCTTTTCTGGTCAACATCAGCTGGTTCCGATGCCTCAGGGGGTCCAAAGTTGGAAGCTTGCTCAGAGTTTTCTCCAAGAAGCCACCCAACTGCTGCTGGATGTGTCTCTCCACCTGCTTTGCCTGTACCACCTGCAAGCGTTTCTGCAGCCTGCGGGCACGGTTCTCAATATCTGCCTGCCGGCGCAGCAGTGCCCTCGTCCTCATCTCGGAGTCGAGAGCACTGTGGTGACCAGCCAGCAGAGAAGGTTTCTGCTCCTCCAGCTTACTGCTCCCAAAGTCAGAATGACTGGCAACCTCGGGCAGCCTAGTCTCTCCACTGCCGCCCTCGAGCACCCGCTGCTGCTCCATGGAATTAAGGGGAAATTTGTTTGCAGTGCTATTATTGCTAAATGGAGTTGTGTGCTCTGCATCAAGGCTTCTGTGTGGAAGAGTGCAATTGGTCAACCCGCTCTTCAAGTCTCCCAGTTCAGAACTTCCTGCGTTATAGTCAACACCCTGGAGGGCAGGAGAAGGATGAGCACACTTCCCACCGTTCACAGAACTAGAGTTTTCATGGTCTGAATTGGTACTTCTGGCCAATTTCTTGGCCAAGCCATTTACAGGCGCTTGCGGGAGAGGTGGCTGGCTGTTAGCACTCATGGTTTTTAGATTCTCCAAAGTGAATTCCAATACTGGTTGCCTCCCCAACAGATCACTTGTTTTCAAGAAGGACTGAGATAAGAGAGAGTGAGATTTAAGGACTGTCTGCTTGTTGAAGACTCCTTGCAGCTTCAGAGGCTCTTTTGAAGAAACAGATGTTACATCTGAGCACAGGTAAGAGGCCACTAGTGGCTGCAGCTTGCCCAACTCTTCCTTCGTAGGGCTGTTTCGGAAATCTAAACTGGGATCCTCTGGAGCAATGGCTTTCCTTTTGGTGCCGTTGGCAGCCAGGAGAATATTGTTGGCGTTGCCGTTACTTTCGGCACTGCCAGGAGACAAGGTGGAGGACGGGGGAGCCAGCTTGAATCGGATGTGGTGAGCTTCAGCTGCTGCGTCAGTGAGAGCGGGCGCCATCGCAGCCATTCAGCACAGAGAGACGGGACGTCCAGCCTCTCCCAGTGCTGAGGCCAGTTCCACTGCCTCCCACTGCCTCTCCCGAGGGCAGCCTACAGAAGGAAAGGGAAAACACAAAGTTAGGCCTTGCACTTACAAAAAACAAAGCAAACAAGACAGTCAACAGCAGCGAAAATTATTGATTCAATAATAGGTAAAGCCACAGAAGCTCCATGTTCAGCACAGCATCCCCACCTCTGATTACCAGCACACTGCTCAGCAGAGCCATCCAGGCAGCTAAAAACAGGAGCAACACGCAAACGGGTCCTCAGGATCTCCCAGAGCTACTGCCTGCCTGTAACTGCTACCCTCACCTTTCAGTCCACTCACCCAGCACATCCGCATCCTTCCAGGCCCCTGGGAAAGGTCTGGCCCTGGTTACACCCATTCCTCAATGGCACCCACTCATCAGCTACATCTGTAAAGCCATTTTCATGCTTCTACTGCCAGTTCAGGCACGTTCAAAAATTCTAAACCAGAATTATAACCTGTGAGACAGTGAGTGTTTGAGGGGAACAGACCTCCACATGCCGACACTCCTCATGGCTAAAGAAACCCCACGGCTTCCCTGAAAGCTCTGGATTTGAAAGAAGCCGTTTCCCTAGTGCATATGAAACCTAGTTTCCCAGAAGTACATTTCCAAATAAGCCAGGTGATTTCCACTGTTAGCGATTCCCATTTCTCTTTCAAGAACACGGATAAAGATTAACCCCCACACACACCATGACAGAGCAGTCCCATGCTCCAACTGCAATAGCAGGTCAGGGCTTAACTCAACTAGATCGAACACATTACAAGAAATAACCAAAGAGCTTTCATTCATTGATATTCCAACCCTTTTGACTCCATCATCTTCCCATTTCTAGACACCTCCCTACTTTCTTTACCACTGAAAGTGCCAGTGTTTCTTAACCTCTTACTTTTAACTGCATTCCCCTGATCCACAGCAAAGGCTGCACTGCCAGCGCAACAGATTATTTGTTTTCCTTTTGCTGCAAAATTTATCTAGCTGTAAGCTATTCTATATCAATTTCATAAGAATTTGCCCTGATCTCTTGCCTGATATGCCAATGCTCTAATTTCCCATAAATTTGCACAAGTGCGTTGTAGCTGTTCGTTAACACACCCCAATGACCAAATTAATATACCGCTTTACAGGCAAAGTGAGAACTGAAATTTGAATACGCCAAATGCACAAAATCTGACAGCAAGTTGTGCTTCCAGCCTCCTCCAGTTGCACCACAGTTGCTCCCCAGCATTGCCCAAGGTGCTTCCCCATAATGAGAACCACAGAATGACACAAGGGACTGAAAATGCTTCAGTTCTGCAAACAAAATTTTTGTGAAAAGACAAAGTTGGGTTGAAGAAACAAATCCACACCCCATGGAGGCAAGCCCCACAGGACGGGCTCAAAGTTACTTGCTATTTGGTTTGCAATGAGCACGCGAGTTGGCCAGCTGGCAGGGCCCTTGTCAGATCTACAATTCTCATCGTCCACAGTCCTGCTAACTCTCTGGCCAAACACAGCCAGGTGACACAGAGGAAGAGACAGGAAAGAAAGGATGGATGCACTCACAGAGACACTGATAAAAAAAGACTGGAAGCTGTTGTAACAGAAGTAGATGCACTAGAGATGGGTTCAGACTTCATGGGTTCTTTGTTGACAGAACTTCACATATTTTGTGAAGAACTACACTTTGTCCTTACTGAATAAAGGATTCTGCCTGCCTGAAAACTCACTGCAAAATGGCTTTTAGTCATCATTTGGGTCATAGACAAAGCCTGAACATGACTGCTGGAGGGAGGAACTTGCAAGGAACTTTCCACTTGTAGCTATGACACCCTTGGGAGAGGAGGGAGGAAGACTGTCAGCATTAAGGACTTCCCCCTGACTCCAGGTTTCAACCAAGACCTTCCCTATAGAGAGAATCATAGAACCACCAGGTTGGAAGAGACCCACAGGATTATCAAGTCCAACCATTCCTATCGAACACTAAACCATGCCCCTCAGCACATCATCCACCTGTGCCTTAAACACCTCCAGGGAAGGTGAATCAACCACCTCCCTGGGCAGCCTCTGCCACTGCCCAACCACCCTTTCTGGGAAACATTTTTTCTTAATGTCCAGCCTGAACCTTCCCGGGAATGGCTTGAGGCTATTCCCTCTCATCCTGTCCCCTGGGAGAAGAGCCCAGCTCCCTCCTCTCCACAACCTCCTCTCAGGGAGTTGCAGAGAGCAATGAGGTCTCCCCTCAGCCTCCTCTTCTCCAGGATAAACACCCCCAGCTCTCTCAGATGCTCCTCTTCTTCTCCAGCCCCTTCCCCATCTTTGTTGCTCTTCTCTGGACTCGCTCCAGAGCTTCAACATCCTTCTTGTGGTGAGGGGCCCACAACTGAACACAGGATTCGAGGAGCAGTCTCACCAGTGCCGAGTACAGAGGGAAAAGAACCTCCCTGGTGTTGCTGGTCACACCGTTTCTGATCCTAGCCAAGATGCCATTGACGTACATGAGAGGCATACATTAGAACAAGTTTTCCCAAGGAGTTCTCTCAGTTCCACAGAAACACTGGTCTTCCTCCCCAAGGAAGCCTCTCGGATCAGTGATCCTCACCACAATCACTACCGCAGCATCATGGGGTCTCGAGAGCAGCCTAGGAAACACCCACAATTCTGCAAAAAGCAGAAAATGCTGCTCTTGGTACCACATGCAACAATTCTCTACGAACACATTTGCACAGCACTGCAGCCACTGAGGAGTTCACCTAGGCTAAAGAGGATTTTAGAGTAAGTTTGAAGGTCATCAGCTTTAGTTAAATTAACAGAAGCAGAAAACAGAAGCGAAACTTTCATGCTGCGTTTTCCTCCAGGTTAGCAATCTCATTTTAAAAAGAAAATCCTCCTACCAAGCTAACACAGTCCTCTCTTTGGCCTCACTTTTGGTTGAGTGGACAGCATTTAAAATACTTTGGAAGCCTGGAAAGTCTCCCTTAAGAATAAGGCTTTGTTCTAGTAGCTTAAAGATGACCTCTACAAGTCACTGGGCGATTTTTTTTGTTTTTAATTTTATTTAGGTCCTTATAAACCATCTGTGTGCCAAACAACACTGTTTTTTCTAGCACTGAATTAGATCCGTACTCTTGCAAACAACCCTTGGAAAAAACATTAAGGAACATTTGTAAGCATGTTCCCTCCCCATCGTTTCTAAGTTCAGGTTGTTATTAAAGCTGAATTATACTTGGCAGTAATTTCTTCTTAACGGGACACAGGAGGAGAGAGAGTGGTTAGGGACGTCCTCTGAGGTGACCACAGGGAGGAGGAGTAAAGGAGAGGTCATTCTCTCATAGATACAGTCCGAGGAACTTTCAGAACATTTTGAAAATTCTGACAGCAATTCCAAGAACTATCATAGGAATCATAGAATCATAGGATCACCAGGTTGGAAGAGACCCACCGGATCATAGAGTCCAACAATTTGGCCTCAAAATGAGCAACATTTGTCACATAACTGCCCACTGCCAGGCTAGCAGGCTGTTCTCAGCCCAGAATAGGTCTCACTGGCTTATCTTTTTAATTTCCAATCAGCTTTTCAAGTTCACATACAGAGCAATGCCATGATGTCTGATTTCAATGCCATGATATCCTGAACCTTGTGTCTGCTTCTGGGACTCAAATCACCCTGGCAAGTTCAACCCCAAGTGCTATTCCCCATCAATATCGGTAAGTTGCAGCGAGAACCCACAGGTCCTTGTTTCTGTTATTTCTCCAAGGATCTATAATTCCCAGCACCTCAGCTGAGAGATGTGTGACCAAGAGGCTTTTCCTTCTCCAGAAGTTCTGCTTGTAGAGAACCACCAAAGGAACCAGATTCCCACTCTGGTTCCACCACCACAGTGTGTGTGTTACAGTACAAGCTCCAGTTCTGCTTTCAACAGCCACGACATGACTCCTTGTGCTAGACTTGACTTGGGAAGATCCAAAAGGAGCTGCTTCTGGAAGGCAAACACAGCACTTACAACATTTCTTAAGATACTGCTCAAAATCCACAAGTACGTTCTTGATTTTCTCTTTAAATCTAGAGCACTGCCAGAGCAGGTAGCATTAATTAACAGAGAGAAGATGAAAGGCTCTAGTAAGCAGACAAAACCAGGGTAACCGTAACTCGCCCTTCATCCCCTGCTTCCCAAGGAGTGAACAGAGGTCACTGAGGGAGCAAAGTCACCAGGCAAACTCAAGTGGCTTTAGCAACTATTGACTACACCAACATTCGGACTCTTCACACTTTTTAAACACAGAGGGAAGAGCACAAAGAAGGCCTGAGCAAGGATGGGATGTTAGAACAGGCACAAGGAACATATCCAGTCACACTATGAGCTGGAGCAGCTAACGGGTCACAACACCCTGAGCACAACCCTTCACACACCAAGTTATTCAGGACCAACTGCTTTTAAAACCCACTTTCACTACTAGACCTTGCAAGGAGAACTGGGTTTCCAAGCACATGACCTTGTGCCACACCTCAGCAAGTATGTCCAGAAAGAACACAAGAAGGTCTTGCTCTCCCAAACCTTTGTGACAAGAGTTTCAGGGGGAAACCCGAGTGCCTGTACTTCCAGTGAGGTTCATGAGAAGAGCAGAGGAGGTCCAAATCCTGGACACAGGAGGTCCCACTAGCCTCTTCTTTGCCCAACTAATCTAAACACTCATTCCAGTTTCTCTTCAGAAGGGTTCTCCATGCCCTCCCTCCCACAGGCCTCCTCGCAGACAGGAGACCCTCCGTGGGCACCTTTCTCAGGCTGCCAAGCCCACACCTGCCTGGCTACACGGCCTCTGCTTCAATCCCTCCCAGCACTGCCTGGTGACACACGCATCTGCCTTGCACGTTTATATTCCCAGCACAGACCCTTGACATTACACCCAAACCCCTGTACATGCTGACCAGTTTCACCATGTACCAAACCACACAGACACAGCTCTTTATAGTTGCTGCGAGGCCTCCTCACTTTCCCAGATCTCCTCCTGTGAGGTACCAGCCCAAACCCACGTGGGTTCACTTGCTGTTTCCTACAACTTGCACAAGAAGTGAAGACAGAAGAGGTTATGGATGGTCACACAGCAGCTTAACACACATAACTGCAAATAACCCGTGTTAGACACAAGCACCCCCCACAAACGACTACACAATCACCTGCGAACTCCTTCACCTCCAAAGCTCCATCTCATCCTACACAGGTTTTGTGGAGAAGCTGCTGTTGCATTAGAAGAACTAAAGGCAAAGCCACCCTGAATTAAGTATTATACCAATTCCTACTTCCCATCTCCCCCACTGCCATGAACCAAGGCTGCAGTCGATTCTTGAATGCCCTCTAGAAAAAAAAATAGCAACAGGGGAAAAAAAAAACCAACAATAAACCCCAGACTTGCTGGAGTAAAATCCCTATACACTTCATTTTGTAATGAAAATGCAGCAGCTGGGCTTCTAACCTCAGAATGCAGGTCCTCAGCATATAAGCTCACACCCTGAGGTCTAGAAATACATCCTACATCAAAAAAGTCTTCCAGAAGTTACATCTATTATGCGTAACAGATCCTCTGCAGCCCTTTTGTTATCACCTTTCAGCATTTTATAGTTGTAAGACAGATGTTTGCCAGTTTAGGAAGAGATTTATGTGAGAAGCAACTCTCAAAGCTTTGATTAAGGCAATGTGACAGCAAGGAGAGGGCGATACTATTGACAGGCCGACTAGGGCGTGCGGCTTGCCAGACTGTCCACAAATAGTGACCTACATCTGGGCAAGGACTGGGGGGTGGCAATATTAATGGTAAAAAGGTTAAGAACATACCTAATAACCACAGATTTTTACAATATATACAGGAGAACCTGCCACACTACAGATTCACGCTAATATCTCCAGGAAAAATACCAGTTTTAATATTGGTAACGTCCCAGGGAATAGTACTTATGCACCGGAGCAAATAAAGATATTGCTGAGCTCTGGGTTTAGAGCCTTTGTTTCCAATCATAGAATCATCAGGTTAGAGAAGACCCATAGGATCATCAAGGTCAACCAGTCCTACCAAATACTAAACCATTCCTATCAAAAACTAAACCAGAAGGCCTCGAGACTGAAAAAGTGGCTGGTTTCCATTTGCTAGTTTACGTGAGTGAACTCCAGAACCAGCAACAAGAAGCCTCCTTCAAGAAGAGTTTTCTCTTCTGCCTGTGAATTCTCACAGGATATAAATAAACCAACTCAGTGGCACAATCCCAGGTAGAGAAGGTTTTATCAATACCACGTCTGAAAGAAAAACAAACACCACAAAGCAAGATTAACTGTCACCTCCCCGATCAAAAGTCTGAGAAAGTTGAGTTGTTGTAAGCAAGAATTCCTTCACCTGGAAAATGAAGTGGCAGGAGATAAAAATAGACATTGCTGCTAAGTCATTCTTCAGAATAAAGTTGCTGTTTACAGACAAATGAAAGGAAATGTGATTTAAAAAACAATAATGGGACAGAAAAAAAAATAAGGCACAAAAAAAAAAAAAAAGCTTTAATTGTGAAATCCGGGTCTCTCCTCATCCAGTATCAGAGAGATCTTGTTTTTCTTTCGCATAATCTGGGCAAGTTGCCCAGGAAATAGGAAAACCTGAACTCGAGACTCAGGGAGCAAGTTAAACAAAAAATCAGAACTGCTTTTTAATTTTTAAAAAAAAGCATTTTCATTCAGTAGGTGAACTAACTTTTGCTTAAAAGCATACAATCATCATCAAAACTTTTAACCTTCCCCCGTCCCGCCAACGGCACCACCTTCACAATTCACATTTTAAGACAAGGCACAGACTGTCACTACAGAAATGAGAGAGGCTTGTGCTAACCGGCTGCAGCCTCCAGAGGAAATAACAGACCGGAGAGGAGTGGAATTAGTGTTTCCAATCACTCAATCCCTGCCCAGCCTCACAGACCAGTCACCTGCTGTGTTTAAATACATTATTTTGAATGGAGTTCATAGCACAGTTCTCCAGGCCACGCAGGCTCAGTGAACTACGCTTCTCAGCTTTTATTGCTCATCAGATCTCAGAGGAGAGGGAACAATCCACAACAACTGCCACAGCAGCAACTAAAACCAAGAGGACATGAACTCCAGAACAGAGATACTTGTTTAATGGAGGGTGATGTTCAATCACATGTCACAGGTTCCTTTTTACGGGTCATAATTACACCATGAACTCAATCTGCTGTTTCCCATTTAGCGCGAGGCAAATTCATGGTAAACTTTCCCATCGTATCCTCCATCGCTGCAGGCCTCAACGAGAAGTTAGAAAGATTTCAAAGAGAGGACTCTCAAGAGTTCAACAGAGCTGAAAATAAGAAATCTTTCAGGTCCACTTTCTGCTAACATCTGTGGGGCCCAAAGCAGCCCCTGACACAGAAGCATGCATTTCAATTAGGCTTTTCCAAAAACAGCTAGGTTATTTAAAAAAAAAACAAAAAACACTCGCCTTTCCACCAATCTGTAAAAAGTTTGCAGGAAAAGAATAAGGAACAGATGAATATGAGCCTGCTTGGACTGAGAGCTACTCCCAGTTCCTCTTTTCAGATGTGATTTTGTCATCCTTTTCCCTCGTTTCATTCAACAAACGGCATAGTTCCATCACCAAACCCAGATACTGCACTGTCAAAACTCTGTCCTCCACAATCAGGTTGTTGTGGCCATCAGCACATCCCATTTTGCTGTTTGCCTCCTTCTCTGGACCAGGTTACACTGCGGCTGCCATCTGCTAACAGAGGGGGTGGGCACTCAATCGCAAGGGGTCATGGGGGGACATAGACTTATTTTCCAGCTTTCTTTGAAACCTGAACAGCAACTTCTCTGAGCTACCCTCATCCGGAAAACCACGGGGCTGAACTCAGGTGGACGAGGACATGTGCAGAGTTTAATGGAATTATGTTTACTCAAGTCCTGCCTCACCAGGACTCTTGCTGATTTGGGTATGACAACTCTTTGCCCAGCTGAGAAGAACCAGAAAGCCTTTATTCCAATTTAAGCTATTTGTCACAGAAAACGCATCCTTGAAGGCACCGCAAAACTGCTGTTTACAAAGCTCGGAAGGATTCTCAAGCCAAGCAGCAGGTTCGAGTCTCTGCTGCTTTTCCTTCCAAACAGACATTGTATTCCTGGAAGTTAGGAGCAGGGACACGGTATTTATAAAATGCAGCAACAGAAGCAGCGCTTCTAAGATCACCTGCCATTCTGACTGCCCAAACACCAAGAGGCTCTTTGTAATGAAACAATAAACTCCTGGAACAGAGGCCTGCATGCAGAACTCGGATTATTTGGTCTAAACAGCATGTGATCCACCCGAGACACTTTCACTGAGTTAAATTCCCACTTATGCATCAGCTGGGCCACCTTCTTCTTGTTAACCTGTCCAGTAAACAAACAAAACAAACCCATGCAAAACGAGGTGCTCTGACAAAGGGATAGGCCAAGATATTCCTGACCTACTCTCAAAAAATTGTTCTGGAAAAATATAAGACTCTGGAAAAGGAAAATTATAGGGAAGGGGAGTGGGGAGGAAGTAAAATCAAAATACATGCTGCCTGCCCTTTCTTCCCACTCCTCAAGCGTAACCCCTTCCCTGCCTTGGTTGGAACTAAGAAACCCTCAGGCCTTATGTTTGCTTTGCTATATGTTAGGTCTTATCCTCCCTGGAAAAGTCTTCTGAGGTTCCTAAGGACAGGCACCACTCGTTGCCTGAGCAGAAAAAGGGTGGAGTGCTGAAACTCCAGAGCCAGCCTTTGTTCGGTGAGTTCATTAGATAATGGCAGTTGCGTTCACGAAAACACAGTTATAAACAGGGTAAAAGGAAGTGACTTTGGTCAAAGAACTGCTCGGTCTTCACCCCTGACTTGCATGATGTCACAATTTCACCAGCTCTCCAGTTACCGGATGATCTCTGAGAGCAAATGAGACTCAAATACAGCATAAAAAAAAAAAAAAAAAAAAAAAAAAAAAAAAAAGAAACACACAGCCACATCTGCCTGGTCATCTGCTGCTTTATCACCCCTGAGGAGGGAACACAAGTCATCCTCACTGCTAAATCATTACAAATCAGCTCCAACAGTATCGCAGCCGAGTTCCACAATTAACCGCTCCTCCAGCATATCAAGCCGGTAAGCCCGACACAGCCGTGGCTGCCTTGGCATTACGACTACACAAAACCACCATTCGCCGTCCCTTCCGCGCCAAAAATCATGCGTCCCGCTCTCGGCGGTGACGGCGGCTGACAGCGGGCGCCTCGGGAAGGAAAAGCCGGGGGATCCTGGTCCCATCAACAGGCCTGGGGCTTCCCCAGCTTCACCTTCCCAGCCACTGGGTCGGCTCCGCTCCATCCTCCTCCTCCTCCTCTTAGGATTTAAAGGCTGCTGGGTTCTCAATTAGAAAATAATATAACCGGATCGAAGGGCGCTGCTACCCGCAGATGGAAACTCAAGAGGACTGTGCTAAAGCAGGGGAAGAGCATCCGAGGTTCCTCTGTGAAAACAAAGGCTATAAAAAGAACATAGAGAGTTTTAAAGAGAAAACACCTACATCCAAACAGCTCCCTGGATTTCTAACTGCCGCAGAGGTTTTAATCAGACACACGCAGACACGTAATATTCCAGCCGCCCCCCTCGGAGGGTTTCATATCCCCGTCGTCAAGCGGGACCGTTGCACGGCCGGAGAACTCTCTCCTACTTCCCTACCGCCCAGAAAGGGGCTTTTACCTCGCCTTATTTTTAGAGGCGCGACTCACACCGTACACAACACATGACATGATGTAAGCACAGGCGCGGGCATGGCCCAAAGCCGCTCGAAATGTAAAGGGGGGCAGCGAAAACAAACAGAACCCCTGCAGTTCCTCCCCTGTCCTGACCGCCTGCCTGCAAAACTAGAGTTTGTCATTCAAGTGGATTTTACATAACAGGCAATATAATCCATACGGTTGCCTGCGTTCCCGGCCACCTGCACGAGAACCGGAGACGCGGAGACACGACGCCTTGGTTAGGGAAGAAAAGCTGGTTTTTAGTCCCAGAAAATAAGCCTAGAGATTTTTTTTGCCTTTTGCACCACATTAATTTATACCCCAAAGGAGGGGAATTTCTCCATAATCGAGCACTGGAAGAGGCTGAATCAGTGACAGCCACAAACACACTTAGCAAACGCGGAGAGCGGGGTTTGTTTTATGGAAAAATAATCGTGGGGCGGCAGGGCTGGTGCAAAAAAAAAAAAAAAGAAAAGAAAAAAACAAAAAAAAAAGAGAGAAAAAAGGAAAAAAAACAGAAAGAAAAAAGAAAAAAGAAAAAAAAGAAAAAAGAAAAAAAGAAAATAAACCATAAATAAATAGAGACTAAGGAGGCGGAAAGTAAATAGAGGGAAATGGCTCAGCAGCCCCAACTCCGCGGGCGACTGCGCTATTGTCCGCGCGGGCGGAGGGCAGCGCGGGGACCCCCCCCCCCGCGGACCCCCCGGGACCGGCAAGAGCCTCCGGGACGGCGGAGCCGCTCCCCTCCGCGCCTCCGGCCACACTGACGTTATGCAATTCTCCCTATTTTTTTTTTTCCGGTGACTTTTAAAACTTCGCCCCCTCCCACCACCCCCCCCCCCACCCCCCTCAGGAAAAAGGCGACCCCTCCACCCCCCCAAACACACACCCCCCTCCTCCTCCTCCTTCTTCTTCTTCCCCCCCCCCGGTAAGGCGGCCACGTGAAGGGCCCGGCCGGTGGCTGCGGGGACCCCAACGCGGAGTGTGTCCCCCCTTCTCTCTCTCTCTCTCCCCCCACCAGGCCCCGGGGGGGGGGGGGGGGCCCGGGGCGGTCGCGGCGGCGCTAACAAAGGGGCGCGGGGGAGGCGCGGAGCGGCGCGCGGCACCTACCACGTGACGAGCGGCGAGCGCGGTCCGGGCGCGGCCCCCGCGGAACCGGGGGAGCCGCTCCAAGTCCGGCGGCGGTGGTGGGGGGGGGTGGAAGCCCGGAAGGCGAGCGGGAAGGGGGGGGGGGGGGGGGGGAAAGCGGCTTGCTACCGCGCACC